>OZ020611.1:162669396-163269396 GCA_963971575.1 Liopterus haemorrhoidalis
GGACCACTAAAATTTGTCTGGGGACCACTGGTGGTCCGCGAACCACCTGTTGAGAACTGTTTTAGACTACAATTACTATTTGCTGTAGCTAGGAAATAAAGCGTTAATTTTATTTTTGCTGGAATCGCATCCCTTATTAGTACATCAGTTTGTTGTATTAATGGACTAACTAAATTTAATAGCCTATTAAAATCATTTGGTGTCATTCTTAAACACAGTCTGTACTCTATTTGATCATCCACGGCTAATTCACGAATAGAAGGACTGATGCGCCATGGGCAGTTCTTCTATCAATCCATTTTTTAACCCATTTTTGTTTAGGCTTATATTCTGTACCGAATACTTCAATAAGACAATCAATTATTTCCTCCACAAGAAATGATGTAATTCAAAATACCACTTCTTTAATGACATCACGCCGGCGACGATGTATATCCACATTCATAAACTATTTTTTGCAAAAAGATAATTTCACTACAAAATCACAGTGAACATGTCAAATGTGTTTTGACACTTACTATCCAGAAAATAAGATATGTATGTCAATTGTGTATGAACATCTACTATCCTGAAAATAAGATAGTAGAGTAAAGGGCGTAGTACTAGCGCTAGTTACTAGCTCTTTTACTCTACCAATGTAAACTCGGCATAACCGAGCACGCAGCATGTAAGTGGGCGCCAAAACTAAAGCTGAGACTAGAGTCTTTAGTCTGCGGTCCTTCAAAAATAAAACAAGAATAGCTAAATTCCTTGCAATATTTATTTATTTTTCTATTTGAGGCCACAATGATTTACAATGCAATAATTTACAATATTGCCTTACAAACTGACCTTATTTCGACACAGTTCTCGGTTTACAGGTCAAATCGTGATATCCTTTTTAAAAAAACCAATATAAAAAAATTATTTTTACCTTCTACAACTAAAGGAACAACAATTATAAACAAAGTTCACTGTTAATACACTAATTATAATAGCACAGTACAGTTTCTTATGTTGTAAAAAACTCTTATCCTGTTATAGATAGTAAAAATAAGTATGAAGTCACGGAATTGGAGAAAAAGTTGCAAAAATGTAATATTAGTGAAAGGTCACGTTTAAAGATATAACCTTTTATTTAAAAGGGCGTTGGCTGCTCAAAGATGACCTTCGAACTAATAGGATAAACATGTTTATAATGTCCTTATTTGGAAAACTGTTACACATTTCTTAATTTAAATTAATGTTTGTTATAAATTACATAATTAATAATTTTATTTATGAATAAATTAATAATTTTATTATAACTTCTCTGGTAGCTAATTATTACAAATTATGATTGTTAAGAAGATAAAATCTTATGTTTATGAAAAAGTATTTTGCTTTAACTAATTAAAGGAAATTTTTATTCAATAATAGCTGATTTTGCAGGTATGATCAAAAAATTCTTATACCGTCACTCATCTGTCTGTCTGTCTGTTTGTTCGGTAGAAACTGTTGTTAAACGATTGGACTTAGAAAGTTGAAATTTAGCATGCATGTACAACTCTTTTGTCCACTTATAAGAAATCTATTGAGAGTTCAAAAAACACATCACGTGAAAGATATAGACAAACATGTGTTCAACGAAAAATAAATATTTTTATCTACGACCGTCAAATATAAATGCATTGTTTCCAATTGTAAACACATCAAGCTGTTCATATTTCACCAAGTGTAAAAAGGTGATGCGCATGCGTGATCACCCGTCAAAAATTAATGTTTTTTTGCACTGCAAATTTTTATTTAGTAAGTTAGTTAAAATGTTTGGTGCTCAGCAACGACGACATAAGTTAGAATACATAAAACAATAAATAATATTATTTAAACATTGTTGTAGATTACAATCAGCTGATGGTTCAGCAATCAACTTGATGATGTTCGGTAGCTGTCTTGTGACGTCAGTTCTGAAGTTCGACAATTGACACTAAGAATTTCTGTGTTTTTAAATTAAATTTACTATTTTTCTAATGATAAAACTATATAGTTGTAGATAAAATATTGTATTTAAATCGCATATAATGGCTATTGAGAACTGACAGGCTCGAATACGCAGTCTGGTGGTCAAATATTGTACTAGGCGCTCTAGTATTGTTTGAACTTATTACATATGTTCTAGTATTGATTTTTTCTTAGAATGTCGATAGTATTTGTAAAAAACTATAAAAGTAGAACAAATTATAGTGTTTTTGGCTGCCATTCAAGACAGGACAAAGATATGCCTTTTAGTTTTTTTCTTTTCTCAAGAAAAATAGAGGGAAAGTTAATATTAAGCCCAGATTGGGAAAAGATTTGGTTATGGACAGGAGGAAGGCGTGGGAATATATTTTGAGTTAAAAATTAACTGATACTGATACGGCACTAATATGCTTGCACTTGCAACTTGCATATCTAACTTTGAGCTGCTCCTGTCCAAATAAAACTAATTTTATTTCGTGAGGCAGTGAACATAATGCACTTGTTTGCCAACAGAATCCATATATTATAAATTCAGATGACCGACACTCAGATGTACCACATAAAAATACGTGCCTGGCATTTAACACCTGCTCAACTACAAATTACACTTATTGAAGTGTAATCTACTGAAATTAAACTTTAAATACTGTAATTTGATGTCCTCCTTCTGTTATACACCTCGATACATGCGTATTGCTTAAAAATTAAAAAAATTCGCGAATATTTACTCCCATTTTCATGAAATAAAAATGTACTGTGCTTAGATTAACCTGTTCGCTATTAGCATGTTGACAGCTGAGTACTAGACACGACAGCCATTTTGCCTTGGAGCACAGCGCCGCCACCGGTAATGCCACTTCTCAATATTTCAAACAGATGCTTGCATTATATGCTTATTAAATAAAATGCTATTTAAATTTTGAGTAGGATATAAAATGAAACTTCTTGCGTGGATGAACAAACAAAATTTAATGGGATTTTCGTCAAAAATATAACTTTTGTCCCCCAACCTATATCCCCAACCCTCGCTGAAAAACTGAAAATAATATCAACAATGTACCAGGGATGGGGATTCGAGAGAAAAATTACCGACTCCCGACTCCGGAGTCGGTATTTTTGACTGACTCTCGACTCCTTTCACTCGTAAATTGTTAGGTCTATTCCAAATGTTAAAACGGAACTAAATTGAATTTTTATTTTGTTAAGTTATCACGAGTTCACTTTTTAACGATCAAAGTGGGCTTTTGTTAAACAAAATGATAGAAAGCCTCATTCAATCCTTAAAAGTTAGTAGATTTCGATATCTGCTTCCGTTTAAACCAAAGGCTATACTTACATTAAATATCTTGTATGTTTTGTATTTTATATAATTTATTTTTCATAACATGTCACTTTTTTCTTTAGATATTAGCTGCTAACATGAAACATGAAATAATCACAAAGCTCGTTACAACTTGAGAAAATAAATATCCAGTTTAGTTCCGTTTAAACATAATAAACAAAGTATACAGAAAAAGAAAAATTAGATATGACTTAAAACAAACATCTTTCTGCTTCATCATTTTTTAACTGGAAAGCATGAAGGAAACCATGTAAAACCGGTATTGAATATTTTTAATTTCATTTTCATAACAGAGAACAAAATATCGTTCCTGTTTCCGTGCTTTAAAAAAATTTTGGTAGTATGGTATTTTGCTTTCGTTTTTGGATTGTTCTCATCCTTGAGAAAAATTTAATCAAAGAGTCGGGAGTCGATAACTTTTTCCGACTCCCGACTCCGACTCCTCCAAAAAGCTTCGACTCTTCGACTCCCGACTCCCGACTCCGACTCCCCATCCCTGCAATGTGCATTGATGGGAACTGGAATAGTTCAACAGTAATTTTAGATCGTATTTGTTCTTCTGTGTCGTAAAAAAAATAATAATATTTTTTAAATTTATCGTGTGGTTTCAAGTATCTTGAAAACTATTTAGACTAAGGACTTCTTACTACATTTTAGATTAAGAAACGAAAATTAGTTTTTTTTTTTTTTTATATTAACAAATTTTTTGCAAAAATGTGCCAGAACCCATAGGGGTTAAATAAAAATCTGCAAAAAGTTCCGGGTAACACACATTCATATGAGCCGGAATAGTACAACAGGATTTTTTTTTAAGTTTTTTTCAAGATTTTGATATTTTTTTCGTATGTGTTCACAATTTGACGTCACCTGCTAGATACCTACAATCCTGAAATATGTGAAAATTCACACTTCATATAAATTTTTTGTTATACAGTGTGTTATCGGGAACGCTTTCAGCATTGCTAAATTGCAAATACCTTCAAAACACTGTAATGTGTGAAATTTCACACTTCACATAAATTTTTTACGATCTTATTCGTAACAATATACACAACTGGATTTTTCCAAAATGTGATTTCCAACAACAATTTCTCTAAATCTCAATTAGCTGTTTTGCTGTATCGCTATTTATATGAATTCCAGTTATTTAATTGTTGCTAAATGACATGTCAGAGCACGTCTGTGTTTATTTTATGAACAATGTTTTGTTAAATTCCAACAATGAGGCAAGAAACGAGTTACCAATGTGACTCACTTGGGATATTCACATTATATTAACTTTCTTATTATTTACCTCGGAAGTTATATTTATGTTAAATGATTTTTTTTTCTTTCCTTAATTTCTTAATCACTTTTACAATTAATATTGCTTTATATTGTGATAAAGTGTTAGACGGATGTCAACTTTCTCACATAAAAGAATAACATGTGATTATTATTGAATTCGAGATTCTAAAATCTTTATATTAGCCAGATTAAAGGTAGAAGATAATTTACAAATCCAGTTTCTGTAAAAAAGTTTCTGAGTCAGATAAAGATATACAGTTACTCACAAAATTGAGCATACAAGAATTTGAAAAAGATACTTTTTAATAAAACGTGACTATAATACAGATTTTTTTAAAACTAATTATTTTTTATTTATAAAATATACCTTGCAGATCCAAAATTATTACAAATAGTATAAAGTATAGTATTATATGTTAAAAATTTGTTAAGGAAAACTAAAAAAAAATAAAAAAATTTAGAGACACAAAATTGAGCGTACTAGTTAATTTCATTTGATTTACAACCTGTTTTTTCCTGAAAATACATTGCATAGGTTTTATCTTGCAACAGATGTTTTTTTTTTTTTCATTATTTAAGTTTGCATTAGGCCACATTCAAGTACAGTGATTTTGTTTCTATTATAATGGAAAATAAACGTAAACAGACTAACGAATCTACACGAAAACTAATAGTTAAATTATGCGCCCGGGGTCATACAATGCGTGAAATAGGTGATATAGTAAACCGATGACATTCCACAATTCAAAAAATAATAAATAAATGTAAATATGAAGATATTATCAAAAACAAAACGGGCAGAGGCAGAAAAAAACTGCTATCAACTGTGGATGAAAGAATTATTTTGCGAAAAATTAAGCAAGATCCTAAAATTAGTGTACCCCAGTTAACGTTAGAATTGTCACAAAGATTACATAAACAAATTTCAGTAGAAACAGTCCACCGAGTACTCCGGAAAAATAACTACAATGGTCGAATTGCACGCAAGAAATCATTGATTTCAAAAACGAATAAAAAGAAACGCTTAGAATTTTCAAAAATGTATGTAAACAAACCAATTAGCTTTTGGAATAAAGTGATGTTTTTCTGACAAGACGAAAATTAATTTTTTTGGGGTCGGACGGCAGACAAATTGTTTGGCGGAAGCTCAATATAGAATTTAAAAAAATTAATACCGTTCCGACAGTAAAACACGGAGACGGATCAGCTATGTTGTGGGGTGCTATGGGCTCAAACGGCCCAGGTAATTTAGAATTTATAGAAGGGATCATGGATAAATGGAAATATCTAAATATCTTGAAAAATAATCTTACGACTACTGCAGAAAAATTAGATATGCCACCAGTTTATTATTTTCAACAAGATAACAATCCCAAACATACTGTGCTTATTGTAAAGGAATGGCTGTTATACAATACACCAAAATTACTGAAAACACCGCCACAATCGCCTAATCTCAATCCAATTGAAAATTTATGGAGAGAATTAAAAGTTCGGATAAAAACAAATTCATTTTCTAATAAAAATGATTTTAATACGAAACTTCAAGAAGAATGGAATAATATACCAGAAGTTTGTGGAAAATTAGTGCAGTCTATGCCAAACCGCCTTCATGCAGTAATAGAAGCAAGATGTGACGTGACAAAATATTCTGATTGTTTTCTAATTATTTTATTAGTATTTCTACTTTTTGTACGCTCAATTTTGTGTCTCTGAAAATGTATATATTTTTTGTTTTCTTTAACAAATTTTTATTAAATATTATTTAATTTTATACCATTTATGATAGTTTTGTATCTCTAAAATGTATTTTAGAAATAAAAAAAAATTGGTTTGAATAATCTGTTTTATAGGCATCTTTACCTAAGAGGTATATTTCTAAAACTTTTGTACGCTCAATTTTGTGAGTAACTGTATATGTAATAATGTTTTTAAATTTCGTGGATTAGCCACCTAAATCTTTATTAGTAATATAGGTATGCAAAAATTCACGAAAAAAACGAAATCGCGAAAAGAAAAAGGAAAATTAGTAGGTCCACTAAAAGGTCCAATAAAACGAAAATTTATCCAATTTAGAATAATCGTTCAGCAAAATAACTTCAGGAAAATAACCGATATAAGCATATTACCAATTTGCGACGTAAAAAGTCTGATAAAAAGAAAAATCAGAAAATCCTGGAACAATCAATGGCTAAATACAACAAATGACAACAAACTACAAGAAATAAAGGAAGACACTAAACCATGGGAAACAAAACAGAATAGAAAAGAACAAATTATTATAACCCGACTACGTATAGGTCATACACTGATCACACACCAACATTTATTCAACAACTGCGAACCAAGCCAATGTGAACAGTGCAACACTACCCTCACAGTAGAACACCTGATAATAGACTGCCCTAAATATAGGGTGACCATTTTCTTAAGAAGGCAATGCGGGACAAAGCACAAACCAAAAAAAAAGGTCGTCACTTTCCAAATATAAGTGAAGAACAAAAAAAAGGTCCTCATCTCCTCAAATACAAATTAAGAAACCAAAAGTTAGAATGCGGGACGTGTCTTAAAGCGGGACACCCAATCAAAATGCGGGACAATCCCACAAAAAGCGGGACGAATGGTCACCCTACCTAAATATAGTTATGAAAGACTCTTAAATAACATACCCAACTCGATTGAAAAAGCCCTTACAAATAACATCAGTGAAACAGATAAGGTGTTAAAATTTCTAACAGATATAAAAATGAAAGAACGAATATAGTTAAAATCTCCCTCATTTTACATTACATTATTATTGTATTATATTAATATTTTATTAAGCAATGTTATACCACCATATATTATTGTATTTGTGTTCTAATAACAGTTCTAGGTACTATTGACCTAGTTGTCGATGTACCTATAAATCTATAAATAAAAAAAAAAAAATAATAATAATAATAAATAAAATAACTTATGCATTTTACAATATATAGGCTAAATTATTTTATGGTTAGTATCGAAATTAATAGAAAATGCATGTTCCCATGTTATTTTATCATCTCTTTTTGTATTTGAAACAGACATTAATATCCAACAGGAGGGGTGGCAAACTCATTTGGGTTTCAGCAAAGATTATAAATATAATTTATAAACTTTTATAATCTTTGGTTGCAGTCTATTTTTCATACAAAATGATAACCAGGGACGAAAATATCCGGAAGGGCTCATCGAAATTCTTGTTATGAACAAAAAGGGAGAAGAGATTATTTTATTTTTTTAAATATATTTTTATCCTAAATAAGCTCAAGTTTTTTTTGTCATTAACGCTTCTAGGGCCACAAAAAATTATGTTGTGAGCCGTATGTGGCCTGCGAGCCGCACTAGTTTTCCCCCTACACTTTACAGGTAATATCATATTTGCCCCCCCCCCCCTTTACCTTGAGTCCTGTATACGCCACTGAATAGAACTATCCTTAAACGGTAGGTAAACCCCAAAGCGGTAGGAAAAATCTGTGAAAAAAGTATTATGTGACCCTCGGCAGTTTTCTTTCTATCGCTGAACATCGATTTTGCTCGTTGCACCCCGAAAACTTAAAAATAGCGTTTTTTTTTTCAGAAAACTGAGAAAATTTTAAATTTTTCGTTTCATCCCCTAATGCAACCGAGACAAAATTATGAAAAAAGAATATAGTGAAAAATCAACTTTCTTGATTGTCAGAGAAAAATCAAAATTAGCCTTAGCACTGAAAGAAGCGGTTCCTCTGTCTAAGCAGTTTTTGGAAATCGGTTAATCCGTATAAGGGCAGTGCCATTTTATGTGTATCCTTCTGTCCTGGTTTTGGGATAGTAGAATCGACGGGACAGTACAGGACCGTGTTGTGTGTAAAGACCTACTATCTTAGTTACGGCACAGTATAATGAAAGGGCTAGCAACTAGGCCTAGTAGCTATCCTGTTTACTAGCCTAATATCAACTCGGCATTAGCGATTAATCTTCGGCGATGGCACTTGAAGTTAAAAGTTAAATAAAAATAGTTCTTTTACGTGAATCGTTCTTGGATTGATTTGACTAGAGTTTCTTCTTGCGTAATATTCAGTATTAAATATTTAAATTATTTACAGCATCTAATGTATATTGCAGTTTCTAAATTAAGATCTAATTATTTTTCTTTTAATAAAATCACAATAAGTACAAAGTTGTTAAATAAAATGTTTTATGTTTTCAGAGTAATAATATAGTGTGATGAATCATAAAATAAAGTAAAGAATACATACGTAAGTCGTTGGAGATGACGTTCTGACGACAACATTAATTCATAACACGCCACAGAGCAATTTGAATAATTCATTGTGTTCGTTTAGCGTCTAACGTGCTACGTTATAATAGTTATATATGCAGCAATGTCATAATACACATGTTTGCTCCAATGACACATAATATCTCATCTTAAAATATATGGCGCTTGTCTCTACAACGTTCAAAATTTCAATAATTTCAAAATCAAGCGTGTGTAGATTTACAATTAAGTATTATACCTAGTTGGGTAAGATTCTTAATATTAGTTATTATCGTTATTGTCAGTAGTTAAACCAGAGCCGTGTTTCAAAAAAACTTCAGGAGCCAAAGATACCAACAAGAGAATAAAGCTCAGTTTAAAGCTCTGAAATGTTAATGAATAATTTAAAATTCAAATATAGTCCGTCGAAACAAATAAAGTCCCTGGGTAGGCGTGTCTTAGTGCAGTGTTTCTCAACCTTGTCTGGCATGGAACCCCCCAAAATAACTTAAATATCTGCGGCCCCTCTATATATATGTATATGTGCGTATATATATATTTGAATTTATAACTATATATGTATATATATATATTTATATATATATATATATATATAAAGGCTTACCATAATTATGAAACTCTAAACCGGAACAAGAACAGGAACTAGGGCAAAGGAAAAAATTTAACCACAAATAATTGTTTTATTATTAAGTCTTACAAAAGAAATATGCAGATGGTCTGCTGCAGCAGAAAGTTAATTATTTTATTTATTGTACCAGTGCGACAAATATTTTTAAGAGCAGGTTCTAACTTATAAATTGTTGTTGCTATACCAATATAATTCAATATTCATTTAGTCAATAATCGGGATTTATGAAAATGATTTAAAAATAGCCGATAGTGTATGCATGTATGTGTTTCTATATTGTCCATAGAAGCACATTCTACATAACAATGACTTAGATTATAAAATTAACAAAAATTTCTACAAATACCTTTCCAGTCGCTCCAATTTTGGTCTGCATGGAGTCCAAACACTATAGTCTACACTATAACACACTATTTCAAGTATTTTCTGCACTTTAATCACTTAAAAATAACTAAAAACGTCAGAAAAAAATGAAGACGCCACTTGCAAAAATCACGTAATACTACATATCAAGATGGTTAATCCTGATAAAGCTCATTAAGGAATATAGTCATTAACAATTAATACATATGGAACAGAATTGCTTATAATAATTCTTTATGAGAAGAAACACATATATTAATATTTTATCAATAGTATACAGGTGGTTGAAATTGAACTACCGGGCACAATATACTATTTTTTTATTATTGAAGATGAGGTATAACGTTAAATTTGGAAGTTACTTGGTACTACATGATCTAAAATAGTTTATATTTTGTTACTTTGTATCTTTATATAAATAGTTATACATTTTGATTGAGGATTTGTTAAAATTTCAGTGCTATAGCGTTGGAGACACGGCCTATATGGTAAAATGGGAGGACAGAAATGATAATAGGATGACTTTTGGGCTATCAATGATAATTCTGAGATCTCAGAAAGGGATGAAAATTACTATTGGAAGTATAATGGAGTTATCTCTCGAGAATTTTATACAGGTTAATTTTTTTATTTACGGCTTCATTTGGAGGGCTAAGGTGTCCCCCCCCCGGGCATTATGACCTTAAGGCCCAGTCTTTCCACCTTCATTTAAACCACTATATTAGGTTAAATTAGTTGTCAAAATAAGTATAATTTATTTTATTTAAGTTTAAAAAGTATATTTTAATGAATATAAATGTCATATATTTATGAATATATCTTGCAAAATTGAGCATTTTTCTATTATAATTTCATGCTTCGATTTTATACGACTTCGCGGTCCCCCCGGTTCAGAAACGCTGTCTTAGCGCTCTATGCGTTCTCAAGTACACTCAACGGCATATTACACTCGCGCGAAATTCTATATATGTGTGAACTATTATATATAAATATTAATAATAGTTATAAATACAAATCAATTTTGAGTTATAAATTCAAATCAACTTGAATTATATCAAACACAAATGCTAAAGCACAAATAATACAAATAAAGCGTAAAATCAGTAGGTACTTATCAGTTCTGTGTCAGACTATACACATTCCTTAAGGTGGTTCCTAATAGCTCAGACGGAAACCCGCCTAAAAATTTTCAAATTAGTTCACATATTTTCCGGGGTTCTTGTTTGCTTCGGGGCACTATATATGAAACAATCATTAATAAATTGCAGTTTGTTATGAATAGAAAGCGGCAAAATAAGCATTAGTAAATCTTGATATTACGCACATATAATGCAGTGAAAATCATCAAATACAGACGATTCCGCTTAATTGGGCCACCGCTTAATTTGGGCAGCGGCTTATTTGGGCCAAATCTCAAAGAACAGAAACCAAACCAAGGAACCAACAGTAAATTTACATGTTTAATTGGGACAACATTCCGCTTAATTGGGACAGTAAATTTAAGATCACAGTACATATTATGCTACACATATTCTCAACCAGGAGGCAAAAAAATGTATGGACGTGTTACAGCGTTATTTTATGCAGGAAGGAAATGAAGGGAGCCCTACATCCACACTGAATACCTGTGCTGATTTTGTAGAAGTGAAATGTTACAAAAACAAAAGACAGACTACACTTGACGCATTTTTGCATTGAATTAAATTGTATGTACCTATTTATTATTTTATTTTGGAATTTATTATTATTTTTTCTTAAAAGTTTGTATTTTTTGGTTATATGTAATTTATAGCTTTGTCCAAGAGTTCATAAAATAAAATTATTGAAAGAAAAATATGCATTGTTTAATTTTATGTGAAATTCGCTTAATAGGGGCAGCCGCTTAATTGGGCCAAAATGCCTAAGTTCCGATGTGTCCCAATTAAGCGGAATCGACTGTATATGCACTAATGACCGGTTGCTAAAGAACGATTTAAATGTTTTAACTCAAGTTATCCCTAACTCAAGTTAAAATGATATGTTTTTGTATGTTGTTTTGACTCGAGTAAGTATAACACGAGTTAAAACACTTAACTCGTTCTTTAGCAACCGATCATAAAACATACATCTATACAAACAATTGCACGTTTGTTTCCCTAATGTTTTTTACAAAATACTCATTAAATTGATAAAATATAGATAGATTCGTTTATTGTGACCATATGCTGCACACAGAATACATTTCGTTACATGATTTATAATAATTATTCAAATACAATTGGCAGTAAGTAATGCAATAATTGTTAACAATTAACCCGATGCAAACAGAAAGATCCAAAACAAACAATTACTTAAAATTTCCCTATTATTTCCATTCCCTTTCCTTTTCTGAAAATTTGTTTTAGCCAGTTCAGATCCTCTCCGTTCTTATTTAAGATATCTGCTGCGTTTCATGTGTCTGGTTTGAATTCAGGTTCAGGTTTGAAGCAGTTTGTCAACCAGTACTCCACTGTCTTCTCTTCTTCTTTTCAGAATCAGCATACTCTCTCTTCCACCTCTTTATACCCTTTTCACACTAGATCTTTAAGATCGGATGTTTAAGTGAATGGATCTTTAAACGCTAATGTGAAACCGTACGGCCTCGTCTAAACACGACCGATGTTTAAGACAGAGATCTGCGTCTTAAACTTCGCCCGCATTGCCAACTTAATTCCCATTATAAAAAAATACTCCTTGAATTTGTGCTTCTCTTCTTTTATCTATGTTCAGCTGTTATCATTTTATATATCGAGGTTATGAGAAGATTATTTGCGTTATTATTTAAATAAATATAAAAAATAAACTTCTCCTAACCTCGATATACAAAATAATGACAGAATAAATTCAAACGATATGAAATTATGTTGGCAATACATACTAGCTTTACATGGAGATTTCTTCTTCAAATTAAACATCAAGTGTGAAAGCAAACCGATATTAAACATCGATGAAGTTTAAGTTCAATCGTCTTAAAGATCTAGTGTGAAAAGGGTATTACAGTATTTGTTTGCTGCTTCTTCTTCATTCCCTGCTCTAAATCAGGCCATGAGTTTCTGGTTTGAAGCAGTTTGTCAACCAGTGCTCCACTGTCTCCTCTTCATCTTTTCAGAATCAGCATACTCTCTCTTTCACCTCTTTTCAGTATTTGTTTGCTGCTTCTTCTTCATTCCCTGCTCTAAATCAGGCCATGAGTTTCTGGTTTGAAGCAGTTTGTCAACCAGTGCTCCACTGTCTCCTCTTCTTCTTTTCAGAATCAGCATACTCTCTCTTGCACCTCTTTCCAGTATTTGTTTGTTGCTTTTCCTTCATTCCCTGCTCTAAATCTGGCCATGAGTTTCTGGTCATGTTTGCATTTCATAATTTTCAAATAAATAGGCATGTATTTCTTTGGTTGTTAAAATGTAAATTGAATTTAAAATTGATGATATTGGTAAGATGAAAAGTTATGCCATTCTGATCCTTAAGTTAATAATTTTAAAAATATATATATAGAAATAATTTATCAAAAAAATAAATAAAAAATATAGCAACCGAACACATGCAAAGCATGTAAAAACATGATATCAAAATGGTGTGAAGTTATGAAGATATTTGAACATCATTTGAGTCTACGTTGTACATCGTCTATAGAATATGCAAATAAATATTTTCCTGTATTCTAGTTATGAATATCTGTATACGAAGTTTTTAATATATTGCCCAATGGGGTTTTGTTCGTATTTGATTTCTTTAGTTTACAGATCGTTATTATTATTTTTTTATTTTTATTATTTTTTTTTTCAAGGGTTATTAATTGACTTGGATAGATAACGGAGGTTTGATAAAAAAATTGGCGGACTAGCGTCATAAAAATTATTAATAAGAAATTGTTTTAATTTTAAATTATTGTCTTTGAAATGATGACTTTGTCGGAGCTTTGGCAGAGTCTTTTCCATTTCTGGAAACACATTTTGTAGACAATTTTTAGAATCGCTTTTAGATCTGTTTCCGATTTTTTCTTTATCTCTTCTATTGTTTGAAATGAAATCCTTTGCCTAAAATCCAATACCTGCTTACTAGGTATTGCATAAATATGTAGTCCACGTACTTTAAATCAAACTAATGTCTAATACTGGACCATATAACACTGATAATGTTCACTAAAAAGTTTTTATTTATTTAAAATATCCATAAATTAAACTTTCTAATAAATGATACATGGCTATTTGAAATTAGTGTCATTGTTTATATACAACTAATCAATTCATCGCACTATTTACGATATTATTCTTTATAGTTATTAATTTTCTTTGCACGTTCAATATCAATATTTTCAATAACATTACCTTCATTAGCGAACCATTGTGCGAGTAACTCTATTGACAAAACTGTCATCAGCAAATTCCTAAAACGGCGGAACCTAAAATATAATTTTTTTAATGTTTCGAATACTTGATAGTTTTATTCAGAAATTCAAATATAGTTACAAGGTTTTAAAATATAGCACTTGTTGTCACAAATATTTTTATTCGTCATGCTGACTGCATTCTGTGTTAGCATTTTCAAAGCTACAATGGTATACAGTCAAAGCTCTTTATTCGTCGTTCGGCCGATATGCCGCGAATACCGAAACCGTGAATATGGGAAGGTGAAATGTATAAGATTGTATAGGATTGTATAAAATTAATAGGAGATAGGTTCCAAAAATATGAAAAGAAGGTAAATAATTACGAAAAACTTTTATTTAAACCTACTTTAACAAATCTAAACTTAGTTATCATGTTAAGGTATTGGTTTAAAAAACTGTATTTGTTATTTAGTATATATAGTTATTTTTTCTTGTTTCGCCGTCTTGAACAGATTCTTTAAATCGGACTGATATTCAGAAGTTGCTTCGTCAATTTATTTATTTTATTTATTTATTTATTTAATTTTATTTTATTTATTTTTTTTGCTAATCTGACTTCTTTCCTTGGTGGATCAATTTTCATGAAAAAGTCGGAAAGATCATCAACAAGTCTTTAATCCTTCATTCAGATTTTTTAAAGTCGGTGTCATCTTTTCCTATAGTGCGTTCGAAGGTGAGTTTGCAGTATAGCTCTTATGGAAAATGGGAGCGGTGTTGCCAAATGTTGTAAAAGTGTCAAATGTGTCAATTATAATAATATGAAAAACTCGTATGATTTACAAAAATCAACTCTTATAAAACTCAAAATAACAATCAGCAAAAACAAATGGCCATTTGTAGAATACTGCGTTTTCACAGACCAGCGCGTTTTAGAGCTGGCAACGTCTGAATTTTTAACTAGAAACGACTTAATATTTTAACCTAGAAACGACTTACAGTAACCATATCTTTTTCCCAGATATGCTACGCTGAAAATATATATCAAAAATATTTTCCAGGAATAATTTTTAACAATCCCAAGATTTTATATGTCGTTAAGTTTCGTCCGACTTCGGTCTATGAAAGATACGACCCGATAACGCCGCAAATGGGCAACATATTGTTCATACCCTCATCATACCCCAGCATGTTTCTATTCTATCGTGCACCGTGCACAGATTTCAATTCGCTGATGGGTGTGAAAAAGTCTTATTTTCTGACGTATGACTTATCTCCATTTTCTGTTTATTATGCAATGTCAAATGCATTTTGTTAACGAAATATGTTTGTAAATAAATGAAAGTAATTTTTGATTGAAACAATTTATTTTCCACAGGTTCTTTATACTGTGAGTTGTTACATGAACCAAATACAAAATACAAAGACAAAGTTAAGATATTTTACAAAGAATATATAGGTCGATTAAGTTGCAGGCTGAAATAATAAAATATGATGTGTGTGACATTTATTTGGGGAACGTGATAAAATGTTAATGTGACTGAATAGTTTCTGTGGGGTGTTGTTGTTCTTGTTTATTATAACTAGCGTTTGGATGTCACTAATCACAGTTTGGACGTTCATTCAATAAACTCCACAAAACAGTTTATAGAAACATAACGGTCTTGAATAATTGTTATTTTTTTTTTATTTAGGTTTTTTACATGTTTAGGGTTTTGTAACTATAACCAAAAAAACCTTATAACGTCCCTCATGTGTCTGTCTGTTCATTAGCAATTGTGGTAGAAACAGCCGAACTTTGGAAGTTGAAATTTGAATTGCTTGTACAACTCTTTGGCTCGTATACAGGGTTGAATTGATCAGGTACATATAGGGATTTAAAATGTTTAAACCAGATATATGCGATTTCCTGCTTCCTCGTTAGTTATATAGAAAAAAATAAATATAAAAATTGTTCTGAATTTTATTTTGAATTTAATAAATTTACAGTAATTATTTTAATTTAAAGCTATTTTTTTTTTTCTAAATTTTAACCATAGGGTGCCATGATATTGAACTTTTTTTTATTTAAATAAATTATTGGTTGTCTTAGCTACTAGGGCTATTGGCCACCAGTTACATTATAGTTTACATGGGTAATATGTATTTATATATATACACTAGAACGTTATCCAAGTTTTATTTTGTAAGTCTTTTTCCAGGATTCAAGTCTTCACATCTTCAGCTATCACACGAGAAACAGGGATAAGTAACTTGCGTCTGCGTACATAACGTTAACAATACACCCGTCTCACTTGATCTGACTGAGAGGGAGAGCCTGCGCACGCGCATTTGAAGACTTGGAATTCGTCTGTCTTCTAGAGACAGGGGAAATATATCTCGATGTATTTGCTCAGACTTAAAGACCTAGGTTTTTTGTTATGCTAACATACACACAAGACTTCGATTCAAATGCAAAGACTTTAATTTTCCAAGGTTAGACTTGAATAATAACTCTAGTGTGATAAGGCCTTAACTCAAGTTAAAATCATTTGTTTTTATTTGTTACAACATTACAACTCTTACTTTAGCAACCGGCTATTAAAGTTATATTTTTAATGCGGTGCTAATATTCTTAAGGCATTGGATGACTCTTGCTTCTATATCGGTGTTGGTGGCTTGCAGATCCTTTAGGGTTGCTGGTAGAGAGTTATTTGCTCTTTGTGTTTGGTACTCTTTGCAGTCTAGAAGAATGTGTTACATGGTTAGACGAGTGTTGCAGGTACTGCTTTGTGGCGGGTCGATTTTTTTAAATATATGTACGTGGGTGTAAATAATGTGCCCAAGTCTCAGTATTGTTAGAATCTATTGTTGTTCTCTTCTATTTGTACGGGAGGCCCAGTTACCTTCACTGTCTTTTATTTTGGGTATTTTGCCATGCCATTTTCCACTTTTCTTTGAGTTTTCTACGAATGTAGCTCTTTAGGTCATAACTTGATACGGGTATATCCATTATTTCTTCATTTATGGCTTCTTTAGCTAGATGGATTGGAGCTTTATTGACGATAACAGTGGCATTATGCCACACTATTTTTAATGATTTGTTAATTTCAGTAGAAAAAATTAAATATTTAATGTAAGTGAGCATTAAATTTACTTTTTATGAATTTATTCAATTTCAAATGAAATTCTGAACAATTTTAATTTTTAAATTTTTTCTGTGTACACAACGAGGAAGTAGGAAATCGCATATATCTGTTTTTACATGTTAAATCCCTATATGTAGCTGGTCAATTCAACACCCTGTATACGAAGCCTATTGAATATTAAAAAAAAAAAAACATGGCGCTAAAAAAACAAACATGTGTTTATCTTCCAACGAAAAAAAAAATATATTATTTCTTTATGGGATATCTCGAGTAATTTATATGAAATTATTCTAATGCTACGTCCTCTATGTAACTCTTGTCACTTGTACTCTCTGTAAACTTGTATGTAAAGCGAGAACTTATAACTCAACCAGCGATCCGTAGCGTACAAAATTTGGATGCGAGTTGGACTCACAGAAAAGTAGTAGTGGGGGCACATTTAGTTTCACATTTCGTGTCTTTCTCTTTCTCTTTCCTTCTCTGCGCAAAACTTCTCCCATCTGCCACGGGTCGCCGGTTGAGGTATATTTTCTATGCCCTTATGAGCCACCTAAGCGTTGGGAACCTATTAGTATTTCGTTTATTTATTATTAATAAATATTCTATATATGTTTATGAAAAAACAAGGTACGCCACTGTCTGAGCGTCAATCTTCTCTTTAAAGACATTCTGCGTAATAAAACTAAATATAATTATGCATTCTTATATCATATTGCATAATACTTCAACAAAAGATTGAATATCCTGTACCTGAATAGCAGGACATCATTTTATAGCTTCTTTTTTTGTCACACCATTCAAGCAATTAATGGAAAATTTAATTTTTATGAATATTAAAATAAACACTAATAAAGTTAGACACGTTATTAGTTATTACATGTCCCAAGTATTACATTGTAATATTAATTGGAAATGATAATTACAAATAAGTTGCCTCACAATAAATTACATCTTTTATTTATTACCTTTTCTTAGACCTCAAAATATATTCATTTATTAAATTGGAAAAGTTTTGTCTAATTTTTGTGTGCAAGAATTGAAATAATCAGATGTCGTGAATTACCTGGAAGTCCCAGATTTGAGTTGTTTGTCCCAAATTGCAAACTGGCTTAGAAAATCTCCCGGAGTGGATATGCCGCCGTCCTTCTTATATCATAAACTAGTTGGACCACCCGTGACTTGTACAGTTTTTATAATGTACATATTTGCTGTAACATTATTGATAAATGCGATATATCAGTTTGAAGTAGAACAGAAAATATGTCATGTCTTTATTCTAAATCATTCTTTTGTATATATTTTTAAAGAGAGTAAACAATAAATGAGATACGTCGTTTATATCATATTTCAAGATTTTAGTTTTAGGGTGTACCCCCGTAACTCCACAAATATTCAACCAATCGAAAAAGTTTGTAGAACAAAAAAGGATTGTTTTGGAGATATTTCAATAGTTTAGCTTTAGGTAGCCCCCATAACTCCTCAAATAATCACGTCGAAAGATACTGCACTTGATGATAATGGAATGTCATATAGCACACGTGTTCCTTATAAAAGTTAAATCATTTCGACTCGCAGCACCTATTTGTGATTCGAGGCAGATTCAAGATGGCGGCGAAAATAGCGCGCCAATTACGATAACTAGAGAAAAATATAGAGATAGAGCGAAATAGCTAAATACATATTTGTACAATGGATCTTTAGCTACAATTTGCCGCGTCGTACGCGAATATTCGTTACTTGTTTACAAGATACCGTCCATAATTCATTCTCAGACGCAAAAAAGTGACTATAGACTATAAAAGATAGATTACGATTTTATATTTTGCATCTTTGTGATGTAGACGCTAAATAATGTCGCATAAGAAAAATATAAACGTGTCCGCATATGAAAAAAGTAACTGGATCTTCGTTGTATTATTTAGGTACCAATAGTGATTTTTTTATTTTTTTTTTATTTCTTTTTGGGCCTATATACCGGACTGGAAGGGATCTATAAATACTTCCACCCGCTACACCTCCGTGGCTGGTCCTTTGTTTAAAAGAATGCTCTTAATACTAAGATGAACAAACGAAAAATTATTTCCAAAATTTTCTTGATTTTAATGTGATTACTACAAAAAATGTTGTGCCATACTAAATACCTAAAAAAAAAGCCGTAAACTGTGAAAATTCGCATTTTACATTATTTTTTTACTACCTATTTTTTATGGTGCCTATTTTAGTCGGAAAATTTTCACCGAATGATAATTACTAGGCCAAAATATAATTCGAGAGAGTTTTACAAAAACGGTGATTCGGCGACTGTATCGCGTAGAAAATTCTGCAGTATTCGAGGTTTTCGCCACTTAAATGATGCGCCAAGCATTCCTCTCATTCGACATTGGGTTAAAAAGTTTGAAGAGACTGGTACAACGCTGGATAAATCAAAATCCGGGCGACCTAGGTCATCAAGAACGGTAGAAAACGTGGAGAATGTTAATCAGTCTGTTCGTGACGACCCGAACCTTCCAATTCGGAAGCGCGCAAGTGCTTTAAATGTGCATAGATCATCATTACATCGCATTATGCACAAAGACCTAAAGCTGCACCCCTACAAAATTCAATTGGTGCAAGACTTAAAGCCCCAAGATGCCAGTCAGAGGCTTAATTTCGTAAATCAGGTGATTGAGCGATTTTCAACGTTTACCAACATTTTGTTTTCGGATGAAGCTCATTTTCATCTTAATGGCCACGTAAATAATCAGAACTGCCGCTACTGGAGTGCAACGAATCCGAAACGCAAACTTCAGAAACCCCTATATTCGCCTAAAGTGACCGTATGGGCTGCGATGTCGGCGCGAGGAATTATCGGCCCTTACTTTTTTGAAGACGAAAGGGGGCGTGCAGTTACAGTGAATTCAGAGCGTTATGTGGAGATGTTAGACAACTTCTTGGTACCTGAACTGCAAAACTTTCCTGGCTATAACCAAAGAACATGGTTCCAACAGGACGGAGCAACTTCACACACGTCCAATATGTCTCTGCCACGTGTTCGTGAAATTTTCTCAGGCAAATTGATCTCCCGGAGAGGTGACATAAATTGGACTCCACGCAGTCCAGATTTAACCCCTATGGACTTTTTCCTATGGGGTTATCTTAAATCTAAAGTTTACGCCAATAAATCGACTTCACTGGCGCATTTGAAAGAAAATATCCGTCACGAAATGGCAGCCATCCCTGAGTCCACCTGCCGAGACGTCATAAGTAATTTTACTGTTCGATTAAATGAGTGCCGAGAACGCAAGGGTCTACATTTAGACGATATTATTTTTAAGAAATAAATCCCCAAAAAGTGTATTTTAATAATTAATAAACATTTTTTCTATATACGGCTTACTTTTTTTTTAATCGATCCACTAAATATAAAATTTCATTTGAGACACCTTGTAGAATATGTGGTTGACAGATGACTTCGTTCCATGTTTTCTTCTGACTTCCTTTTGTTCTTTTCTTCTGTATTCTTGATTCCCAAACTTCTTTTACTGGCATGTTGTCTTTTATTCTAACGAGATGTCCGAACCATTTTAGCTGTTGTTTTTCAATTTTTACAATTACCGGTTATATCTCCAGTTCTTTTCTTAAATATTTATTTCTAATTCTGTCTCTGCGTGTAATTCCTTTTACTCTTCTTAGATATTTCATCTCCATGGCTTGTAGCTTGCTTTTTTGTGAATTCGTTATGAGCCAACTTTCGCTCCTATCGGTGAATATTGGCCTATATACCGTTTTGTAGAAAACCATTTTGGTTTTCCTTGATGCTTCATTTTTTCCAATGAAAGCATTCCCTAGAGCGTGGCACATTCTTGAAATACTTGCAATCCTTTCATTTATTTCATTTTCCATGGTTTGTTCCTTTTGTATTGATACTCCTAAATATTTATAGCTGTCCATTTGATCTATTTTTTTCCTCTGGATTTCAATGTTAGTGTTCGCATTTTCGTCCCCAATGACCATTACTTTTGTTTTATATGTCTTTATTTTCATCTTTCTTTTTGCTAATTCCTGTTACCATGTTTCCAGATTTCTTCGTAGCTCGTTTTCTCCTGCAGCGCAGATCATCAGGTCGTCTGCACATTCTGATAGTCTAACAGATTTAAATTTGAAGTATCCTATATGCATCTTCTGGAGTTACTGCTTTTATAATTTTCTTAAAACCCACCTTGAATTATTGAAAAGAGCATTAAATAAGTAAATTTTCTTTTTGTTTAAATTTAAGTTACTATTTGTTTTCATATTTTGTCGTCCTGTTTTGTCTTAAAAATTACCCGTTTTCTGGCTAAATGTTAATGGTCGTATTAGGTATACGTAAGAAAAAAACAACTAAGTTTGGGCTCCAAATGGCAAATATTTCATTCTGAAAATAAAAATTATTTATCGTTTTATGAAATTAATTTTTGTGGACTTTTTCTTAAAAATATAAATAAATCAAAATTGTGCTATAATTTACCGAATATCTTCCTAAATTGCCAAATAAAAAAAAAAGACTTACATAATGAAAATTAACAAAAATTAGATTTGGAATTAACACCACTTCTTCATCATCACAAACTTAGTTAACAGAACAGAAATATTAGTTCGGTCCTATGTTACATATTCTGAAAGTTATTCATGGTCTTACAGTATGGACCAACCGCTTTTCCTTATTTATAACAAAACTAATTAGTAAAGATGTCGCATGAGTGGAATCAAAGGAAAATGTAACATGATGACTAGTGAGTGGTTACTCCCATATTAGGTGAGGTATGTCATAGGACATAGAAGTGATGTAACTCCTCAGATATAATTCATTCTAACAAACATCAACTGTTATTGTTTGTAGGAGTACACGACCTCGCATACTCTGATACATTTGCAGATTACTAAATGATTTCTAAAATTATTACGAGGATAGATACATATTAGAATATTAATATCTGTTCACTGCCACTGTGTATAAAATAACTATTAGCTTTTATTATCTACCATTTATATTGTGACCTATCTAAGGATATTCAATACGATTGTTTATTCTGTTGTTTAGAGTTTAGAGGACGATATTTCGAAACTGATCTGTTTTTATAAATTGTTATTTTTATGACATGAATATTTCGTATTATGAAATCGTATTTCTAAATGTTATAGTTTATCGAAAACAATATTTACAAACTCATAATTTAACAATTCAAATATGGCGAGGTTTAAAAACAAATAGGAACAAAGGATTACGAAAAAATGTTATGTGAATTGTGAATTTTCACATAAATATTTTAGGAGTAGCCACACCAGCTGTAGCCACCACAGGACCGACCGCCATCATGAAGTACTTATATAAAATACATTTTAGCAGCAGAGTAGAAATAACTTGGCCTAATATTTTCAAACAGAGATATTATTTATCATGACTATGGAAACGTTACACATAAGTATGAAAAAATTGAGACAAAAATTATTTGAAATTTTTCCTTTTTGCAAAAAACGTTTCAAATAAAAGTTATTAAATATTGCTTTTATAGCAACTTTAGTTCAATAATTTTTTTCGAAATATTTTTCAGTTGTTAAATATTCACCAAAATCTTAATATCGACACGAGTAAAATCCCATTTTTAGTAAACCGATTTTTACCAAAAGTTGATCAACTCGTGCCATTGATGGCAGAAACTTAAATATGAAGTATCATAAAAATCCTTTCAGTCGAACTTGATCTGCACGTGTACACAGACAGACGGACAGACGGACAGACAGACGGACAGACAGACCGACAGACATCATGCTAAAAATAGTCAAAACGTTATGTAGGGACCTCAATTCGTGGAGATCCATCGAAATCTCGAAATGTCAAAATCGGTATGATCACAATACCTCACTTATATATGTTGACGGTCGGTAAAAAGTGAACATGATCATCATCAATCAGCCATTGATGTCCAATGCTGAAAATAAACATTAACGTCTGCACTCCTCTTTGTCCTGTGCCAGTTGCCGACCAATCTCTTTATAGCGTTTGTCAACCGGGTAGGTGGTCTGCCTCGGTGCTAGTACTATCGTTGGTCACCACTCTAGTGCTTACCTCGTCCATCTACCATCATTGACTCTAGCAACGTGACCTGACCTTTTGCTACTTCAAACATCGCCTCTGTTATGTCACTTCTTTTTAATTTCTTGTTTATGACCTTTGCTACTATTAGCCAGGACAATTCTAATTTTTCATATAGAAAATTCCATGCCTGAATAGAATTTGAACACCAAACGTTAGCAACGCAGGGCATGTGTGCTACCAGTACGCTACGCCGATCGGATGTCACAAATTTTATTTGTTGTCTGATTTACAAACTTGTTTTACGATCCAGAAGTGTAATGCCAATCATTGCTCTTTTCATTGATCTCTGATCGACTCGTAATTATTTCGCCGATTTTCATGTGAGGGTCTCAGTCTCAATACTATATTTGAAGACTGGTAAGACACATTGATTAAATACCTGTTGGGGCCCATTAGGAAATCATCTTAGATATGTGCCTTCGATTTCCAAACCAATCATTTTATTTCTCTCTTAAAATATGGTTGTCTCGGCCGCAGTCGTGCCGCAGATTTTTAAAGTGAATAACTTGACCAGTCTACCTTAGTCTATCCAAGAAATTATACTCAGAACTAAATTTATCATTATTTTGGTCTTGGTAATATTGATTTGGAAGATAAACTTTAAAACCATGTACAAAAAAGGTTTGTACTATTTCGGTGCACATGAAGCAGTATGTGCAGTATTCTTTTTCTTTAGTTTTCGATGGTGGAAGAGAAATATTTTGAAAATATTTTTCACAAAAACTGCGTTAAAATGAAAAGTTAACAACTTAAAAATATTTCTTTTAAATATTATACGTAAGATAACCAAGAAACCCTTATACCGTCACTCATGTGGCTATTTGTTTGTACGGGAAAAATTGTAGCTAAACGGCTGGACTTGGAGATCTGAAATTTGGAATACAATCAGGTTCGGGATAAGACCTCGTGGTGAACTAGACAATGACAATTTTAGTGCCCTCCTCCCCGGAAGTATAAGTAGTTGGAGTCGCGTAGCTTATATAATTGTTTCTGGCAACCTTCATACGCATTATCTATTTCGGAGAACTGGTGCCCCTATTTTTCTAATACCCTAAGCATGTGCAATTAAGTAATTCATCTCTAGTAGCAGCAGTTACAAGTGTCTATGAAACATGCTGTATTCTTTTTATCTGACCGGTCTACTCAGTCATCGTTTTTAATGGCAGTCATCGTTTTTAATATTCTGTTGATTTTTGATTTAATTTGTGCTAACCTCTTATATTTCATAGTTGTTAATAAACTTTATTTGATGTAGAGAATTACCGATATATACAATGCTTATCGGTAGAATAAACGTTATTATTTTGTTATGAATTTGCTTCACAGCATCAGATTTGCAGAAGTTGGTGGCAGCGTTTTAGTAGATATATTACACGGCCAAGCAGGTACAGGAAATTTTTTTATAAACTTTTCCGTACAAAAAAAAACATTTCTTAATCATCTTCGTGATAAACATGATTGACAGAGAGCATTTTGATAGCTTTTGGTGATAAAAATTTGGGTTAAAAGGGTTAAAGAACATTGGAATAGAAAATACGATTAAATTCATTCTTTAAGTAAATTTATATGAGAAAATTTCTCCCTCTTCTTGAGCCATTCTTTTCCCAGATCCTTTTTCTCTTCCTTTTGTGTTTCTTTTGTTCATCTTTGTCTCCTAAAGCAGTATTCATTATTATGGAACAAATTGCAACGTCTGTTATTTTTGACTATACTCGTTAGAGTTTGGATAACAACTAAGGAATTACGACAAGTACGCTCGTGTAAGGCAAAATACTTTTTGGTCTTAAGACATGTCGTAAGACATGATCTTCGAACATATATAATCGTGTAAGGGACGCTTAAGGATTTTGACAAATTATTATATATATATATATATATATATATATATATATATATATATATATATATAAGA
The DNA here is from genome assembly GCA_963971575.1 of Liopterus haemorrhoidalis. NCBI lineage: Eukaryota > Metazoa > Arthropoda > Insecta > Coleoptera > Dytiscidae > Liopterus > Liopterus haemorrhoidalis. The sequence continues at coordinate 162,694,773 of OZ020611.1, forward strand.
TATAAGTTAATATAAATTATTATAATATAATAAATAAATATAAATATAAATTATTATATATATATATATATATATATATATATATATATATATATATATATAAGATATATATTAGTTTCTTCATAAGTTACTGTGGTAACTCGTCTTATATAGAATTGCAGCAAATATTTTAGATTACAATTCAAAAAAATTGATACCGAAATAATTGAACCTTGCTTGTTTTCAACGGGATGTAAAATCTAAATACTCCGGATGAAAAAATATGAATATGCAAAAGATTGAGATAATATACTTGTTAGGAAAGCGAGTGACATTGAACTGAACGCAGCCTCCGCTGAATTGCAGTGTAGATGGTGTTGCTGTTGCATTAACAAGGATGCGTGCGTTTGTTATGTGCGATTTACGATTGTTTACATACCATTAAAGCAGAGGAAGTAGTGCTAATTACATTATACACAATTCTTAATGCAGACACAATTACTTCAAATTAACAGATAAAATGAAGTAATTATAGTCTTTTGTTTAAACGTGACTTACGTATGTAAGAACGCAATACGCAATACGTTGAAGAACATTTGGCAACAAATTTGATAAAAAGATTGTAGACGAGTGTGTCATTTTATTGGAAAAAATTTGCTGCATATTTAATGTAGTAGTTTAACTAATGGTGTATTTTGCCTTTGTGGATCCTAGGTAGGGTTACCATATTTTTTGTGCGCCAAACCGGGACAGGGTAAAAATTACAAAAGCGTGTTTTTAATAATAATCTGATTTTATTTTAGATATTACAAAATAATCACAGAATTTTAATTGAACATTAAATGTTCCTATATTTTTCTGTAGATAATACTTTTTGTAGAATGTTATCGTTATTTTCAATGTGTTTATAAAATTCAGTTCAAATTCACGTTTATTTTAACAAACAATAATGCACCAACATTTCTTTCAAGCAAACGATTTCTTTCAGAAGTCCATACGCATTTTATAGAAAATAGACGCGCTATGGATGTTGATGTTCCAGGAATACAAAAAATTAATTCGATAATTTTATTTAAATTTGTAATTGAAATATTTTTTTTCTTGAAAATCTTGAAATAATTGAATCCACTTTTTCGATACTAGTGCCTTTTTCGAGCCATACATTTTTGCGGTTAGTGTCATTAAAAAACATTTTTTCGTGTACAACTTCGTCAAATAACCTGTCAGAATTAATAACAGGATTAGAAAACTTTGAATTAATTAGCTCCATTGTTTTCTCAATATTATTCCAATTCATAGATACATCGAATGCCCAGGTATGTTCTTCAAGCTCTTCAAAATTTTGTTGCCAAAAAGAAATGTATGATTCGAAAACTTGATAGAATTTGTGACCGTCGCCATATAAATGTTGCCATTTATATGGCTTAGTGGGGATGTAAGGCGGGAGCGAGGTCCCCTCTCTGTGGGATGCATGAAATTTGCCTATAGTAAATCGAATCTTTATAATAATGAAACTATTATATAAAAAAAAAATATTACAAAATAATTTTTATTATTTTATTTATAATAATTATAAAACTAAATACTAATACTAAAAAACCGGGACATATTTCAAACCGGGACAGGACACCGGGATATATATTGAAAACCAGGACTGTCCCGGTCAAACCGGGACGTATGGTAACCCTAATCCTAGGCGGAATCAATAATTGAAGCCCTTGCTCTATATTGCGGATGAGATCTTTTGCACCTTTTTTCCCTACCATTTAGGGGTAGTTTTATTTTATTTGTCACAGTTACTGCTTTCTCACGGTTTAAAATTTGTATTAGTAATATTTGTGGGTAAATCGAATATAACCTACTTCTGTATGTAGAGGTAAATTCCGAAAGGGTGCTAGTGGTCCTTTCTGCTTTCATTATTATTATTTCTTTTTAATGTTTTCTTAATCATAACCACATTCACAGATAAAAGAATATCACCTTCCGTCACCAATAGGGAGAAAGTTCGCTGAAGGCCCTAACACAATGAAAAAGATTAAATTATGAATTATATAATTGAAGACATTATTGAAGTTATAATATATAAAACGTATTGGTATATTTCATTGCTTTGGTTCAAGCGAAACTAAACGGAATTTTTATTTAAATTGTCACGAACTCACTTTTAAAATATTGAATCGGGCTTTCGTTAAACAAAATTGTCAAAAGTCCGATTCAATCGTTAATAGAATTCAAAATCTAGTTCCGCTTAAAGTTTTGGAATAGGCTTTATGTCGACTATAATATTAGTTAAAGCTACTAAGCTCATATAGAGTGTATGTATTTGTATGTGGCCTGTTTCTTAGGCAACATTGTTCTTAAAAGTTATATTTACCACCATGAAGCAACACGTGCTCAAAATTTAAATGAACCGTAAGTATACAGGGTGTTTGTTTGAAACGGGACACCCCGAAAATCTCCTTTATTTGTAAAGATACAAAAAATCTTCAGAACAAAAGTTAAACTAGACAAAAAGGCCCATCTAAAGGTTATTATAAGAATTCTGAGGCACTTCCGATTTCCCCGGAAATGATGTCAACTTTTGATCTAACATAGGGAATCGATAATTTTATATTTTTTTCCTAAAAGTACATTAAATTAGCTTTACAATGACACCAAAAAGTCATATTTTTATGTTAACCATTTCAAAATGGCGACCATTTATTTACAAAATAATAATCAACATAAGTTTTACAAAGTTGAACGTAGCAAGCTTTGAAAACAATAAAAAAAAGAAACAAAATATCTCTAAAATAAACTATTTGACTATTTAGAAAAAAAAACTATTACTTTTTACAATTATTTTACAAAAAAAAAAAAAAAAAAAAACAAATGTTCGATCAAACCACCATTATTGTCCACACACTTTTCTCATTCTTAATAAAAACTCTTCCATCGCCCTTATAAGTGAACCATTGTTTTTTTTTTTTTTCAAACAAAAATAAGCAAAATAAATTATTAAACTCTAGTTATTTATAAAACATTTATATGAAAAATTAAAATTTAAGTTATTTCATGTTTTTTGATATAATAACTAGTTACAACAGTTTATTTTAGAGATATTTCGTTTCTTTTTTTATTGTTTTCAAAGCTTGCTACGTTCAACTTTGTAAAACTTATGTTGATTATTATTTTGTAAATAAATGGTCGCCATTTTGAAATGGTTAACATAAAAATATGACTTTTTGGTGTCATTGTAAAGCTAATTTAATGTACTTTTAGGAAAGAAATATAAAATTAGCGATTCCCTATGCTAGATCAAAAGTTGACATCATTTCCGGTGAAACCGGAAGTGTCTCAGAATTCTTATAGTAACCTTTAGATGTGCCTTTTTGTCTAGTTTAACTTTTGTTCTGAAGATTTTTTGTATCTTTACAAATAAAGGAGATTTTCGGGGTGCCCCGTTTCAAACAAACACCCTGTATACTCGTATATTCTTTATTTTCCCTAAGCCTTGCGGCGTTTAGGGCACTGACCATTACAAAAAAAAAATCAAAAAATAAAATAACGTACACTATGGATAATTTACAATACTTTCTTTAATCTGACTTCTTTTTTCTTCCTCCAGTTCTCCCATCTTTCTTCCTATGTTCATTCCGACTTCTCTCTCCAATCTCCTTCCTTCTTGCCTTCAGTTCTCTCGCTCCATCTTTCTTCCTTACATTCCTCATTCATCATTTCTTTGTTCTTCTTCCAGTGTTCCTCTCTTTCCTGCTATTCTTCTTCCGGCTCTCCTATCACCTTCCTTCTTGCCTCCAGTTCTCTCACCCATCTTTCTCCCTTGCATTCCTCACTCATCAGTTCCTTTATCCCTTATTCCCAGACTGCCATCTCTCTGCATCTCCTCGCTAAATGCTCCAAGGTTCCCTCTTCTTCCTTGCACATTCTACATAGCCAGCCCTCTGGCTTTGCCCAGTATCTGTTGTTCCTCTCTTCGTTGTCGCATTTTAACCTCGCTATTCTCCTGACTCTACCCCTTGATCTTCCTCTTTTCCCCTTCAGATATTTCGGTATTCATATCACTCTTAACTCTGTATATCTTTTCACACTCCGCGATTTGTCTCCTCATCCCTCATTTTCAATTCTTCTACTACATTTGTTCCTCCGTTTCTCTTTCTCTCTACTTCTCTTATGTCCATTTTATACTTGAACCTTAATGAACCTTAAGTAAAAATTAACGAAGCTGCAGAGTCAATTACTTCTGAATTGTTTGGTACTATTGCGCAGGTCTTTATAACCGTCTGGGATACTGCTTGGCACAGTATAGGAAGGAGGCCTTTTTGAACATCTCTTATTCTAATTGTTTCTAATTTTTTTTTCTTTTTCAAATTAATTAATATTTATTCCTTAAATTGTTGAAATATTTGCGTAAAATTGCTTTAATGAACTACTAATAAAAAGAATAAAAAAAAACTACCAAACCTACATTTCATATAATAATGCTATTTTGCAACTATAAATCGCTGCTAGCATCTTTTCCATAACTGGAAGCACTTTTTGAAATCGCTTTTAGATCAGCTTCCAAGTTTTTTAAACAGCGTCCTTTTAAAAAACTCTTCAGTTTTGGGAACAAAAAAGAAATTACAGTGAAACAAATCAGGATGCTATGGTACATTGGGGGCGAGAGTAATTGTGTTCTTTGCCAAAAATTACCGAACCATATGGGCAGTGTGAACTGGTGCGTAGTGATTGTCGACATTGGTCAAAATGTCTTGACAAGACTCTTATACTATTTTTATTTCCCTTACAACTCTAACGGTCTATTGGTACGGATTATTTCGCGAACCTGAAGAACCTTTTTATCATATTTTAAATTGAAAATCGGCTCGTTCATCAAAATTTCACAGAGATAGCGAGTCTGCGTTAAACCTAATCGTAGTGCATGTTGCTTTAATAGCATGTCGAAACACACAGTTGGCATATATATTTTTATCTTTATCCAACTTGGTCATTTTTTGAGACAGCATGAGTGCGCTCGAGCGTAGGTACGTGTGTGCACATAAATAATATTTTTGAACAATACAAATAGTTCAACAACTTTCGAAAAAAAAAAAATAATACTTACTTACTTACTTAATCGTTGAGCCCTTTTACCATTTCTGGTGTCGGGCTTTGTGAGAGTTTGAATGTTATTTGTATTTGTCTTCTTCTTTCACGGGGGATCGTCTCCACAGTATTTTCCATTCCTTCCTATTTTGAGTCCTACTTCTTGCTTCACACCAAGGGGTACCTCTTCTCTCTACCGCTCTTCTTATTTCATCATTCCATTCCTTCCTAGGTCTTCCTCTTCGTCTCCTTTTAGCTACCCTGGCTTCATAAACCTTTTTTGTATCTCTACTATCATCCATCCTTTGTATATGACCAAACCATCTCAACTGTCCTTCTTCTATCATTTCTTCTACTGGTTTTGTTCCTAGTTCTGCTCTATACTCTGTGTTTTTTATACGATCCAGTTTTGTTCTTCCCTTGATCTTCCGTAGAAATCTCATTTCGCTGCTTCTTATTCTGCTTTTAAGTTTCTCTGTAGTTGTCCAAGCTTCTGATCCATATGTAAGTATTGGGATGGCTACTTTCTTGAAGACTTGGACTTTAGCCTCTGTTGGAATTTTCTTTTTCCCTAAGAAGGAGGTCTTGATACTGTTAAACAGCTTACCAGCAGCCCCAACTCGTTCCGTTATTTCCCTGTCTAGTTTGAGTACCGCTGGCGACAGTGAATTACGTAGTGTGTTAATGTGAATTTAAATAACGATTATTAAATATAAAACCGAAATATAAAAAAAAAAAATAATAATAAATAAAATAACCTGAAAGATCTCTTCACGCATACCAAATTTCAATTCTCTAAGTCATACAGATTTACTGATATACAGATAAATATATGATTGAAGAGTGCCAGTATAAGAATTTCTTGAACATACCTACGAAATCCTAAAAACGATATTGAATAATAAATTGTTTATAGCATGTAATTTAACAATTCTTTTTATGTTTCAGGTGGCAATAATCTCCTTACCAAGTCCAATATCACCAGCAAACGGCGATTGGAACAACGCACCAGACACACAGTACCACATTCAAACGGACGAAGGTCCAGAACGCTACTTCCGGTATCAGACAATATCCGGCCAGTACCGAAAAGAAAAACGACTAGAAGATGGCACTGTAATCGGTTCATATGGATGGGTAGACGCTGACGGATTCCTCCGCTTGCGAGACTACATTGCAGATGGACAAGGATACAGAATATTAAAAACGAAAAACATATTCGTTGGCAAAGACAGACCAATTGGAGAAGCAGTTTATACAGCTAAGAGGACTAAGGAACAAGGTGCTGTTGTTGCTACAAAAGAAATTGTTCCTACTACACAATTGCCCGGAACTTATGGACCTACAACTTATGGACCTACAACTTATGCTCCTACAACTTATGCTCCAACAACTTACGCACCTAAGGAAACTGTAACGATCATACCAAAACCTATAGAGGTTACCACAGTTGCTCCACTGGCAAAATACGTAGCTGTATCTCGTAAACCATCTGCTATTGGAATATTTACTACCACAGAAGCACCTTACGAGACATTATCGCCCAAATTTGAATCTATCAGATTACGTGGATACACTCCAAGTCACGAACCTTACGTACAGATCTTACCAAATTCACTTCCTAGTAGTGTAAGACCAATTGTTAGTACAACACCATCACCAATTGCAGCCATTACCTCGAACTCGTTGGAATATGACTACAAGCCAAGTTACGATCCTAATTACGAAGAAGATTATCGTAAAACATATTCAATCTTAAATGGACCAACCTATCCAATCGATCGTAATGGAAATGCTTACACAGGTTACACAAACAAAATTGGAAATGGTTATGATCCACAGTATCCATATTATGATGGTGTCTCAGTGACTAATGATGGATTTAGATATTATTTGCCAAGGCAGTATCATGAGGAGCAATCTTTGGGTGCAGAAAGGAGGAGTGGTAGTTTTGGTTATATTGATCCGTTTGGTATTAGGAGAGTTATTTATTATAATACAGCTCCTGGCACTGGTTTTCAACATAGAAAAAATAACAGATATGTTGGATTTGATGCGACTCCTTACGATCCGAGACCTTACCGAAAATAAACGAAAGTAGTCGATTTAATATTACTTGCCGCGAGTTTGTCCTACGAAAATAGTATTGAATAGCAACCATTTGAAAACAGTTTTATTCAGTGATGTAGCTGGAGATGTACTCGAAGTCGTGATTTCAAATTAGCCCCCAGGAAAAATTGTTGACTGTAAACACAAAACTGCTTACCCTGAAAAACTTAAATTAGTTTTTTATTCTTAACTTACTTTAAACATTTTTTTATCGTTTTGGCTTTCTTCTATATTTTTAAAGAGCTCTTTTGAGATCACGATCTAGTTTGGTCAATCCATTTGCACTCTGTAACTACGCAACTGTTTTATTTCGAGTATAGTTGCTTGTGTGGCATTTTAGGAAGTTAATCGAAAAATCTAAATTAGCTGTGTTATTATTAATTAAATGGAAAATTTACCTTACCTGCCCTTATACACCTATCTAGGCGTTGGAGATCTATTATTTAAGTTAACAAAAAAATTCTGTTTTAAAAAATATTTAGCTTTAAATATCTTAAGTGACGCAAAAAATGCTTGAAAATGCATCTATTGTCCGAAAACAAGATTAAATATACCACCAATACACTCAGGCACTGCTCTGAGCAGAGCAATTTTAAATTAGCGACGCCCTTCTAGATAAAAAATGAATAATATCTTAATTGTAAATAAAAAAGAATGGAAGTAAGCTGCAAGTGGGCTTTAAAAATTTGTACGAATTTAATGTAGATCAATCACAAATTGCGCCCCATTTCCCCGCTCTGGCGTCCCTCTTTGCCAGAAAAGGGGAGACGAGTGCCGCATTTGCCACACTCCCAATGGTACAGCTCTAAGTACACTTATCCGATATGAATACATATAAGGCCAACTCTAAATGAAAATACAGAGAATGCGATATCTTCACCACAAAACATATTCGTTCTCTCCTTGTTTAATCTTCCCCAGACCTCCACTGTCTTCTTATCCATATTCGAAAGCATACAAGGATCTCATGAGGTGAACTTCTCTCTGATTTCATTATTCTTATGGTTCTATCAAATTTGTTGTCCAGCATTACGGTCAGTTGTAGAAAATACGAGAACTTTTTGAAGATTAATTTGTAGACTTCCGGTGTCCGACTGCATACCGTTATTCTTATTGGGGTGCCGTCTCTTAACGGAAGATGACTTCAGGAACCAATCATGTTCTTATTCGCTGCTGCTCTAAAAAGGACAAAAAATGTTAACTCAATCCAATCTCGTAGATATTTTAACCAGGTGTTGCTATATTCTATATTCATCTTTCCTATTATTTTCCTTACAATAATTACCATACTTTTATCCTGTGATAACATATCCCAGGTACTATAGCTCAGCGTTTCCCAACCTTTTTTCATGGCGGACCTGCAAGCGACCTAGAAAAAATTTGTGGACCGGCAAGTTTAGAAAGTAATGTGTATCGCAAAATTAAGTGATGAGCAAAAAAAATGTCCTACCCTCCAAACTACAAACCCAGAGATTTTGTAACAAATTCTCGCGGACCGCCAAAAAAATCTCAAGGACCGGCGATTGGGAAACGCTGCTCTAGCTTACTTGTTTAACTGCATTTATTACCTTTACATCTTAGCATTTCCTTGTCAGTCAATTTTTTCACCTACTATGTAAACCTGCAGTTTAGATACATTTCAAAAGAAAATATACAAAACATGTTATTAAGTCATTTGAGATCAGAGCCTTATTTAATAAAACGGTTTCAACATATGTATAGCTGACTTTACAAGCATTTACTTCGAATATAATTGTCCGCTACTTGCAATACTGTAATGTTAAAATGGTAGTATACCTACCGGCGCAAAATATCACTGCCATGAAAGTATTTTGTACACACAAATGTTGTGTAAGAAGACAGTCAATATATTAAATCAGAGAAATATTATTTAATGTGCAATTTGATGCAAAACAAATAATTAATAACATACAAAGCCTGGGGCAAAACCTGAATTTGGCGGACCTCTTAACCCTCAATCCCCCTCTCAACCCCCGAAACGTCCGACGTAGTGAGGATATCCATGCCCTCTAAATAAGGCACCCGAGGCAGGTGCCTCTTTTTTCGCATGACTCTGGACGGTTGTTCCATAAGATATTTTTATAACAATTTATTATCTTTTATGTCGTATTTTATATAGTACCTTTCCTATATTTAGATAGACAAATACTTACCATTGTTTCACAATTGCATATAGAGGTACGTTCCAAAACCTATGGAGTTTACTCTAAACTTAACTCTAAGTTTAGTAAGATCGTTCCAAAACATTCGAGTTTCCGGTTTGAGTTAACACTAGAGTTTACTCTTTTAACTCTGCTTGCAAGGTGGGTAATATTTACTCCCATGCGCAGAATGCGTACGCATGTAATGTAAGTTTTGACATATCGAAATTAACAGATATTAATTATGGAAAACAGGAATTATGGAAAAAAATTAACAGAAATTCAAGATTCTGAAATAAAAAGAAAATATTTTACTTAATTATAAATTGGTATTTATGATACAATAGTTTGTAAATATTTATTAAAATTACCGTTAATAGATATACGTTGTCGAACAGTTGTTGACTCAAATCAGCAGCAATAATACATACTTCCCTCATCTTTTTATGCATCACTATTTAAAGATATTAATAATTATTTAAAATAATATGTTGTGTTGACAATATTTTAGCGGGAATTTTCATATAAGCACTCCTAACCTGAACATCGCCGTTCCAAAACCTGATCACATGACCACATTATCTTTGAGTAAACTCGAACTCCAAGATTTAAGTTTTGGAACGTACCCTAGGTAGTATTTAGTAGAGTAATATCAGTGACGCAACTTCATATTCCCCCCATCCCAGTGAATTTGATTTGTTTTCTTTGGGATCCCTGGTAGTTGCATCAACATTATATAGCGAGAAAATCTTGAAAAAAGAAAGAAAAATACCATTCAAAGGTTCGTTGGGCCCCTAATGTTATGCCCCCCCCCGCAGTTGGGGCTGAGCCGACTCATAGTTACGCCACTGAGTAGCATACTGTACAGGCAAAGCCGTAACAATATTTTTGGCAAATACTTAAAATAGCACTCTTGGCTAATACTTAAAATAGCGCCCTTGGCAAGTACTTAAAATAGCACCCTTGGGAAATACTTAAAGTAGACACTTACCAACACAAACCTAAAATAGCGCCCGTTTTATATTTTTTCATTTTAATGTTTGTAATTTTAGTACCCTCTGATTGTGACGATGCATGTACCGTATACATTGTACTGATTTTACTACTGACTACCGCACTGCTAATAGCATTTGAGTTGTTTTAATAGATCCTGGCGAAATACACGATGGTGCCTCTCATGCCTCGCGCCCTGGTACTTGCCCGATGCGGGCCGTTGCTACGGCTCTGAGTACAGGCTTGTTATCTACAAGCAGTAGTTTATTACTTACAGGTTGCAAACTATATACACTTCAGTTTTTAAGAGGTCTGATGAAAGCCATTTACGAAGTATATGGTGTATTGACCACACCTGCCAGGTTTTACGCCATTGGTTCAGTTCGAGTGATACTAGAAGTAATCAGGAATACTAGAGTAATATGACGGACTAAAAATTTCTCGTTTTAACGGTGATCAACACTTCCCTATCTTTCTTCATTCTGTGTAGAATTTCAACATTTGTGACATGATCTATCCATATCACTTTCGACATTCTATGATAAAGTCTCTCAAATGCTTCCAGCTCTTACTTGATACCTTCGTCAGGGTTCATAATTCTAACTCTAAAAAAAGATCAGAGCACACGTAGTTACACAGATGTTTCATCTTCGTGGCAACTGTCAAGCAATGTCTTTTGAATAAATCAGTTATTTAGTTGAATATAAACCCGACCTTTTCAATACGGAACTTTTCTGTACAGTGCTCAAATATCTCTATAATCAACATTATTTTGCTCAAGATTGGACATTCATCTCTATTAGCTTGTTCCACTGCTGTCAGTCTCTGGTTATTCCAGTCTACTGCTATCGTCTCTCCATCTTCTAGCGGGCCATCCAGGATTATGTTCCTCCACACAGTAGTGCTTTTTATCCATCATCTCTTCTAATTAGGCCAGCCCAATCCCATTTTAATAAAACAATGTGTTAAACAATATCAATTTATGTACCGCTACCCTCTCTAAATCATTAAAAATTACTAAATTATTTTTTAAACCGACGTTGTTTTGTTTTTAAATAGTAGTAAAATTTAATTAACCTTAGTTTGTATTTTGAAGTAGATAAGCGTAATCCATCAATGTAAAACCCACGTATATCACGGAAGTCTTTTTAAAATTATTCGCAGAACAAAAGTGCTCTGTTTTTATTAATAATTTATAACTTGATTCGTGGGCTGTACATTTTTCAAATGCGCAAACAAAACAGTAAAAAGATAGATTGTACTATTCCAAATTTGGATTACAAGGTTAAACATGGGTAGGGCTATGAGTTAATACTCTTTTAATATTCATAGAACACAACTATTTTCAAATTCACCGAAAAGATTTGTCACTAATTATTTCATTGTATTCTCTTTTTAATTCAGAGTTACTGAATTTAATTTCACGAGGCGTGATAATTAATTCTGTATTCATGTTTTAAGTTTTAAGCTGTTGCAAATTTATTTTCTGTATAAAACTTTTTGTCGCAGTTTCGTTTCTTTCTTTAAAACCCCAATTATGCGTTTTTAACACCCGTGTAACAATTACCGACTTCCTTTGTAAAAGTAATACAACAATTATCCACCTTGATGACCAATTCGTAATTAATTCGGTATTCATGTTTTTAATTTAGTTTATAAATTTGTTTTCTATATAAAACTTTTTGTCGTACTTTCGTGTCTTTCTAAAAAACCCAGTTACCCGTTTTTACCACCCGTTTGACAATTAGCGACTTCTTTAGCAAAACTAACACAACGATTGCAAACCTTAATTATTATTTCGTAAAAAAAAATACTCATATTATGAGCAGATCTTTAAAATCAGATTGGATTTGAAAATAATGTCCTACAATCACAACTATTCCTATATTACTATTATTGGTCTTGGCCTTTTCAAAAATTCTCGTAGGCAGCACTAGCTCTGAAGTAGCGACCCCGCTTGATGCACTAAAGGTCCTGAGTTCAAATTCCGGTCAGGGTATGAATTACTGTATTCGTCCTTATCACTTCATCCTTATTAAAATTAAGAAAACCATAAAGAAAATCTCGAATCTGTCTAAATGGATAACTCTGAATCCATCCATTATAATTTGCCGTGCGCGACCGTTTTTCAGTTTTTTAGTTTCAAAGTCTTCAAACTTTTCCATCTGATTCCTATATTTAGCTTTAGGGCGACCAGTTGCTTTTTATCCTATAGCTGTTTGAACATAAGTCCACCTGGCTAATTCGTTATCTACTATTCTTCGAACTTGCTCTATTCAACACTAATTTTAATGCACTGGATAATATCTACGTCTTTGTATGAATAATATAACACAAAGTGATATATTCTGCCATATTATTGACACAAGTATCCTTTCATGCTTAACTCTCTTCCCTAATTTCATTTTGGATTCATTCAATTCAACTCCTACTAGGTCTTTTGATATATCCGCTGCTTCTATCCAGAAGTCAACTTCTGTAAAATTGGGCACGAAATTTTAATTTAATACTAAACTTCAATGCTGTATACTACGATGCTGTAGCAATCCAATAATTTTTATTGTGATTTTATTCATTCTCTATTTCAATTACTTTTTAGAGGTTTGTCAAATTTTGGCAAAAGTCCATTGATCTCACACGCCAGCAGAACTGGAACTGGATACACACGGTTACATCCCAAATTCGATTCGATGCGAATTAGTGCCAAATCCAGGGTAAAATTCGATGCAACAAAAGCAATACCGCTTTCTGTATCTTGTTAGAGAGGTGGCATATGATTTAGAGGCGGTAATGGCTTCTTTTTCACCTAAGACATTAAGGCCGCTTAAAACACGAACAATTAAAGGGCACGTTGTAGTAACCGGGCAGCTCCAATTTTTGAGATTTTACAGTATCAACAAAAAACTTTTTTGACAAATAACAGATCTCTTTGTAGATACATTCTTGATCAAAAAGAGTACTGGTAATATTACTGTTTCTATAATAAAAAAGAGTCAAATGGAGTTGTCTGCTTTTTTTGTTCTAAAATCATAATACAACAAATAATATAGTTATCAAAATCATTAAAAATTATAAATACAATATATTTTAATATTTAATACATTTCAACTTCAACGTCTCCATCTTCTGAGTATGGTTTTTCCATATGTAATTCTGGTCCAACAGCATTGGTTACAATAATATAGTACCAAATATCATTCTTTGGAACATATTTTTCAGCAAAAGACGAAACATTTTCTAGTTTTTTCTATTTGATAGGTAAAGTATAAACATTATACGGCTTCTCAGTCGGTAATACTTGGAGCTTCTCAGCTCCATGATGATGTTATATCGGTATTTAAGCATCGGAGCTGTCTGTTTCTTCCACCAATCGATGCGGAATTCCGAAGCGATTAGGTCCACTGAAAAACTTATTTTCGGCAAAAATCGAAGCTGCCCGGATACTCTACCAAGCCCTTCAATTAGGAGGAAGAGTTTAATCTGCAAACCTGAACGTAGCTTTCTTATGTTGGACAAAGGATTCATGTACTTGTATTTGGTTCCTTATCCTTAAGAGAAAGATTTTCCTTTGCTGGACAGGACAATTCTGTGATAAACATTTGATTTACTGCCAAATGCTGAAGAGTAAAGTCAGGCTTAGTGCAATTATTATTATTGTTATTAAATATGTCTATTAATTTTATAACACAGCTAATTTAGAGAAATTCGACAGGTATACAATTTATGAATTATCAAATTTTCGTAGGACAAATTTTAATAATTAAGTTTTATTTTAAATCAAACTTTAAGTTTTGATTTAAAAATAATCTCACTTGTACATAGACAAATAAAACTGCCAGATTATTTGCACTGTAAGTGTGTGCTTCCTATAACTATAAAAAATATTTGTACTCCTCAATAAACTTATCAGTTCATCAATGCTTTCAAAATTTTAACTATTCGCAGTTGTAATACTATTGAAAACTTACAGGACACAAATTAAGATACCAAAAAAAAACTGTCCTTTTATATTACTTGAAGATCTCAATAATACCCTTATAATTTACTCTATTAACCCTATATAATTTTAGTTCAGGTATTGATTTATCTAACTAGTTATATTGAGAAGTACAAAGGTAAAAATATGTGTTTCTTTATAATTTAAAAAACCACACTATTAAGAAAAGTAAGTGTTAACTATAACACTTACTAAATATTTAATAAAAGTGCAATTCAAGTAGATTATAAAAATTACTTAGAAAGTTACAAACTACTTTTCTAACTTATTAACTCATATTATTGAAATTTCTAATTTATTTATAGTTGATAAGCGTTAGTTTACATTAGTTTTATAGTTAATATTTAACTTTTAATTTAATATAATAATGTTATAAGCCATAAATAAGAAGATGTGATTTTTTAAATACTTTATAATTATTTCATATTTGTATAAATATAATTAATTCCTCCCTACAAAAGTTAAAACGGCGGCCTTCTCTCCCCTTCTCATCTCATAAAAAAGGAAAAACACTGCATGAGGCGCACTATCAGACAAGGTGCCCCCGTACATGACTTGTACGGGGGCCCCGTAATGACAAAATTTAATGTTAAAAATGAGATTCATGGCCCCTGAAATATAGGTATCCATTTTATCATATTTAGTTTTTAGTGTTTTTACTATTTTATTATAGAACATGCTCTGAAATATTAAAAAGAAAATGTACTTCCTTATAAATATCCGTAATGACAAAATTTAATGTTAAAAATAAGATTCATGGCCCCTGAAATATAGGTATCCATTTTATCATATTTAGTTTTTAGTGTTTTTACTATTTTATTATAGAACATGCTCTGAAATATTAAAAAGAAAATGTACTTCCTTATAAATATCCGTAATGACAAAATTTAATGTTAAAAATAAGATTCATGGCCCCTGAAATATAGGTATCCATTTTATCATATTTAGTTTTTAGTGTTTTTACTATTTTATTATAGAACATGCTCTGAAATATTAAAAAGAAAATGTACTTCCTTATAAATAGAAGAAAAGCACTAGCTGAAAAGTTAAACCTCACCCCCATAAGTCGGATCCCTGAATTATTTTGTGTTGTAGACGAATGCCTGTATTTATAAACGTTCATTACTGTAACGCTTGTTCTTTAAAAAAAAACATATAATGCCATGTTTTCTTTTATTTGTTTTGTTTAGAGATTATGAGCTCAAATTTTAACATGTGGTCTAAGATCCAAGAACAACCAATAGAAAAAGAAACGCAACTTAAATTTCTCAAATTGGCAGCATACGTGCTGCTCCCAATGGTGGCCTAGAAAACTTTTATCTGAAGAAATGGCGGGAATTTTAACTAATAATAATATTATTGGGAAACTTAAAATTCAAATAAACATTTTAAATTTGTTTGTTAAAGTCCGAAAATATTTTAGTTATATACTAAGTGTGTGTAGATACACTATGTTACACAGTGAGCAACGGAATTGCTAATTTTTAAAATTAAATGTATTTCAGAACTTTAACAAAAATATTTTATTTTATTTTACTTTTGCATTTTTAGTCAACTAAACTTTTTTCAATTTTAATATTTATAAATTAGGAAATAAAAGCATATTATACAGAATAAAATACGAACAAAACTTTACCATAAAAGATGTATGTATTAAAATATTTATTACATCAATATAAATATATTCCTATTTGCAGTCATAATAAAAGATTTACTCAGACATATAAATTACAAGAAAAAAAAATCAATATGGGTATTTACATGAATAACTTAATGTGCCTAGATCGGACATTTTCAAATAACGTCTTGTTTACATTTTTAGCCGTAATCACCTTTATTCCCATAACATTCACCTTTCTTAGCTGTGTGTATTGCCTAATGGTTTTATATTATATGTTATTATTACTGACAATACAGTCTACAAATATTTTGTAAAATATGGGAATGAATGTCCATGTCAGAACCATAGATGTCAACTAAAATAACGACACATTTTTTAAGTATTTTCGGTAGTTTTGCCATATATAGGCAGCCTGGCAAAATTATCTAAGCTTCCCGGCTTATAATGGAATTTGTCCTTCAGTAAAAGACACAAAAATACCTTCACAAAAATTTCAAAGCCTTTATTATTATTATTTTTTAATGCATTTATGTTCAAATTTCAAATTACGTCGACTGGCATAGCATAGTGGTAACACATAGAATTTTCAAAAATTAGAATTTTCCTGGCTAATTGCCGAAGTAGCAAAGACCAAATAAGAAAATGAATCAATTAAATTTCCATAGAATAGTCCGTTTCTTACGAAATTTTCTATAGAAACCTTTTATATTAACGGTCTGTTTTGATATAAAGAAGCATTATACGGTAATCAACATTCATTAATATGGGCATTACAATGATTTGACACTGTTTTAGAAAGACCAGATGAATTAGTCGAATCTACAGTAAAATTTTTAAGAAATAAATATAATTTTAGGAATACCTATGAAATATTTATATTGCTATTTTTGCATCTATGCAATTTATTGTATTTATTATCTATGCAAAAATCTGTTACTTTTATCGAGCCTAAAACTAAGCTCTGCGCTGTATTGTAACCAGCGCGAATAATAGCTGAATCACTCGTTACTCAATGCATATCGTCACTTAATACAGGGTATTTGAATGAACTGTGATTATCTTACGTTATTTTTTTTTTTTAATTACTTGTTTTTTGTAGAGCATTTATTTAATCCATCGTATTAGTATGAAAATCGACCAATGACTACCCTTAGCTGTACTAAAAATACAGACTCTTTCAATTACAATTTTCATTATACATCCGCATTCTGGTGTTATTTAAGCAATTTCTTATTGAATGTTGTCCTTAAGCTGTTGGATTATTACTTGTTAGCGTAGATCTTTTCAATTAAGTAGCCTTAAAGAAAAAAAATATGGCTCAGTTAAATCTGGTAAACGAATTTGCCAATAGATGTGAATTTTATATTATTCGGCAAGGAAATGCATTGTGCAAGATTTGTATCGTAGTGCGAGGTGCTTGTGATATGGCACCATCCTGTTAAAACCACATGTGCTGACCTTGTTCATTAATTTCAGACACAAAAAAGTATTACAATATCGCATGATATCGTTCACTAGTGACAGTACATAACATTATTACCATTAGTATCTTTAAAAGATGTTCCAGTGATGTCAGCAGCCCAAAAGGTACACTAAACAGTCACTCTAATGCCCGATTGCATAAAATACTGAACATACTGATACATACTGAAATGAGCTCCGTCACTCATGATTAAATATACAACAAAATTGTGTGGCGTTAAACTCTTCATAATTAATTTTCTGCATCCGAACTATATAACTGTTAAAGTACAACTGACTGCTACAAGCCAAACAAAAAAAGTGACAAAACAAAATCATCCAAGTTCATTCAATCACCCTGTATATTCTACGCTAGCAAATTCGAGCTGCAATTTGTGCAGCCCGAACGCTCATTTACATATTTCAACTCGTAAAACACGAACTGGGCGGTGATTACAAAAGTTTTTAGCTGAAAATTAAATTAAGTTCAGAGAAAATATTTATAAACGTTTTAAATTTATTTAGTTCTGGTTGAGCTGCAACACTGCTGCCCTTATGGACCTGGTGACTATTAAGAGCGGCTGGTTCAGCCGCTCTTAATAGTCACCTCCTCCTAAGCCATCTTTTGAATCGTTCGATATACACACGTTTTTGTCTATTGTCTACTGGCGTGCCCAGTACGGTTAAATAATCTATCTTCCTCTTTGCTTACCGTTGCCTATCAAGCCACTGTCCACAAAGCGCCTTAGTGTTTTTAGTCTGTTATTAAGTTAAAAGGTATGATTAGGGCTTCTCATTTCCCACAATTATCAAATCCCGGGATACCGGGATGAAATTTGATCTATTTCCGGGATCTCGGGATTTCCCGGGATTTTTAAAATTGCATAAATACAACTAATTAGTCCATAAGCATGTTGTGTGTTCAGAAATATCTTTAATTCAGATTCAAAATTTTAAAAATTATTACTACTAATTTACAAAGAAGAGATTATTTTTATTTAAAAAAACATAAATAATAATACAAAAATAATTAAACTTAAATATAATTCAAAATAACTGTGTGAACCGAAAAATAAATTTCGTTAGGAAATATTAAGTTTTATAATAATTTTTCAAAAAGCAACGTGACAATGGAGCTATCACCTAATGATGACCGAATTTTTGTGACAAAAAGTCCTTCTGCAAAAAAAGCTCTTTCAGCTTCAATCGATGTCGGTGGAATGGTCATTAGTGCATCATATAATTTTTCTAAGTTATAGGTGCGTTTTCCCGTTGCTTCATAGATATTAATTTCTTTTGCGATGTTTTTGACGTCATAAAACCTTTGGCATTTTCAACTCATGTCACATTCGAAATAGATAGATAGATCCAACTTCTGATGAAGTGATCATTCAGACGTGATTTCTCGCTCTGCCATAAGTGAATTTTTAGCTTCATCACCACTACTATCTAAATCTTCCATACTACAAGCGTCCACATTTGCAACAAAAAGTTTAGCAAATAACTTTTTAACTGTAGCTTGCAATACTGATTTAGACGGCAGTAGTA
The DNA here is from genome assembly GCA_963971575.1 of Liopterus haemorrhoidalis. Taxonomy (NCBI): domain Eukaryota; kingdom Metazoa; phylum Arthropoda; class Insecta; order Coleoptera; family Dytiscidae; genus Liopterus; species Liopterus haemorrhoidalis. The sequence goes on from OZ020611.1 coordinate 162,713,728, forward strand.
GTATGGAATTTACTTCCGATTCGTATGTAGTGTTATAATTTGATGAGTTGTTTAGGTATTTTAATAAGCCAACTAAATTATTATTCCTTCGTTCGACAATTCTCTTCTGGACAGATTCCAGCATTTTAGACGAAAAACTATTATTGTTTTTGCGTAACTTATCCAAAATAAACACAAATACGCCCTCTGCTTCAAGTAGTGTTGCGCCGTGTCGACCAAGTCTCTCAATACCAATTTTTAATGTCTATAATGCCGTTACCACGTCGTTAATTACTAAATATTCCTTGGTTTATTCCAAATGGAAAAAAGCGGGATTCCCGGGTTGCAATCCCGGGATAACTGGATGTATTTTTTCATACGGGATCCCGGGAAAACGGTACCGTTTAAGAAGCCCTAGGTATGATGTTATATGGCATAAAAAAGAGGCTCAGTGTGCGGAAAGATTTTCTGAACACGTTGATGTAAACCAGACCGTCATGCGATAATTAGTTACATTAGGAATTCTTACCATTTATATTTTTAGAAGTTTTAGTCCCATATAATTTTACCGATTTCGGAATTTAATTATTTAAAAAAAATCAGGAACCCTGATCGTCTTAAAATCAAGCCTGTTTTACCATAAAGGATGCCATAAACATGCTAGTGATTTTTTTTTTTTTTATCATTGCTGCCGTACTTTAATTTTGATATAACATACATACATACATACAAACAAACACACAAACGAACTAATTTAAATATTAGTATAGATATGAAATAATTGTATTTTATTTTATTTGTAATTGTACTTAATAATTGTTGTAAAAATCAATTATTTTAGATCTAGATAATCATTGTTCATTTGATTTCTTTTCACAATTTAGTGGATTAGATTTTTAATATTTCTTTAAGTTTGGGTACAAATGAACTCTGGTTACAGGATCTTACAGCATCCAGTTGTTTTGTGAAAATGAATAAATTATTTATATGTAACAAATAAAAAATACATAAATTATGAAATAAAAATTATTGGTAGTAAATTTATTTCCCATTTGCATAACCCCATGACATTGTGACGGGACATGGTCATTGGAAATCTCCTGTCAACACATTGGTTGAGATCGCGCAAATTTTAATTGGCGCGGTATGTCATCTACAGTAGCGCAGCAAAGGGGGGGAGGGGTCCTCGGTCCTCCCCAGGGCAAACAGAATTGGCACAATTTTTATCAAGTAGCAGATAACCCGGCGTTGCTCCGGGAGTTGAAGATAAAATTTGTTAACCACGACAATAATTTATTTTTAAATTACTTCGTAGTAACCAATACTGGCATTTTTTTTTTTTTTTAGTATAAATAAACCTTTTTTTAAGATTAAGATAAGTAGTTAATTTTTAAACTACTTCATTGTTAACAATGTTGGCATTTTTTTTTCCTATAAATAAATATTTTTTTAAGATTGCCTACTCTTGATAAAGCGACATAATTATTGTTCAAATGAAAATACATCACTTTCCAAATATGCTCCACCGAATTATATGAAGGGGAGCGTTGATCCTTTTCCCCCCCTGACACATCGACCAAACCATTCGCCCCGTCAAATGATAAAACTGTTTTAAACAACTAATTACTCGATTCAGGTAAGATAAAGTGGAAATCTGGCTTCGTTATAACCTTCATAATGTAATTTTAAAACGATATCTCAAACGTGAAATAGAATAGAAATACAATAAAAAGGAGACAGTCGCGGTTCAAAAATCGATATTTGGTTTTACTTTATAGATGAATGTAAATATCAATGGGCCGTATGAATACAAATAAGCGTAACCTTTTACTTGCAAATTATGAAGCAAATCTTCCCAACAATATGAATAAAAATGCAAGCAAAACCTTCTACTTATGAGTAAGAAGCAAATGCTTTATTCTTGATCTTTTGCTGAAGACAGAAGTAAATGGTTATGAATAAAACAGACCTTTTACTTTAAATTATAAGCAAATGCTTCGAAAAACATGCATCTATATATTCATATACTCACTTGTGAAAAAGTGTTGTAGTGAACTAATTGCCATGGCGGATATTGTGCATTTAAGAAAAATGAAACATTATAGGCATCGTTCTTCACCACGTCGTACTGACATAAAAGTTAGTTTAGTTTTGAACAGGAGAACATGGAGTGTTTAGCTAATAATTTTTAGGTAACTTTTTTTTTGTTGAGATATCTAGCTGATCTTGGATTTCAAAGAAGTATCGGTGAGGAACTTGGGGTGGAGCAATCCACAGTATCACTGACTGTCAGCAGTGTTGTTCATCAAATAGTTGCACAAGCTGGCAACTGGATTAAATTTCTTCCTTCCCAAAATTTATTAGTGGAGCCGAAAAAAATGTGGCACAGAAAATACCGTTTTCCAACCGCAGTTGGTGTCATTGACTGTACACATATAGGAATAGAAAAATCGAAGATCCATGAAGATGAATATGTCAATCGTAAAGGAAAACCTATGCTAAATGTATAGGCAATTTGTGATGCCAGTGAAATGTTTACAAGTGTAGGTGTAAAGTGCCCTGAATCTGTACATGACTTTACACCAATAAAAATAAACTGATATGTCAAACATGGAACTCAGTACAGCACTAGTACAGTTTTGATAGTGTTTATAGACTAATTTCAAGTTGACAGCAATCAGAAAGAAGGAGTACGATTTTGATAAATACTGATTTTCAGGTTTCAATATAAACACATCCTCTTGACCTTTTACTCACCGGTAGAAGCATTGACTTGTAAGTAAAAGGTAATCATTATTCATATAAAAAGAAGCAAATGTTTTTACTCCGACCTTTTACTCGAAGCAAATGCTTTTACTTCTACCTTCTACTTATGAGCATTTTCTTTATTCATACGGCTGAATATCTTCTTAGGTATGTTTGAGATTATGATGTTTTACACACAAAAATGAGTGATATAAGATGTACTGAACAACAGTATGAAGGCGTATTCAGGGAGGGCACTGGGGGCCCTTAAGTTCCAACGAAATGAAAATTTAATAAATTTAACATAATTGTACAGCAAAATAACTTATGCATTTTACAATATATAAGCTATATTTTATTATGATTAGTGTTGAAATTAATAGAAAATGCAAATTTCTATGCTATTTTTATGGTTTCGTAGGTATAATTAAGAAATCCTTATACCGTACATGAGTGTTCATTCGGTAGAAATTGTGGCCAAGCGGCTAATTTAGAGAACTGAACATAAGTACGAGAAATATTGAGACTTTAAAAATTTATCCCGCGAAAAATATAAGCAAATATGTATTTATCGAAGAAAAAAAGTGAAATGAAAGTTTTTGATACATGGATTAACAATAACTTTTTTTTATCAACAAATAATATATTTTTACCCTAAATAAGCTCAAGTATTTTTCATTAACGCTTCAGGGGCCACAAAAAATTAGGTTGAGAGCCGTGTGCCGCAAATATGCAAAATTTGATTCGGCCCTTCCCAAGACAAAATCCTGGCTGCGCCACTGGTCATCTATATTACTGTTTCTCAACTACCAATCCGTGGCAAAACTTAACCGATCCCCAAAAACTTTAAAAACAATTTACGGGTTGTAGAACTTGTATAAAATATTACGCTTTTTTATAAATTTACTTAGACTAAAGGATGGTTTCCAATAGATGTAAACGTCGAAACGTCTACGTGAAAATATAAGTCATAGAAAAATACATGCTTCGGTTTCCAATCAGACGTAGATTGACGTAGACTTAGAAACGTTCACGTAGAATATTGATATTTTTATATTTCACGTCTATGTTTTGACATCTAGCCAATAAGAAATAATGATAGAAAAAGACAAAACATATTCAATATGTTGTATGTAGATAGATAGAACCTGTCAACATTTGTTGGGTTCAAGGTATTAAATAAGGAAAATAAATATTTACCGTGGTTAGATTACTGTTTAATAATGAATTTGGAAAGAAAACTCGTAGATACTAAATGTGGAAACTCTTCATCGTAACAGCGCCTTCACGTGCCTGTGTTTAGGGCCGTCCCTAGCAAGTGCGGGGCCCAGGGCAAAATATAATTTTGGGGCCTCTTAAACAATTTTTTTATAATTTAAAATCTGCAAAATAATATTGGATTTTGAAATTTAATTATAATCATAGATAAAGAAGGAAATAGATGCGAAACTGCCGTTACATTTTTTTAAACCAAATTAGCGCTGTAGTTGGTGGGTTATGGAACTAAAATTGGTAGGGGTGGAAAGGGCTGGGTTTTCGCGGGTATTTCAAATGCTTCAGTGGATATAGTTGTAAGCATAATTAAATGTTATTTCTAAATGAAACAATTGTTATGATTTATTTTGTCTATTTTTAATATTATTAACGACAACAATATTAAAAATAGACAAAATAAATCATAACAATTGTATCATTTAATAATAACATTTAATTATGTTTACAATTAAGAACAAGCAGTTAGGAATTATACAGAAACAGAAAAACAATAACTAGCAGAAATAATTATTTATTAAGTAGACTAACATATAACATAATATTTACTAATACTTAATATTTATAGACACTTCCATAGACATGCCATCCAATTTTGTATTTCCAATGTTCCTCATCCACGTTTTATACAATTCTGGAGCCACACGTGTCTTCGGGTTTGGAACGCGATATCTTGTAGGTTCACTACTATCACACCCCAAAACAAAGCATTTAACACCCATTTTCCGAATTAAACAATGAAATTATAAAATTACAGAAGACGATTTTGACACTAATTACAGATTTTGACGCTAATGACAGAAGCCGTAACAGGCAACATCCTGTCATGCACGTAGCTATAGCGACTGGTAGCGACTGGGGCGCTATTCGTGTTGGGTTATGGAACGTAATATGGTTTTCGTTTTGCCATTAGAGTTTCACCCCCCTGATTATAATGACAAGACAAGAATAATAAATACTGTTTATTTGTGTTACTATAGAATTATTAATAAACCAGTGACTCCAAACAGTGATATTATTATTTATATCTGAAACCTTTTTTTTGCCACGTGTCCTAACTCGAGCCTAAAAAAAAACATAAAAACGGAGCGCAGCCTAAATGTTTGGTGCAGGCTCACGTTCGTGCCTGCCGGTTCGCATAAGGCTGCGGGACACTCAAAGCGCGGGGCCCAGGACCTGGGCCCCGCTCGCCCCGGTCTAAGGACGTCTCTGCCTGTGTTCAGCGTGTGCGCCGCACACGGGCGACGCAGCGAATGGAAAGGATTTGGATCGATTCTATAAAATTCTACTAGTAGAGGGTGGTCTTATGACCGTCTAAGAAGCTTGCACACGGGCTACATTTGGGTTTGATTCTAGCAAGGCCGATCTTTTGCATGTTTACACACGGGCGACTGACACGAACGTGGCGGCCCTGGTAGCAAAGTTGGTCGAAACCACCATCTTTATATATTTCATATTTTAGGTTATTTGCGAGTAATTAGCATTACAGTAACAATAAAAATTGCTAGTATTGCTAAATCATCGTCTAAACCAGTGTTCTTCAACCCGTGTTCCGCGGACGGGTGCCGGTCCACGAAATATTTTAACCGAATCATGTAGATGCACACTTCTATTTACGAGTATATAGCACATTTTTTTAGTCGACGCAGAAGCTAACTTTTGTCCGAACCATGATTTATTTAATATTTACTAGCCCCAATATAACGCCTCTCGCGGTTATTTTTCATACTTCTGAAGAAGCTAGCTCTTTGGAATAGTCGCTTACAAGAAGAAGATATAGAAATGTTTCCACTTTTGGAAGAATTTTTGATTGCTGCTGTTGTCAACCAGAAAGTCATATTCAACAATAAGTCAACATTTAAGAGCACTAGCTGAATTTTTTAATAATTATTTCCCTGAAAATGAAGGTCCTCGTAAAGGTAACCTCTGGATTAATAATCAATTCTTGAAAGATATAAAGTCATGTGTATTTGATCCTCGTGAAAAAGGATTTTTTTCGGTTCTTGTGAAGTCACTCTGGTGTCCAGACATAAAATGCAATCATTGTCTCAATTTTGGAAATCGCTAGGAAAAGAAAATCCATTTTTTAGTTGTAAAGCTAACAAATTATTAGTCATTTTATCGACTTCCTATTTGTGCAAAAAGATTTTTCAGCCATGTCAATTATAAAAACTAGAGAAATCGAATGGATGTTAACGCAGCGCTTCGTCTTTCAGAAACAACTCTGCAGAGCAGATGTCGCACTAAAAACTGTATATAACTGTATAACATATACCTATATAATAACAAAATCTTAAGTCTTAAGCTTTAATCAAAAGCTTTCAGCCGATCCGTGAAATATTTATCCTATTTTCCCCGGTCCGCGGGGGCAAAAAGGTTGAAGAACACTGGTCTAAACTATTTGGTTAATATCTGTTTTTAATAGGCCGATGTAAAATAAATAAAATAAAGAGTTTTGACACGATATCCTAAGTTTATTAGAAACCAAAGCAACAAAATCTGCGTTCTACGTTCCACGTTTCACTTCAAAGTTCTACGTCAACGTCTGTTGGAAACCATCCTTAACACCTATTAATTACTTCAAGCGGTACTATCATTTTATGCAGTTTGTTACCTGTCATTTAAATTTAAGTTGTAAAAGTTAGGTTAGTTAGAACTCAGTTAATTAATTTTTGAGCTGTCGAATCAAAATATGTAATTAACCAGAGAGATTATGATTGTAAGCAAAGTTTAGATTCAGTTCTTATTGAACAATCGCCTCCTGTGGCTACGTTGCTACAAATAGCTATAATTAAGCTGGATGAACAGAAGACAGTTACAGCTAAATGTTACACTAAAAAATGTTTGCCTGAAGAATTATGTTACATCATGATAATGCGTGTTCCTATCGGGTAGGGAGCGAACCTATGACATGCGTGCCAGTGACTGCACGCAAGGAATTTTGAAACACTTTTCATGATTCGTGAAGATATTTGAAAATTATTTGAGAGCATATCAAACCTTACTCATCGAGAATCGTGATGCCGTTCGATGGACTGAGAGACAATAAACAAATTTATATTTCACACAATTCTGTGTTAACCTTCTATGACGTATTTGAACTGCTCATATCACTTACGTCCGTTGTTTTATCTTTGTCTGTTATATTTGAATATATTCACATAAACGTATGTGTATTTTTGTATATGCGCAGCGTACCCAAAGACAGGGCAGACAGACTCAGAAAAATGTTGGATTTTGAAAACCTAGGATAGGAGAAGTGCGTGGTCCAATATTTTCAGAACACGCTAGCAATTATATTTTACCTCATATAGGGTTTTTCCGATTTATCTAATAGATATAGTTACGATACACAGAATTTCCGGATATATAATAATAATATAATTTATTAATTCAAAACCAAAAATACATAAAAAATACATTTTTCCTCTTATTAGAATTAACAAATGATGCCCATATCTTCCGGGTATACCACTTTGAACAAAGTTCAGTGCGCGGCAGCAATTTAAATATTTACATTATGGCAGGCAAGCAGGTAATCTATAAATATAAATTAAAAAATCTTATATTAAGCCTTAATAACTAAATACAAAATAAATTTAACATTTATTGAGAGAATAGGCATTAAATTATTCTTAATATACATGTATGTACATATACACATTTTTATAAAAAATTGAAGTGTAGTGTTAATTTTCACACATTTCTGGGTTTTGCAGGTATTTACTAACTGAATGATGATTATTTGGGATGCCAAAACAAATTTTATGTCAAAATATTTTTTTATGAATTTTATTTCGAATGCCTAATACCATTATTTAAGTTTCTAAATATGTGCAGTATTTTTTTTATATATATATATATAGCAAGGTTTATTAAGATTTTGAAAATTGCGCCTATGGCTTCCATTGGTTGCTTAAATCTAAGCCCCGCCCTCTGATTTCGTCAAACATAGAATTAAATTATAATTTCAACACTTCCCACTGGTTATTAAATTTACGCTTATAACATTAACTATCTATTTTATTAGTAAACTATATTATTACATTATCAGAATTACTCGTGGGTTACCAAAATATGAATTTATTAGTGAAATTATGTTAAATCATGAGAACAACTAAAAACTGTCTGTCGCAATCAACAACTCTACAAGCACTGAATAACATGAGAACACTGCACTATTGTTATCAAAAACTGCAAGGTTCACTATTCAGGGTGGTCTACACAGGGCCGTCACTTGCACAATTGTTACACGCTTTTAAAAATTAAATGCAACATTTACCAAAATATAACTAGAATTTTGACAAAATAATTTAAACAAAATAAAAATGCAAAAAACCCTAGTTTGTTACTAAGTTAATTAAGTTACATTATTAAACGAACGTCAAAACCAACTACGCTACTAGAGCTACTGATCTGGTGTGTTACATAGCGAATTAAATATTTAACATATTTTAGTTAAAAACGCAAAAAATGCGTTATTTTCCGAAAACATAATCTGATCAAAAATTCCTGTTGTACTATTCAGGTTCACACCAATGTACATTACTTAGAATTTTTTCAGATTTTTAGTTTAAACCATCTGGGCTACAGGGTGTGGGACAAAACATTTTTTGCACAATTTTGGCAAAAAATGCATCAAAATAATTTATTGTGCAAAAATAAAATTTTGATCGTTAATCCACGTATTAAGGGCTTTCATTTGATACCCTACTCAGAATTTAAAAAAAATATTTTTTTTTTTTTCGATGAGCACATATTTGTTTATATTTTTAGGGGCATATGTTTTCTAGATGTTTTAGTATTTTTCCTATGTGCGGGTCAAAGAGTTGTATAAGCATGCATAATTTCAACTCTCTAGGTTTAGCTGTTTGGCTACAATTTTTACCGAACAGACAGACAGACAGACAGACAGACAGACAGACGACAAAATGACGGTATAAGGGTTTTTTGGTCATACCTACAAAACCCTAAAAATGATAAAATTTATTATTGAAAAATAGAATTTAAATTTTTGTGGGCTGTTTTTATTTTTATTTATTTATTTTATTTTATTTACTTTTTTTTATTTTTCGCACTTAAAATTTTGAAATGGTACTACAATAATGGATTAAAAATAGTTGATAGTTCTAAGTCCTGCGTTCTGAGCCACATTTTGCAACATTTGTTAAAATTATACTTGTTCAACGTAATTTTTTTTTTTTTTCTTTACAATATTTCTGAAATGCGTTATATAAATGGCATATAATATAGAAAATGATGTTGTGTTAACGCTTTGTTTACTTTATGAGTTCTTATCATATTTTTGTTCCTAGTTTGATAAATGTGTTGTACAGGAGCTGAGAATGGTCGCTTTAGTTGAATATGTCGTGTTAAAGTACATACATCGTGTTAACGTGTACGAATGAAGTCAGTGGGTGCATTATTAATAAATATTTAAAAAAATCAGTGGTAATTGTTGGAATAAAATTGTATTGTTATATCAGTTGGAAGTGTTGAGTACAGCTATTAAATCTGTTAAATTCTGAGTGAAATTTATTAAGTTGTATTTATTAAAATCATAAAAGTGTGTTTGATTTAACGGATCAGCTGATTGTGAATAAATACACTTTTCGCTTGCTTTCATTAACCTGTTGGGAACTATCATTTATACTAATCTTTCGCAGGATTAGTGGGTCAGTTTTGTCGACTGTGTCAGAACACATATTGAAATTCCATACAATATTCCCAACCTAAGCAAAAATTAAAATAAAAACAATTTTAAAGGAATAAAAAAAGAAAAAAAAATTTTTTTTTCTTTTTTTTTCTTTCTTGAATAAAAATATATATATATATATAACAAATTATATTAAAAAAAAAAAGAAAAATGTCAAAAAATTGTGGAAAGTGTAAAATGCACATAACAAATGTGGACTACGCTAATTGTGCGGAATGTGCAAATCATTTCCATTTTGATTGTACTATACCGGAGGCGGCGTACAGAAAGATGAATAAATCTAAACCAGCATGGCGGTGTCCTAACTGCTCTGTTGCTGCTCGCAAACACAGCTCGTCGCAAAGTGGTCCGTTGCCTCCTGTTGCAGCCCCCAAAGCCGTGAATGAAGACCTAGCGGAAATTAAACGGCTGTTAACCTACACGAAAACTGAATTGAGTGGCGAAATTCAAGTCTTATCGAATGCAAACTCGGTACTCATGACAGATTTGAAAGAATTTTTTAAAACAATTACTTATCTAAGTGAGGAATATGATTCTATGAAGCAGATAATGAACAAGCAGCAAGAAGATCTAAACCAGAACACCAAAAAAATTGAAAATCTTACAGCATCTAATCTAATGAAAGACCAAGTTATCAATGAATTGCGAGATCGACTACAGAACCTGGAGCAGTACTCAAGAATCAACAACGTTGAAATCTCTGGAATACCCGAACAACAGGGGAGGACTGTCGACAACTTGTGTCAGATGTAGCGGTTGAACTGCAGCTAGATATTCAAGTAGGTGATATAGAAGTTGCGCATAGGCTGCCAAACAGCAAAGGCACAACTCCAGCAACCATAATTGCCAAATTCTTATCGCGTAATAAAAGAGACATGCTAATCAGAAAGCGTTCCTTAACAACCATCAACAACAACATCAGAGGCACTGGAATCGGTAAGAAGATCTTTATCAACGAACATTTAACCCCTCAGAACAAGATTTTTCTAATGCGAACAAAACTGAGAGCAAGAGAACAAAAATATCAGTTCGTATGGTGTAAAAACGGTAAAATTCTTGCCCGAAAAACATCTGAGAGTCCAGTTTTAAGAATAAACAACGAATTGGACATTGATAAGATCCAGTAAGACGAAATTTTTGCTAGACTCACATAGGAAACCAAATTTTATATTAAAACCCACTAAAACATGAATACACAAAATTATATTGATTTACTTGAAAAAACCACTATAGACACTAAAATTACTAAAAAACATTACTTCTTGTTCAATAGCAATAAATCAAATTTTAAGTAAAAAAACTAATTTAAACATCTTACACCAAAATATACGAAGTTTAGCAAAAAATTTCGACGAACTGGAAATTTATATTAGTCAATTTATAAATCCTTTCGATGTTATAATTCTTTCAGAAACCTGGAAGAATTTTAACATGAAAGTTTAATTTTTTTAATCTGAAAGGCTATACCTTATACAGTAATGCAAGCAATTTAAATCAAAATGACAGGTGCGTCATCTTTGTTAAAAGCACATTAAAACATGTAAGAAGAATACTACAATATGGTAATTTCAAATTTCTGAGACTTGAGTTGATAATGCCTACGGCTAACATAGGAATCACTAGTTTATATAAACCTCCTCCATATAATAGTATTCTTTTTACAGAGCACTTAGAATACTATATTAATGATCATTGTAAACTACAAATGAAATAGTTTGTGGTGATTTGAATATAGATATTTTAAAACAAAATGAAATGGAAGTTCAAAATTATTTCAATGTTTTAAATTACTTTGGATTTATTTCTTATATTAATAAACCAACTCGCATTGATGGCAATTCTAAAACTTGTCTCGACCATTTTTTTGTAAAAACAAGTATGAGTGAAGAAACTGTGCAAAATTTAGTTACTTTATCGAAAATAACTGACCATCTACCTATTTTTCTCCAATTAAACCTTACCCAAGACAAGCAAATTAGATCTAGCACACTAAAATCTGCAAAAGTTATTAAAAACATAAACTATGACATTTTAAAAAACAGCATTGCAAATATTAATTGGAACAATGTCCTAAGTAATGATATCGATAACTCAGTAGATATATTTATGGACACTTTGAAAACAGCGATTAATAAATCAACGTATTATACAAAGAAAAATAATAAAACATCCAAAAGAAAACCATGGGCTACAAAGGGTTTGATGACGCCAATAAACATCAGTGATAGACTTTATAAAGCAACATTAAAAGAACCAAACAACATAGCTCTAATAGAAAAATATGTTGCGTACAAAAAACTCATCCCAGGCCTTATAAAAAATTTAAAGAATAACTATTTCAAAAAAAAAAATCAGTAATATTCGCAATCATCCTCATAAGTTATGGTGCACAGCTCGCGAGGCTCTGAACAAATACAACCAGACAAAAAATAATATTCCTAATCTTATCGAACCAGAAACTTTTAATAACTTTTTTAATGACGTTGGAAATCAACTAGCATCCGGCATTCATTTTCAAAAAATTGATCAAGAAAATATGCTAGCAAATATTAAAAGTAATAAAAAAAATTGTTATTTGACACCTGTTACAGAACAAGAAATTCAAGCTGCCATTAGTACATTAAAAAATAAAAAAGCACCTGGTCCTGATAAAATTATTTCAGAAGTATTAAAAATTCTAAGTCCTGCTATTTCAGTACCTTTATGCACAATTTTCAACAACTGTATTGTTCAAAAATACTTCCCGCAAAAATTCAAACTTGCCACAATAATACCAGTTTTTAAAGCGGATTGTCCGGATGATGTTGACAACTATCGTCCAATTTCCCTAATTTCAAATGTTGCAAAAATCTTTGAAAAACTTATTAAGACCCGGTTAATCTCATTTTCCGAGAATAACAAACTCCTTAATAGCAACCAGTTTGGTTTTCTTGAAGGAAAAGGTACTAGCGATGCAATATCCATGCTTACAAGTACTGTATATACAGCTCTGGATAATTCAAACGCTTGTTTGGCTATCTTTCTAGATTTAAAAAAAGCGTTTGATACTGTCAACCACAAGCTACTGCTTCAGAAACTCGACATCATTGGTTTCAGAGGTCTATCCCAGACATTTCTAAGCAGCTATCTTTCCGATAGAAAACCAACTGTAGAAGTAAATGGCAAGAAAAGCGCAGAAAAAAATGTAATATATGGAATTCCGCAAGGAACAGTGTTAGGGCCCTTGCTATTTCTCTTCTACATTAATGATCTACTAAATCTAAAACTGCACGGAAAAATAATATCTTACGCAGATGACACGGTACTGATCATTGAGGCTCGCACCTGGGAAGAAGCAAAACTAAAAGCTGAGGATGACCTGTCAAAAATAAAAATATGGCTAGATTCTAATTTGCTTACCTTGAACAATAGCAAAACGCAGTTTGTACCATTCAGTATACAAGAATGTGGCCAGCCACCCTACAATTCCATAAGAATTCACCAAAGGCACTGTCTAGACGTAAACTGTTGTTGTTGTCATATCAACGCAGCAAACGAAATAAAATATCTGGGAATTTTAATTGACGCACACCTGGTGGAGGGCCCATATAACTAGCATGTGTACTAGATTAAGGAAGACTATATTTATTTTTAAGAAGCTAAGAAACGTGCTTTCTATTCATTCTTTATACATGTTATATTATGGTCTGGTAGAATCGCTTATTACTTACGGAATTATTGGTTGGGGGGGAACCTGTAAGACGTACCTAAAACCTCTTGCAACAACGCAAAAAATAATAATTAAAACAATTTTAAAAAAACATTATCGGTATCCCTCCACGCTAATATTTTCCGAATCCAATCTGCTTCCTCATCCAAAATTATATATTACCGATATTTTGAAATACATACAAAAACATCCAAATGTTGTAAATTCTGTCAGCCATAATTACAAAACAAGAAGTAACATACATGCACTAGCTATACTCGAAAGAAAACATAAAAAAATAGGTCAGCTTTCATTTACATACCATTTGCCAAAAATCTACAATAAATTTACTGAATACTTATCTGCAAACAACGTTAATATTAATAAAAGTATTGCCAAAAACATCATCAAAGCTTTTGTCCGGAATATAAATGAGAATGAGATTGAACTTATATTTCAACCTATTTCTTAAACATATCATAGTCAATTATTTCCATTTATTTACTGATTTCTTATTATTGTTATTATTACTATCTTTTTCATTGTTAAATTGTTATTATTATTTCTTCTATAAATTACTAAAATTCTGAATTACATATTGCATTCGTACACATTAACATTAAATAAACTCTATTAAATTTTTTTTGTAACCACACACAACTGTTCCTACAGTTAGGTGGTAAGAAAAATATCTCCCTTTATCCTTGGGGGTATTTTTCTTCTTTATTTATTGTACAGTAAAATTATTTATAATGTACATATACTATATAAGCTAGATGTATAAGATTTGTAAGTTTTTTTTTTTTTTGTAAAGTCAGTATATATAACTGCTTTAAAGTAAAAATATCACTAAGTGCGAATGTTTTCTTAGTCGAGAAATCTTTCGGTTTATAAAGCATAATTTTTATTATTAACTTTTGAGTTGTTACAAGTTTACTAATATTTCGATCTCTTGCACCACTCCAACCAATTATGCCATAACTAACAATAGATTCTACTAGTGCGTGGTATATGATTTTTAATTGTTTAAAATTGAATATATTCTAATTTGTTTAAATTTATAAATAAATTTTCTAGTTTTCTTCATAACTTCATTAATATGTTCGTTCCACCGCATGTATGAGTCTATTATTATTCCTAGGTATTTTATTTTATTTTTCTTAGTAATATGGCAACGACATTGTCATATCTGAATATTACAGTCAGTGTTGTGAATTTTTATTTCGTTGTAGAGTGACTGTTGTGTTTTCTGAATGGAGAAAGGGGCGAAATATAATTTTTCTGAGTTTAGAACTAATTTATTGATGTCAAACCAGTTTAATAGTTTAGACAATATTTGACTTGTATTATTTTCGATATCGTTCCAGTTTTCTCCCTCAATCATTACTACAGTGTCATCAGCGTATGACAATATTTTACCTTTGATACTCAAGTTAAGCATATCATTGATATAAATAATGAAAAGCAATGGTCCTAACGATGTCCCCTGTGGAATTCCACATTCTGACACAGTTTCGCTGCTTATTACTCCGTCAATTTTAACTTGTTGAATTCTAGCTGTTAAGTAATTTTTAAAGAGTTGGAGAGGGATCCCTCTGACTCCATATCTTTCTAACTTATCTAGCAACAGTTGGTGACTAACAGTGTCAAATGCCTTTCTGAGATCTAAGAACACTGCTAGGTATGGATTGGATTTATCTAGGCAAGTATAAACGAATTCTGTTAATGCCGCTATGGCATCATTAGTCGATTTGTTTTTGCGGAAGCTATATTGACAATTATTTAAAATGTTATCAAAAAAGGATGTGAGTCTAGTATTAATAATTTTTTCAAAAAATTTAGGTGTTGTTGAAATTAAAATGTGTTTTATATTTCTCTAAATTCAAATTTTACATTACTTCGAATAAGCTTACTTTTATTTATTAGCTTACTGCGCACTAGTTTTCCAAAGGAGTATGTACATCGAATAATTCCTTTTCACATTAAATACTGGAGTCTGGCAGTATTTCTTGTTTTTAATGTTAACGTCATTTTTACAAATTGACACTCTGCTTATTTTTAAGCAATAACAGGACACTTGTTCCTATTTAACAATAAATAATAATAATAATTAAGCTTACAGGAGCAATAGTTCAGGAGTTAGGTTTATTCAGACACACCCCAGCCTATATAGTATTGGAGGAAGCAAAAGGACACAAGATAAGAATTATGACGGGAAAAACGGCTATGATTTTTGAAGAAAAATACTAATAACGGAGAACAAAATCTTAAAAGAATGTTGGAAAGAGAAAGAAAAAGATAATAGGCTTACAAAAAGGACCGCGAAGAGGCTAATCTACTTAATAAGAAATGGCACAATACAGGAAGACACCAGAAGACGAAGAAGATGAGGTCTGGGAACAATCTAAAGGGTAATGGAAAGAGACATAAAAGTGCAAAAACAAGAACAGTGGAGCAGAATACAAGAGTCTCACCAGTGGCGCACCCAGGAATTTTTGTTGGGAGGGGCCCGGAAGACAAAATTATTTTACCCTTCTAAATTTCAAGTGATGATCTAAAAAAAAAGGGTCCTCACTTCGGAAATACAAAATGATGACATAAAAAAAGGTCCTCACTTCTAAAATACAACTGACGACCTAAAAAAAAGGTCCTCATCTCAATTTGTGTGTTTTTATTTTTATTTCCTTCCTTTTTAGGCCCCCCCCGCACTGGGTGCGCTGAGTCCCACTATAATGAGTCCCACTATAATAACCTATACCAGCAAGTAGCTCCCATAAAAGTTCGCAAATACCTGACAGAACCTAGAAAAGAATAAAAGATGATAGCTAAGTTCAGATGTGGAAACGAGGAAAGGATAAACTGCTTCTGGATGAAGGTAGTGGAACAGCTCTGCAAGATCTGCTGAAAAGAACCCGAGACTATACGTTATCTACGAAATTGTGAAGAACTGAAATCGGAGAGCAGGGACCCTTTGCAGTTTCTGGAAGAACATGGAGATGGAAAAAACTGGATGTAAATTATATTAAATACAAGCATGTGACAAAATGTAAATACACATTGTAAATATGTATATAGATTTTAAGCCGAAAGGCAATAAAATATATATTTTTCTTCTAAAAATAATAAATAATAGGTTTCAAACGCCTAGATAGGTCCTATAAGGTCATATAAGGGTAGAAAAGGTAAGTTCTCCATTTTTAGACCTCTGACACTAGATATGAGAGCCACGCAGTCCGTGCGCCGTTTTGACCGATACTATTATACTAACCTGATTTATACAACACCAGTATAACATGCATCAATACTACTTCCTCCATTTTTTTATGCTGTTCTTCAACCATGTCAACTTTTATTGTACTGGCTGACGTGCCCATACTACGAACGGTTGATATTGGGTTGATAAGTAATTATGACATTTTTTTTTTTTTTTTTTAATTTAATGGCCTTTGCTACTGTGGTAATTAGCCAGGACAATTTTTTATTTGAGAAAATTTCCATGCCTGAACGGGATTCGAACCCGAGACCTTCGCAACGCAGAGCACATGTGTTACCACTACGCTACGCCGGTCGACTAATTATGACAATTGAGATATTTCAAGTGAATAGGTAGCGCTTCCCTTGATCCCCAAATATTCATATTATTAGACATAAAAGGAATGTTTCTTGATACTAAGAGATATATTTCAAAAGATTAGTTTTAGGGTGTCCCCCGTAACTCCACAAATATTCATCTAACTGAAAAAATGCATAAAACAAATAAAGTATCATTCACAGCTCATGTTTTAATAGATAGTACGTAATTCATAGTGCATAATGTTAATGGATAATGTTAGTGGCTAGTCACAACACTTTGGTACCATTCATAGCTCATGTTTTAATAGATAAATCGATCTAGCTGTCATCTACTCGCAATAGAAATTACTAAACAATTTATAATAAAAATATCTTGTTATTAAATATATGTATTGTTTTTCTTATTAATGTACTTCTAAAAAGAACCAAAATAATATGTATTAAATTAATTATTAAATAAAATAACTATAATGTCTCTGAAGCTACTCACTCTAACCTTTTTGATTTCACAAAAAAAAGTTAACTTTTGTTTCCACCCTGTTTCCCAGAAATGTTGGTCTAAAAATCTGAAAAAAATCTCAATAATGTACATTGATGGAAACCAAAATACTTCAAAAGGAATTTTTGTAAGATAAATTTTTTTATTGTTGAAAAAATACATATTTTATTTTAAAAATTCATGTAGTATTTTAAGGAAAAGCTCTTTGTACATAGAATAACAAACGGTACATTATTTTCAAAATATTGTTCATTTTGACTTGATTACTGCAAAAAAAAAAAAATAATGTTCCACACATATATAATTATAGCTGCTTTAACTTGGGTACTAGATACCTGAAAAACACTAAAATATGTGAAAATTCACACTTCACATCAATTTTTTATTAGATTTACATTTATTAATTAGTACATCATAACTGCAGCCACAAGTCTTTTTATAATTTCCAGTATAATATATTCGTCTATTTTGAAATGTATCACTGTATACCTGCGAAACCCTGAAATATGTAAAAATTCTCACTTCACATCTATTTTTCAATATTAGTTTCAACATTTTTACTATTTGTGTAGAACTAACATTGTTATGCGTTAACATTAACACTATGAATTACGTACTATCTATTAAAACATGAGCTGTGAATGATACTTAAGATGTGTTTTCTTATTATAAACCATTTTTGTTATATAGATTTTGCTGCCGAGTCAATAATAAGGGAGATATTTTAAGGTTCTTAGTAAACAATTTTAACCCTGAATCGCCACCTTACAAAGGAAAATTTAATATGCCGCATAGCGTATTTTTGAATCCTAGTTCTACTCTACCATCATACCAAATTTTGTTAAAATATTTACAGCCGTTTTTGTGTGAATCTTGAACAAACAGACAGAAAATAGTTAAGGGCAGAATCAGTGGCGGCGCTAGCTCTTAAAATCTGGGGAGGCCATAGAATTTGGAGAAAAATTTGGGGGGGGGCAGGAAATATTTTTTTATCGTTTACATATGAAAATACAAGTAATGACCTAAAAAAAAGGTCCTCACCCTTAAAATATATATTTTTTCCAAGCAATTCTAGGGGGGGTCAACTGGGGGCCAGAGCAACCCCCCCCCGGACCCCCCGCTAGCACCACCACTGGGCAGAATTACCCAGGCACGCATCCAGCTAGGGTAGGCTCACGGGCTTAAGACCACCCCCAGGACTAAAAAAATAAGGGTTTTTAGCGATTTTCAAGAATATATTTGAATAGCTGAGTTTTTTTTTTGAGTTTATTACTGTATTAAAGAAGTAAGCAATTCAAAAAAAAAGTAGCAATTTTTTTTTTTTTAGTGAAGCGTTGTGTTTCTCAATACTTTGTCAATGTCACCCAGCAAACATTTTTATACGGGCCAGTACTGGTAAAGCACATACTCCCCGGCATTGAAAGTAATGGGCCAGTACCCCGGTGTCCCCGTGGCCGTTACTGGCCCATTGATGTATCAGTTGCTGGCCCAGCAACGGTAAAGTGCAAAATAATCGCATTAGTTGCAAGATTTATTTCTGATGGTTTTAAGTAAAAAGTATGAGTGAAGAAGAGTGCTTATAAAATGCTGGTAAAGTACTTCGTATAGGCGGAATGCGAAATACAAATGTGAAGTACATTATTAATACTGGCGTTGCACTTACTTTTGGTGCCAGTAATTTACCAACATAAAAGCAGTTAGCCGGCATTCGGCCGTTAGTTGAATGTTTGCTGGGCATTATGTAAAAATGCTTGAGGACAGCACCAAAAAATCAATCCAGTTACTTATTTATAATTCAATATTAACAAAATGTTAATATACGCCGATTTTCAGTGATAGAGTAAATCATCATGTCACGAATTTAGGAAAAAATTCTGTCAAAATTCAAAATTTTCGCCATATGGTAACAGATTCGTAATCTACGACATTAAATTAATATAAAACGAGCCTTGTCGTACGAAATTCGTTAGCCATTTCGGAAATCACTTTTTTGCGTCTGAGAATGAATTATGGAAGGTATCTTGTAAACTAAGTGACGGATATTTACGTACGATGCGGAAAAATGTAGCTACAGATCCATCCTACAAAAATGTATTTAGATATTTCGCTCTATCATAAAAATTAGTTACCGTTATCGTAATTGGCGCGCTATTTTCGCCACCATCTTGAATCTGCCTCACTTCATAAATAGGTGCTGTGGGTCAAAATGATTTAATTTTTATAAAGAACATGTGTGCCAAATTGCATTCCCTTATCATCAAGTGCAGTATCTTTTGACGTAGACACTAGACTATCACCTACAATTTCAACTATCTTGTTTGCAATTTCGTCTTGCAACAAATCTAATTTATTTTTCTAAATACCTACCTGCCCAAACAATTACTTTTTGAGGATATTGCGTCCTAGAATGAATTATAATATTCTGATTTACTTTTGACCAATATCGATGAAAAAATATTGTGTGCCTTTTTTCAAACAAATTGGGATTTTTTTATTCAAAACTAGGCACAATGTGTTGTGACTAAAATACTGAACAATGTTTATTAATCAAGTTTTTGTCTAAAACTCATAGTAGAGATAGAATATGCAATGGAAAATTTAACATGAGAAAACTCTATGTTGCACGTCGAGAAAGGACATAAGGTATATATATATATATATATTATCACATCTTCGGGAAAAAGTATGTTTTTTCCTTTTTCTTCTTTTTTTTATATTATAACGTACTTGTTTTTTAATTTGTGATGTCCGTTGGATAGTAGATTTTGGAGATTTTATTATATTGACCTTAGTTTTGTATAAATACTTGTTATAATGTGACTGTACACTTTTTTCAGACTGAAGATGTGTGACTTTGCACACGAAACGTCTCAAATGTAAATTTGTATTGTGATTTTAATATATACATTGACGAATATCATGAGAAATTGTTTTATTATATATATATATATATATATATATATATATATATATATATATATATATATATATATATATATATATATATATATAAAATACCGGTATAAACAACAAAAATATTTGACACGCGTAAAGTCTGCGGGATGTTGCAAGACTTATTACTAACACTGTATATTTAGAAGAGGGAAGATTAAGCTGTTCTGTAAACGTCATATCCTTCCGTTTTTGTTTAATATTTAAAATCAAATCTTACGCAAAGAAGGAAGCTGACGCGACGAAGGAAATATAAGGAAAAGTTAGTTAAAAGAAACACAACTGTAATCTTGTCTAGGAATTAGGAAGTGGTTGCATTATCAGTTTGAAACAATATTTACGCATTTCGTGTTTACATTTACCAATTCTATATTATAAATAATTCGATGAATAATATTTAGTGGAATATTGTAAAACACAGTTTTCCAAGTTTTGTTAAGTTTTAGTTAGTTTTACATTGGTTTCAGTGTTCTGGAGTTCATTAGTTTGTTATTAATACTTGTTCACTATAGTGCATGTATTTGGATTTACTTCTGATCAGTATTATTTTGTAAGTAATAATGTAGTTGTTAAACCCTCAATTGTTTAACCCTTGCATGAATTTTTATTTTTGGCTGAAATAATTCATGAGCATTAGGAATTGGTTATTATTGATAGAAAAATTAATTAAAAAAATATATTTAAAATATTAATTATTATTTTTATGAAAAATAATAATTAAAATAATAATTTAAGGTTTGTGCCATACATGGAACATTATGATTCCACATTGTTACAAAAGAAAATGATTCTGTATTATTTGCTAGTCAATTGCTAGGTGTTCTTCATCAGGGATTAAAAGAAGTCGCCCTCGAATTTTTGAAAGAAAAGGTCGTATCTTCTAATTGTCCTTTCTCAATAAATTCAGAGTTATCGTTGAAGTGCAAATTCCGCTTGATATCCTCAAAACTATTGTAGCCCATTACTTGAGATACTGCAGGATCCATTGCTGTGTATGTGGCATATATGAACATTCATGAAGTAACGTTCTGATTCAGTTTTAAAAGTAAAATAAAAATAAAAATCGGAATGTGCCATATATAGCACACTATGTGGTAAAGGGTTAAAAAAATCAGCTGTGGCCACCACAGGACCGACCGCCATCATAAAGTACTTGTATAAAATACATTATAGCAGCAGAGTAGAAATAACTGGGCCTAATATTTTCTAACAGAGATATTATTTATCATGACTAGTCGACCGGCGTAGCGTAGTGGTAACACATGTGCTCTGTGTTGCGAAGAACTCGGGTTCGAATCCCGTTCTGGCATGGAAATTTTCTCATAAAAATTGTCCTAGTGCTGGCTAATTGCCACAGCAGCAAAGGCCATTAAATTAATATATATATATATATATATATATATATATATATATATATATATATATATATATATATATATATATATATATATCATGACCATGGAAACGTTACATACAAGTATGAAAAAATTGAGAAAAATTGAGAAAAATTTTACAAACATTTTTCAAAATTTTTCGTTTTATCAAAAAATGTCTCAGATAAAAGTTATTAGTTATTGAATTTATAGCAACTGTCATGTATTAATTAATGTATTATTAATAATTATCATGTTGGTAATAGTTGTATATGTAATATAAAATAAAATAGAGAGGGCAGTCGCACTCGGTATGTTAAGGTAATAACATGTCTATTATTTTACATCACAAATCATCACATGGCGCAGCCGGTAAAAATATAAAATATTACATTTAAAAAATCAGATATTTGAAAAACTATTATAGTAAAAGTTTATTTTTAAAATGTGTGAAAAAAATCCAATTTCATCGATGAGTTTGGACGGAAATGTGAGTGCAAATTGGACAAAATGGCGGAAAAGGTTTGAGAACTATATAATCGCCAGTGAAATAATTAAAAAACCAGAATCAACACAGTGCGCGACTCTTCTGCATTATATCGGCGAAGAAGCATTTGATATATATCAGACATTTAAATTTGAAGATGGTGATAAAAATAAGTTATAAGTTCTATTGCAGGGCCGCCCCTAACATTTGCGGGGCCTGGGGCAAAACTAGAGTTGCGGGGCCCCAAAACTGGATTTGCGGAGCCCCATCTATATATACGAGGGCATATTGAAAACTAATGCCTCCATAGCTATGACTTTATTAGTAATTGATATATGGTTTACATATAAATGTTAAATAATAGTATAAACTGTCCTCTACGCACTGATATATTCACTTCTCCAAATAATCGCCATTGGCAGTAATACATTTACGCCAACGTGGTAAGAGTTTTTCAAGTCCGTCACGGAAAAAGTCTGAAGACTTCCCACGGCACCATTTCCGCACCTCCGCTATCACCTCTGCATCCGAAGAGAAACGCTTGCCCTTGAGATGTTCCTTAAGCTTTGGAAAGAGGAAAAAGTCACAAGGCGCAAGATCTGGGCTATAAGTTCATCCACGAGAGCCACCTGCCTTTCACCACATGCAGACACTGGTCGGCAACTGCGTGCCCGATCATGGACATCCGTTTCAGCAGGACTTGCGTCTTTCACAGTCCTTACCCACCTCCTAGCAGTACTGACATCAACACACGCCTCACGATAGACGGCACTTAACCCAAAGGTTAAGTGCCGTCTTGAACATTTATATGTAAACCATATATCAATTACTAATAAAGTTATAGCTATGGAGGCATTAGTTTTCAATATGCCCTCGTATATATAGATGGGGCTCCGCAAATCCAGTTTTGGGGCCCCGCAACTCTCCATCAAAATGGATATTAATGGGCGCTACTCCGCAGTAAGAAATTCAATGACAGCCCGTTGTTTTACCGCACATCCATGCCGGCCGCCATGTTTACAACTGTCATGCGTAAACGCGATGTTGCTGAGAATCTCCGTTAGGAGGACTTATGTACTGATACTTAAGGTAAATGGCAAACCACTTTTGACATGATCTGGCCCGTCATTATAAAAGTTATGGCCATGGAGGCATTAGTTTTCAATATGCTCTCGTATATTGAATAACGTTATTTTCTTTAATATTATTAACTATTAAGAAAGTACACATACTTATATTCAATGAAAATATACATTTTTTCCAACTATTTATAAAACTTGGAATAATATTTTTAATGTATTTTATTATTTTATTACTTGACGGTCGAAGCGCGGGGCCCTTACAGGCGCGGGGCCTGGGGCCGGTGCCCCACTTGCCCCCGCCTAGGGGCGGCCCTGTTCTATTGGACACGTTTGAACATTTCTTCATTCTTTGTAAAAATTTAACATACGAGAGACACCAGTTTTTCTCGCGAAATCAGGAACGTGAAGAAACGGTGGACCAATACGTCACGGAATTAAAAAATAAAATAGCTACTTGTGACTTTGATAAGTATAAAACCGATAAAAGACAGTTTAGTAAAAGACCGAATTGTATGTGGTATAAACAATAGCGTGCTTCGTGAAAAGTTACTTCAAGAACCTAAATTAACATTAAAAACGGCATTAATAATTTGTCGTGCAGCTGAGGCATCAAAATTACAAAGTGTGCAAATAGCGAACAATTCGAATTTAAACGTGCAAGCGATAAGCAGACGAAATCAAGCAGGTTCCCGGCAAAAAGACAGCAGGCAACAGGGCGCAAGTCACGCAGCTGAACACCATGTGCGCAGCAGCAACATTCGTCATCATGGTCATCAATCATCGACGCAGCAGTCAGGCATGCGCAGTACCATTCATCGAAAGACTTGCAACAAATGCGGACGTTTCCATAAAATCCTTGAATGTCCCTTTCAACAGAAGTGTAACAAATGTGGTAAATATAACCATTTTTCTAAAATGTGTAGAGCTAAACAAGTTTGTGCAGTGCGACGAATAAATATTGATGATTTTTCAGATTGTTCTTTAGATAATGATTTTAGAAACAATTTATTTGTCGGTTCAATTAATAACAATAATAATGTCAATATTGAAAAATGGTCATGTGATCTAGAAATAAATAATAAAATTATTAAATTTAAAATCGATACAGGGGCTCAAGTAAATTGTTTACCACTAGAAAAATTAAAATTATTAGGTTTTGACAAAAATATGCTCAGCAAAACAAGAGAAAATTTAAATTCATACTCTGGTAATGATATAAATTTGATAGGGAAATGTTATTTAAAATGCAGACACAATAATTTAAATTATTTAATTGATTTCCACGTAGTGGATGTAAAAAATGCAATTCCTATATTAGGTCAAGAAGCTTCTGAGACGTTAAATTTGATTAAGCGTATTTTTACAATAAATAAAGAAATAAATTTTTTAAAAGATTATTCCAATGTTTTTGAAGGTATAGGTTGTGTTGACATAAAACCAATTAAAATAAATATTGATAGACATATACCACCGGTTATACACTCACCCCGGAAGGTACCTATTACTATAAGAGATAAATTAAAATATGAACTTATTAAATTAGAAAAACTTAAAATAGTCAAAAAAGTAAATGAACCGACACCATGGGTTAATTCTTTGGTTGTAGTTAAGAAAAGTAATGGAAGTTTAAGAATTTGTTTAGATCCGAAAGATTTAAATAATGCAATACAACGTGAACATTTTCAATTACCGACCATAGAAGAAATAACTTCAAAAATCTCGGGCGCTAAATACTTTACAACTTTAGATGCTAGTCAAGGATTTTGGCAGTTAAGAATTGACGAAGAAAGTTCGAAACTTTGTACGTTTAACACTCCATTTGGGAGGTTCAGATTTTTACGTTTACCATATGGTATAAAAAGCGCTCCGGAAATATATCATAAATTAATTAAACAAATGTTTGATAGTATAGAGGGTGTAGACACTTATATAGATGATATTTTGATTTGGGGAAATACGAAAGAGCAACACGATGAACGTGTCAAAAAGGTGTTAAATGTAATTACAAAATATAATTTAAAACTAAATAGAGAAAAATGTAAATTCGGAGTTGATAAAATAGTCTATATGGGTCATTTACTTACTAGAGAAGGTATATATCCAGATATTAGTAAAATTTCAGCTATAAAATTTTTTAAAAAACCCAGTTGTAAACGTGAGGTGGAAACATTTCTTGGTATGGTAACGTATCTTGGTAAATTTATACAGAATTTGTCTGACAAAACGGCAACTATAAGAGAATTATTAAAAAAGAATGTTCATTTTCATTGGACAGATGAACATGATAAGTCATTTGAAGAATTAAAAAATATATTAAGTAACAAGCCGGTATTAAAATTTTTTGATAATAAAAAACCAATCACAATATCAGTAGATGCTTGTAAAACAGGCGTAGGAGGTGTACTTTTGCAAGATAATTCTCCAGTTGCATACGCATCTAAAGCTTTTACGCAATCACAAATTAATTATGCGCAAATAGAAAAAGAAATGTATGCAATTATGTTCGGTTGTGAACGCTTTCGCGAATATATTTACGGACAAACAGTCACCATAGAAACTGATCATAAACCCTTAATATCGATAGTAAATAAACCGCTTAACCAATGTCCGTTACGCTTGCAAAAAATGTTACTTAGGCTTCAAAAATATTACTTCAATTTAGTATATAAACCTGGAAAAGAATTATTTGTTTCAGACGCGTTATCCTGTGCACATGAACAAAATCAAGAATGTAAAATTAATAGCGACATTGATAAAGAAATAGATGCTCATGCGGAATTAAGCGTTACGACATTAAATGTTACCGATAGTCAATTACTTAAGTTCCAGAAATATACATCTGAAGATGAATGTCTTCAAGAAATTATTAAATATACAATAAATGGGTGGCCTCAAATAATTCAAGATAAAGATATATCTATGTTTAAAATTTATAAAAAAGAATTAACTTATGTAAAAGGATTATTATTTAGAAATGAAAAACTGGTAGTACCAAAATTATTGCGAAAGGAAATGCTTGAGAGAATACATTACGGTCATTTTGGAGTTGAAAAATCAAAAAATAGGGCCCGCGAATGTTTATTTTGGCCGCATATGGGAAATGACATCGAAAATAAAATTAAGTCATGTCAAATTTGTAATAAATACAAAAAGAGTAATATAAACGAACCACTGAAACCGCACGATGTTCCAAAAAATTGCTAGTATAAAATTGGAGTAAACATTTTCGAAATAAATAATTTAAAATACTTATTGGTCATTGATTATTACTCTAAATTTGTAGAATTATTTCAATTACACAAAATAACAAGTTTAAATGTTATTAATGGTCTAAAATCAATATTTTCGAGACACGGGATTCCAACAATTGTAATGAGTGATAATGGTACCCAATTTACCTCTAATGAATTTAAAAATTTAAGTAGTGAATGGAATTTTAATCATGTTACTAGCAGTCCCAGGTACCCTCAGTCAAATGGGATGGTCGAACGTGCTATACAGTCACTCAAAAGAACTATTAAAAAAGTCGTAGACAGTAAACAAGACATATTTATGGCTCTTTTAGAATATCGAAACACACCTATATCTGGGATAGCTTCTCCAGCCCAATTATTGTATAGTAGAACGCTCAGAGGTTTATTGCCTAAATCGTCGAAAATGTATACACCCCGAGTAAATAATTATGATAGAATAAAGAATAGTTTGCAAGGAATACAAATAAAACAAAAATATTATTATGACAGAAATAGTAAAGTAAATAAAAATCAAAAACTAGAAATAAAAAAGAAAGTTTATGTTCAAAACAATTTTAATAAAAAGTGGGAACAGGGTATAATAAAAAGAAAAGTTCCAAACAGACCTAGATCATATGAAATTCAGTTAACTAATGGAACCATAATAGAAAGAAATAGACGTTTTATTAATCCGTTAATTGAAGAAAGTCATTCTAAAAGTAATGAAGTTAATATTGATATTAATGAAACTGATATGTTGAATGAAAATGATGAATTAAATGAAACTATTGTAGAACAAAGTTTTTTACAACCTCCATCATATACTAACACCAAAACAAAATATGGTAGAGATGTGATACCACCTAGCAGATATGAGAGCTAATTTGTTTTTGTGTCAGTACATAGATGCATTTTGTATTTTATATGTATAGAATTAAGGCGTGTATATGCTTATTGTAATGTAATTTAATGTAAATATTTTTATTAATTATTAATTGTAAAAAGGGAGATGTCATGTATTAATTAATGTATTATTAATAATTATCATGTTGGTAATAGTTGTATATGTAATATAAAATAAAATAGAGAGGGCAGTCGCACTCGGTATGTTAAGGTAATAATATGTCTATTATTTTACATCCCAAATCATCACAGCAACTTTTGTTAAATACATTTTTTCCAAATATGTTTCTGTTGCTAAATATTCGCAAAAATCTTAAAATCTACATGAGTAAACTCCCATTTCTAGTCAACCGATTTTTACCAAAAGTTGATCAATTTGTGCCATTGATGGCAGAAGCTTAAATATGAAGTTTCATAAAAATCCTTTTAGCCAAATTTGCTCTGCACGTGACAGTCAGTCAGACAGACAGACAGACGGACGGACGGACGGACGGACAGACACACTGACAGACATCATGCTAAAAATAATAAAATCGGTATGATCACAATACCTCCCTTATATATGTTGGCGGTCGATAATTATTGAATTAATTCAAGAATTTAAATATTAGTGGGATGTAGGAATGACGAAAATTTTCGGAATTTCTGGAACCGGGGATTCGACATAATTATCCGGATATTACCCGTTACCCATTAATTACCCGCTATCTCTTAATTACCTGCTACCCGTTAGCTACCTGATACCCGTTAATTACCCGCTTTACATTTTGTACCCGTTACCCGTTAATTACCAGTTAGTTAACGGATAATTGGTAAATAACGCATACCGGGTACAATCTTAACGAGTCGGGTAGTGGGTACCTGGGTACCCGTCGTCATTCCTGGTGGAATGACATTTTTTGAACAATCGGCTGACGACTTTTTATTATTTAAGAAAGTCAAACTAAGGTAATACGATCAATATATATATATAAGCATCAAAACTTTATTAATAATATATAATAATAATAAAAATAATAATAATAATAATAAGTTTCCATACATTGTACATCTTTTTGAAAAAAAATACTAAATCTTATTAATTAAATAATTAAATAATTCATGTTTGAACTTATGTGAAGTTAAAGATTCATATCTTAAATTATCAGGTAGACCATTATATTCTTTAAATCCTTTACAGAAAATTTGATTATCGGTATTAGATAATTTAGTTTTTATGATTCTGAGATCTAATTATGCACATCTTTATTATAAACGAAAATATCCCGGTAAACGACCTAGTAAAAGTTTATAAATAAAGATCATAGCGCCATATTTTAAACGATTTTTTACAGAAAGCAAGTTAAATATATTAAGCATAATTTTAATAGGTGTGTACCTAGACATCTTCAAAATTACCTTCATGCCACGATTTTGTAACTTTTGCAGACGATCAATGGAGTTTTTATTCAACAAATAGAGAACTGTTCCACAAAAATCAAAGTGAGGTTGAATTAATGATTTATACAACATAATCGGGTCTATTCAGTATCTTATAGTTAAAAATTAACCTCAAGGTCAAAGTTAAAAAACTTTAACCACGCTTTACATTATTTTGTTATTCCGTAACTCTATGGCGTTAAAATTTTAACCTATATGTGGTTAATTCAGTAGGTTATATTTGGAATTTTAACTCCAGCCTAATACATTGTGTTAACTTTTAACCAGCTGTAATTCTAACCTCTAAACGTCAAATAACTAGAAAAAATCTATTTTTATTTAAGTACAAGGCAAGTCTGTTGACAGTCTGTTTCAAACGGTTAGGCGGAACTAAATGGGAATTTCGTTCTTTTAGGTTGTCACGAGAAGGGACCTTGCTTGGGTAATTTCATTTTTTACGGTGGAATCAGTGGCGGCTGAGACAGGGAGGCGCTGGGACAGTGACGTCCTAAAAATTTTTAGTAAAAAAGCTAAATTTAATACTTTATTTATACTTCTTTAAAATTGCATTAAAGTAGCTAGATATATCTGCATATTTTTATTTTTATTATTTCTTATTCAAAGATTTTTCATATAAATGTTAGATTTAAAAAATTTAAATCAAGACAACTCTTCCGAGCGTTGTTGGACACTCCACGGAGTGTCCAAAGATACAGCGTTGCCACATGCAATATCTAATGTTCTTATCTACATATGTAGCAAACATTTCCTAGTAATGGCAACAGCGGCGAAGGTTAGTGTTGCATGTAGAGATGGGAATTTCGGCTCAGTTTGCGGAACCGGATCAGTGGAGGTCGTTCAGTTTGTTGAGCCGGTTCATTGATCCGGCTCAGTGATCCGGTTAAGTAAACATGTCTCCGAAACACAGGACGGTCGTTAGTTCGTAGGTAGAAAGTCGCTTAGAGCCGGTTCTTGCAATATATAAACTGTAAATATGATCCCGAGACACAGGTCGGTCGGTTGTTCGGTCATAGGTAGAACGTCGTTTACAGCCGGCTCTTGCTTAGAGCCGATTCTTGCAATATATGAACTGTAAACATGATCCCGAGACGCAGGTCGGTCGGTCGTTCGGTCGTAGGTAGAACGTCGCTTAGAACCGACTCTTGCTCAGAGCCGGTTCTTGTAAACATGATCCCGAGACACAGGTCGGTCGGTCGTTCGGTAGAACGTCGCTTAGAGCTTAGAGGTAGAACGTCGCTTAGAGCCGACTCTTGCTTAGAGCCGGTTCTTTTAAACATGATCCCGAGACACAGGTCAGTCAGTTGCCGGTCGTCCGGTTGTAGGTAGAACGTCTCTTAGCCCCGACTCTTATCTAACATTTTTGAAACAAGCAATTCACTTTATCTAGCTACTGTATTTTAAACCAGATGTGTTAAGTTTATGGCGATGTTTATTGCCCTTATAAATCGGACATCTGGGATTTGGGCAATATTTTTAATATTTTTATATAGTATGGTTGTAAGAAAATACAGACTAACCCTATTAGTTTCAAATAAACTGCCCTACAAATTGATGACAAAATACACTTTATGATAATACATTACAAGCCAAGTTCTCGCGAAGTTCAACATGACATCGATCCAGATCCGGATCACTCCGGTCACTGTTCACAATCGCCCGACCAATCGTATCCCTGAAACTTGAAACTATACAGTGAGCCGTGAGCCGGCTCATTTCAATTTGGTGAACCGTGTCACTTCGGTCAGTGTACTGAGCCGGCTCAGTGAGCCGGTTCGTTCATGAACGACCCATCTCTAGTTGCATGTATTAGTGAATTACGGCCGGTGTCCCGTAGCTTAGTTCGGTCGTTGTGATTTGTGACAAGTACTTAAACGTGAAAATGAATCGAATGAAGCACGTTAGTTTTATTAAAATATACTGTATATTTTAATACAACTAACGTGCTTAACTATGAAACAAAATTATTAATAAAAAATCAGCTGTGGCCACCACAGGACCGACCGCCATTATGAAGTACTTGTATAAAATATATTCTAGCAGCAGAGTAGAAATAACTTGGCCTAATATTTTCTAACAGAGATATTATTTATCATGACCATGGAAACGTTACAAATAAGTATGAAAATTTGAGACTGAAAAAATTTTACAAAAATTTACGACAAATTTTTCGAAATTTTTCGTTTCGTCAAAAAACAGTTAATCTCAAATAAAAGTTATTAGTTATTGCATTTATAGCAACTTTTGTTAAATACATTTTTTCGAAATATTTTTCTGTTGCTAAATATTCGCAAAAATCTTAAAATCGACACGAGTAAACTCCTATTTTTAGTCAACCGATTTTTACCAAAAGTTGATAAACTTGTGCCATTGATGGCAGAAGTTTAAATATGAAGTATCATAAAAATCCTTTTAGCCGAATTTGCTCTACACGTGTACACAGACAGACAAGCGGACGGACGGACAGATGGACAGACGGACGGACAGACAGACCGACAGACATCGTGCTAAAAATAGTCAAAACGTTATGTAGGGACCTCAATTCGTGGAGATCCATCGAAATCTCGAAATCGGTATGATCAAAATACCTCCCTTATATATGTTGGCGGTCGGTAAAAATATGGGTCCTCATCGGCCAAAATTGAATATTTCCCAACAGGATAAAAATGGAAATAGAACATTTAATAGAAAGTTTAGTGAAAAACAATATTTAAATACAAGTTGGTTGTGTGGATGTGATAAATAAAATGTTTTTTTTTTGTTTCCTGTGTTTGATTTGTTCATCAGACGCATATGAAATAAAGACAGTAAATAGTGTTAAAGATATTAAACATTGCAAAGATAAAGTTCTTAAACATAATGTGTCTCATAAACATATGCATTATTCGGTCAAATTTGTCATGCTGGGATCGGTAAATATACGATTTCAACTTGATACTGCGTATAAACTTTCAATTAAAGAACATAACTAAAAGGTTAAATCTAATATTTAAATACATGTGAATATGTGTAGGTATCTGCTTAATTAATAACCAAATATGTTATGTTTCTGACTACAAAGCATTGTCTTAATAATATTGCAATTTTAATAATAATAATAATAATAATAATAATAATAATAATAATAATAGAAGTAATAACTACAAAAATGATAATAATAATATTGACCATAAATCTTAATAAAAGTGCCAGATTCGTCAGTTTTTCTAGTTGCAGAACATATTTTCAGGTATTTTTTATTTATTTACTTTTTTCTCGTATAACTATATTTTAATAGATATATATGGGAAAAAAGTGTCCCCCCAAATATTTTACTCACCAGCCGCTACTGGTTGGAATGTCAAAATTTTAAATTCCAACAATGAAACCATGGAAACGAATGACATTAAATTATTTTTTTACATATTTTAATAAAAACATAAATAAATAAATGGGAAATTTGTATTAAGAAAGACAGAAAAAATCAAAATA
Source organism: Liopterus haemorrhoidalis (assembly GCA_963971575.1). NCBI lineage: Eukaryota > Metazoa > Arthropoda > Insecta > Coleoptera > Dytiscidae > Liopterus > Liopterus haemorrhoidalis. Next base: position 162,746,138 of record OZ020611.1, read on the forward strand.
TAAAGAAAATGACATTTTAAAATGATATTATCCTTAACAAAAAAATGTTTATTGTAAGTATGATTTACAAAGCTTAAACAAAACGGCCGAAAAGCACGATTTTAACGATGAAAGTAACTAGACTGCAAAATCTAGACTGCAAAATCTGCAAAATCTAGTTCCGCCTAACCATTTGGAACAGACTTTATTTTAAACCAATTATTAATAAAACAAATTGAACAAAAAGTGGTTAATAAGTGAAAAATTAATATAGGTGAACAAAAAATATATACAAATGCTTTTTAGGAGATCAGTTCGAATTAAACAAAGGCAACTGCGTGATATGAGTGACGCTTTTAATTTACCTGAAGAAACATTTTTAAATATTTTCATTTTTCTAAAACTTCTATAAAATATCTCGTTTTACAAATGTTGTTTTTTTTAAATCCCCTTTAAAAAGAATTAAAAGATTTCCCGTTTCCTGATATATTGCAAGTAAATATTTTAAACTTTAAAACTGTGATACATTTATAAATTTTAATTTCTCTGTTTGTTTAAAAATTAAAATTAGGTAAATATAACCTGAAAATAAAAGTATCTTAATATAGAAGAAAGAAAAAAAATATTGATACATTTGCATGTTATGATAATATTATATTATTTACTTTATGCACCCATAATTATTAATATATAAATATTGTACATTTCCGCAATACAGATTTATTATATTTGAACGTTGTTCATTCACAATACAACACTTGTTTACATTAAATCCACACTTACATAAGCAAAATATAATATAGATAATTTCACTACATACCTCTTATAGATAATTTCACAACATACTTTTAACCATAAGGTTAAAAAGTTAGAACTTAACGCTTGGGTTATAACCTGAGATATAGAATAAGAAACAAGATTAAAATTTTAACTCCTAGTTAAAATATTTAACTTTTTAACCATCATTTTTAACCAAATCTTTTTAACCACAAAAGATACAGAATAGACCAGTATAAGAGTTGAAATATATAGCTTTTTAGATATAGAAAAAGTTATTTTTTTTAGATATTTTATTTATTATGTAAGTTAAATGACTATTAAAATTTAAATGACATTCAACAATGAATCCAAGATATTTGATTTCTTTAACAACTTCAATTTTTTCATTACCTATTTTGATATTAATTATGTTATTGATTTTAGAATATTTATATTTACTTGTGATAATCATAGATTTGTTTTATCAATATTAGTTTTTAATTTATTTTTATAAAATTAATTGTACAATTTATTAAGTTCAGTATTGACTCTATTTAATCTATTGTAAACATCTTTATCATAAACTGCAACCAAGGAATGGTCTGTAAACATATAATCGACATTAACATAATTATTTATATCATTTACATAAATGAGAAAAGGTAGCGGACCAAGGCAACTTCCTTGTGGAACACCCTAAATGTTACTTAATCTAGAAGAAAAACCTGTCAGATAAGTGTTAAACCAAGATAAAGCATTTCCACGAATTCCATAGTCATATAATTTTGTAATCAAAATACTTCTATCAATTGTTTCGAATGCTCTACGTGAATCTAAGGACACGGCAACAATAAAGTAATCATTAAGCGTTTACGTTTATTCAATCCGCAAGACTGCTCTGATTGATCTGGTGACGTCACAAGATTAGCCGGATTGCTCGGATTTTGTTAACTTTTTCGTAAGCAATATTTGTCTGAAGTTAAGTAGTGACGCCTGGTGATGGTGGCGCTAACTGCAACTGTCAAATTTCTGTCGTTGATTACAACTGCTACCGCATTTTGTTTTATAAATTTGAGTTTATTACTAATAATAGAATTCTATCACAAGTTGCACTTGTGGCTGACCTCTACGCCACTGGTTCCCGTTTCCACCGAAACAGAATTGTTGCTCTAAAAAATAATAATAAAAATTCATTTGTCAATAGCTAACCTCAATTTAAAAATTGAAAATATAATTTATTAATTTGTTATATATGTTGTCGACCTCAGAAGTATGAATAGTTGATTTAGATTTCGGGATGGTAGGTCAGGAACAAAGAATTACTCCGTATTGACGTAAAACTAGTTTCGATAAACTTTTAATATCTTCTTCAGTTACACTAAATACTTTGAAAAGAGAGAAACAACAAATTAGGAATGTTACAATAAACAAGTCAATTAAGTCTTAATTAAATATACAACTTACTCAATAATGGTATATGTTAAGTGATATGAGTAGTATCTAAGGGAGGACTACTCACTTTTCTAATGTCGGCAGTGAGTTTATAGGCCTAAAATGAATGGCGTTTACAGCTTTATTAATTTTTAGCAACGGTGTAATAGTTGAACATTTGAGTTGTTCCGGGAAAGTACTTTTTTCCAAAGATGTATTTATTAGAACTAATATAACATGACCAATTGTCAAGGTGATAGATTTTAGAATCTAAGAATTAAATAAGGAAAAGTCAATTAAAAGAAACACAACTGTAATCTTGTCTAGGAATTAGGAAGCGGTTGCGTAAAATAAGTAATTATTTTACGTTTAAATTGAAATGGAAACACATTTCGTATACCAGGTCTACAAGTATGAAATGCGGATTTTTTTCAAACTTGCCGCGCAAACAGAGTTTATTGTTAAAAGTTTCAACACATATGGCGTTTTGTTAAGTTATCATTAAATGTCAAATGCGTATAGGTTATAATTTGAAAAGTGATCATATAGTTTCGTTTTACTGTGTTAAAAATGTCAAATTTTGTGCCATATAATAGTATATTCTGTAACAAGGTTGGAATGAGAAAATTCGATGCGAGTGGAACATTCCGAGCGCGAGCCGCAGGCGAGCGTGAGGAACCACGAGCAACGAATTTTCTCTTCCAACCGAGTCACAGACCCTACTTTCTCCACGACCACCAGAAAGAAAAAAAACATTAAGAAATAATTATTTTAACAAACATTTTATCTTAACAAATAATTTATATTATATAACAAATTAATCAATTAATTATACTATTTTTTTAATTTATTATTTGTTTAATTTTAATTTAATTTGCCGCACATCGGCCACTATTTTAGGTTAGGAAGTTATGTTGCATTTATTTAATGTAAACGTTGCATATATCTCAATGTAACCCTACAAAAACAAAAGACAACAAGTATAAAATAGTTATTCCATAACAAGTGATGGAATGAAATACACGCAAAATGCATAAGAAGATAAGTGTTTTAGAATAACATTCCAACTCTTGTGTTACAATATTAACTTTCTGTAGTCAAAATTGGTTTCAGAATTGGTAAATTCTATAGTGGTCGTGGAGAAAGAGCATTCGCGGACAGTACTATTGTTTTGTTTTCATTTGAAAAAAACTGCTGCTGAATCATACCGATTGCTTCGAGAAGCTTATGGTGAATATGCTCCATCGCAAGATACGTGTGAACGATGGTTTCGGCGTTTCAAAAGTGAAAACCTCCAAAAAAATATGAAGATACAAAATTGGAAACATTGCTACAGGAAGACGATAGTCAATCACAAAAACAACTAGCAGAGCAGTTAGGCGTTAGTCAACAAGCTGTTTCCAATCGCCTACGAGAGATGGGTAAGATCCAGAAAGTCGGCAGATGGGTTCTACATGCATTGAATGAGAGGCAGATGGAAAAACGCAAACACACTTGTGAAATTTTGCTTGCACGATACAAAAGAAAGTCTTTTTTGCATCGTATCATTACTGGCGATGAAAAATGGATTTATTTTGAAAATCCCAAACGCAAAAAATCATGGGTGAACCCAGGCTCACCATCCACATCAACTGCAAGACCGAATCGCTTTGGCAAAAAGACAATGCTCTGTACTTGGTGGGACCAAAAGGGTGTGGTCTATTATGAATTGTTAAAACCTGGTAAAACAGTTAATACCCAACGCTACCAACAACAACTGATCGAATTGAACAATTCGCTGCTCATAAAACGACCAGAATACGAAAGAAGACAGCACAAGGTAATCTTTCTTTGCGATAATGCTCCATCACATAAGGCAAAAGCAGTTTGCAACACATTGGAGGCACTCAAGTGGGAGGTGCTACCCCATGCCGCTTACTCACCAGACTTGGCCCCTTCATATTACCACTTATTCGCATCGATGGGTCACGCACTTGCCGAGCAGCACTTTCGTTCATATGAAAATGTGAAAGAATGGCTAGATGAATGGTTTGCGGGGAAAGGGGAAGAGTTCTACTGGTGAGGTATTCACAAATTGCCTGAAAGATGAGGGAAATGTATAACTTCTAATTGAGCATACTTTGAATAAATAAACTTTTACTGTTCTTTTGAGTTTAATGTGTTTTATTAAAAAAAAATCCGCATTTCATACTTGTAGACCTGGTACACTTTTTTTGTATGAACCAAAGTAAAAACTAGGAAATAACTCAATATTTTAATGCAAATAGATTAGAGTATGGTGCGCACTGTGTAATGCGGTACTTAATACCTGGATTGGAAAAAATTGAAATGATAAACCTAACTGTGACACAATTAGGGTGTTTAGCGAGATGTCTGCAATTAGACCTCGAACATGGCTAGCGACCCCGGAACAAAACATGGTATGATAGATGGAATAACAGACACCGCTACCCGCGTGTATGAAATCATATGAGAACACAGTTTAGCTATACTAAACCAGTGGCGAAGGGAAACCTCCGCTAGACTTGCCCTCCCATAAAAAGAAAAAAAAAATGTTTTTTTTTTAATATTTAGATAAATCTTCAAAAATACATCAAATTATGTTCTATACAAATTTTTGTCCAAGGCTTGGTTTACTAGTTACGAATTAATTATCATGACCATGGAAACGTTAAATATAAGTATGAAAAAATTGAGACGGAAAAATTTTAAATAATTTTACAGACATTTTTCGAAATTTTTCGTTTTATCAAAAAACGTCTCAAATAAAAGTTATTAGTTATTGCATTTATAGTAACTTTTGTTCAATAATTTTTTTCGAAATATTTTTCTGTTGCTAAATATTCGCAAAAATCTTAAATCGACACGAGTAAACTCCCATTTCTAGTCAACCGATCTTCATAAAAAACAATAGGGTTCTTCCCATTTAATAGGAGAATTTTTTAGTACCAGAACGAATTCTTTAAGTTGAACCGTTCTTGAGTTATCGTGTATACACACACACACACAAACACACATGCGGACGGCACTTTGAAAATAGGTTTTTTGAATTCCCTGGACCATGAAACGTGGTCATCAGTCAAAATCTCGACATCGAAAATTTTCGCGATTACAATACTTGCCCCTTGTATATTAAGGTCGGGCAAGTAAAAATAAGTTACGACAAACAATAATAAAATTTTGAAAACTTGTATTACAGTCGAAACTGAAAATTTTGAAAAGTGAAAAGTTTAACAAATCTGAGATATCTGAACTGGCGTAGGTAATAAACTTTTAAGAAATTGACACCTGCTTGTTACAACAAATAGGATGGGTATGTGAAATGTGTACTATTGGACGTGGCACAAGGAGGATAGCCTGGTTGTATCCCCCATGTGCCACGAACAAAAGTTCTTGGAAACAAAACATTACAAAACATGTACCCAGTCCAATAAGATAACATCTCTAAGGCCCGGTCTTCCCACCTTCTGACAAACTTCTAGGTAACTATCTGATAGATAAAGTTATCTGATACTTTATCTGTTGAATAAATGTCATCCCGTCTTTCAATTCAAAATTATTTATCAGATAATTATCTGACGGATAATATTGGTAACACTGAATGTGCAATTGAAATAGGCGTTGAGAAAGAATTTCTTTTTATTTCTCTATGGAAATAAATAAATTAATAGCTAACAGCTGTCAAGCCGTTTTTTTTGTTATTGTCATTAATAAAATTAAAGTTACAGTCTGTTCCAAACGGTTAAGCGGAACTAGATTTTGCAATCTAGTTACTTTCATCGTGTAAATCGTGCCTTTCGGCCGTTTTGTTTAAGCTTTGTAAATCACTTACAATAAACATTGTTTGGTTAAGGTTAATATCATTTTAAAATGTCATTTTCTTTATATTTTGATTTTTTGTGTCATTCTTAATACAAATTTCCCATTTATTTATTTTTTTGTCATTAAAATATCTAAAAAAAATATTTAATTTTGACATATGTCATTCGTTTCCATGGTTTCATTGTTGGAATTTTAAATTTTGACATCCCAACGTGAAAAATAAAATAACCCAAGCAAGGTCCCTTCTCGTGACAACCTAAAAGAACTAAATTCCCATTTAGTTCCGCTTAACCATTTGGAACAGACTGTATGTATACATTATACAAGATTTTAGCAATTATTAATGTCGTAAAAATGTAATAAAATTGGGGCAGTGAAAAATAAATAGTAGATATAATCTGTCTCAATTTGTAATACGAAACTAGATCTGGTTACTTTGGTGACTGTTGTGGTGTAAATAGAATTTTTGAAACCATGTAAACTTGTAAATCTGGCATTTACATTTTTAGTGAAGTTTCATTATACTAAGTTTATATTCACTCAAAAACTACATGTCAGATACCAAATTGACATGTCAAATTTGTGATTGACATGTCTAATATTTTGAATTACAGTCTGTTCCAAACGGTTAAGCGGAACTAAATGGGAATTTCGTTCTTTTAGGTTGTCACGAGAAAGGGACCTTGCTTGGGTTATTTCATTTTTCACGTTGAAATGTCAAAATTTAAAATTCCAACAATGAAACCATGGAAACGAATGACATATGTCATTTTTTTACGTATTTTAATGACAAAAAAATAAATAAATGGGAAATTTGTATTAAGAATGACACAAAAAATCATAATATAAAGAAAATTACATTTTAAAATGATATTAATCTTAACCAAAAAATGTTTATTGTAAGTATGATTTACAAAGCTAAACAAAACGGCCGAAAAGCATGATTTAAACGATGAAAGTAACTAGATTGCCAAATCTAGTTCCGCCTAACCGTTTGGAACAGACTTTATATACAAATATTTATTTAATCTTATTTCGCTTATTCATAATTTCTGTTCTGAATGTATAAAATATATTTCAAATACTTGTCAATTTGTGTTTTATACAATTTGTGTTAGTAAGTTGACATATAATTTAATGTCAATTATGAATTGTCAAATATTTTGAAAAGTGTTACTTCAGAATTACCACCCTAAGATGATATTTTAAATATACAACATAAAAAATGAAGTTTCCCTGTTAGTTTCGTATTACAAAATGAGACAGATAATATTAATATTATCTGTCTCAATTTGTAATACGAAACTAAGAGGAAAATTTAATTTTTTATGTTGTCTATTTAAAATATCATCTTAGGGTGGTACTGCTGAAATGGCACCTTTCAAAACATTTGACAATTCATATTTGACATTAAATTATATGTCAATTTATTTTTTTAATTAAAAAGTATTTTAGACAACCAAAATAAGAACATAACATCAGAAAATATGCATAAGAGACAACAATTAGATAAATATACAAAAAAACACATATATAACGCTTATGGAAAACTTTTAGAAAAAAATTGAACAAAATTAAAAAGAAGCGAAATTATAGACCTTGTGGCAGATATTTTTTCAGTAAATTTTGGTTTCCTTTTTGTTGTGAAATATAAAATAATTTACCCATTTCAATTTCTGAAGGAGAAGTAAGAAATATTTTAAATGAAGGTGTAGAAAATTTAAGACCGACGAACATGGGAAGAGGTAATAATAAGAAAACAGATAGAACCACAGACTACATGTTTCGGAAAAAATTAATATTTTTGTTTAAATATGTTATTAAATTTTGCAAAACAAGAATTAGATTTTAAGGGCAGCAGAATAAAATGATAAATTATTATTATATAATATGTATTTTTGTTTTTTATATTTTATCCACGATATTTCATTGATAATCGTAATATTTTTTTACTATTATACGAGTAATAATCGAAAGTTTGATGAAATAAATATTAATATATACTTTCAAAATATTTGACATGTCAATTTAGTAATAACCTCAATATGATGAAACTTAACCATACTTTTAAAAGCCAGATTTACAAGTTCACATGATTCTACAAAAGTCTATTTATACCACAACAGTCAATAAAGTAACCAGATCTAGTTTCGTATTACAAATTGAGACAGATTATAATAATTGTTCTGCGTCTATTTAATTTTTTAATTTTAGCATGATTGTTGTAAAATACAAAATAAGTTATAATAAATTTGAAAATAAGAAATTAAATCACGGAGCATTCATTCATTTTCATTTCTTCTGAGTAATCAGTTTCTTCACGTCACCGACACGGTACTGATCTTTTGTGGGTAGTTCTTCATATCCACTTTTGTAATATTAAAGTTGCGTAATACTGCAGTTGCTACTATACCAATCATAATCTTATTGCTCAAATTCGAAGCGAATATTAAACATTGTATTGTAAGGCGTGGATCCCGGCCAGGGGCGGACTATGGCGTAGGCAGAGTAGACTAGCTAGGACACGTATTTTTTGGGAGCCCGTGAAACCGTTTTGATGTATAGATTTTTTCGTTATTTTGTGATTTATTTGACTGGTAGTGCCCACAATGAGACTCTTGCCTAGGGCCCCGATTTTTCTTAGTCCGTCAATAATCCTGGCTAACGTTTAATACAAAATTTTCGGTGTAGATTTACAACATCCCACTGCACACTGTGCATGCGTCAAACACGTCATTTGTTCAATATACAGAGATTCTAAACAGGTGGAACTGTGCAGAACTTTTATTTATGTCATTAAACTAGAAGATGGGCTTCGCTCGGCGTCTTCTAACCAAACACTTACTAACCTGACCTAACCTAAGATAGTGTTTTGTCATTAAACTAGAAGCTGGGTAGCTCGCTTCCAGAAACCGTTGTTTTAGAGCCACTGATAATTTTTGAATTATTTAGTCTAGTCGTTATGTGCTGCCATCTGTATAGAGTTTGAAGTGGGATATTGGAAATCTTGTCCAAATTTTCTTCTCAACACCTGTTTATTTCAGCCTTTTTTTCCCAGAAGAAAGTAGTTTTACTAATATTTCATCCAAGGCTGCAACCACTCGTAGATACCGGGCAATTTCGTAAAATACTCGTTGAAATTTGTGTATTTAATTTTCCGTACAAGGTATACAATTTAAATCAGAATATAAGTTGGATATTGCACGAGATACTTATTTCATATTTTTTCTCACCGTGGCAGGGGCCATGTGGAAAATGTGGAAAATTCCACATGGGCCGTATACAAATTGGGCCGTTTTCTAACTATGTACATAATATACCGTTATGTCGTAATATTTATATATTTATTTCTCTTTCATTAAGTACGATAAATTTCAATTTATAGGTGTAATATAGGTATATGTGTGGGCCTTTATTATTTATTTTATAGTTACTTTACCCGGCCCAACCAGAGTCTGAAGTTAGAACAGCCCGTCCCACTCGGCCCGAACACGAAAATATATACCACCACTACAAAATTAGTCCAAAATAAATTTTGAAACGCAGTCAGTCTTTTAAAAGACAATTAAAAAGCCCCAAAGGCAATTTAAAAGGCCCGAATTGTCTCCTCCCGCCCTTAAAAAAGTTATTTTTTTAAATTTCTTTTTAAGTTACAGCCATTTTTAAAACTTTTCATTAAACCGTTTCTACCAAAATTTGCAACTTTAAATCAAAATACACTATTAACTGTTCTAACTAACAAAGCTCATCGTTTGGTTATGAATGCAACTAAGTCATTAAAGGATATATCACGAAAATTTAACGATGTAAAGAAGTCTGCTGATTTGTTTGTTAATTATGTAAATAATAAACTGGATGAAATTCAATGTGATGTCGAAGTTGAACATGCATTACCGGATATTAGAATACGCAAAAGAAAACAAATGGACGGTAAAGAAACTATGGATGAACCGGTAAGAGATTCATCCAAGCGGTATGAAATAAATACTTACAATTACATACTAAATACTGCAATTCAAAGCATGGAAAATCGTTTTCCAAAAAACCTATACTTTATTATGACTTCGCATGTTTGAATTCAAAAAAAAATTCTGAAAATATTCCTGAAAACGCATTTCAAAATTTAAGCTGTATTTTTATACAGTTTAATCCAGAAGCAACTCAACACAATATTATTTCAGAATTACAACATTTTAAATCTCAATGGAATATTTTAAAGGTAAATGTCAGTGAAAATTAAACGAAAATGAACAATCTACTGATGAAGTAGAAATTGATAAACATGCCATTTTATCCTCATTGAAAAGCTTGCAAAAATTGTCCTATTTTTTGTTATAATATATCTATTATTCCGATATAACTTGTTAAGTAACGCTTATTCTATACTTGGTCAAGCATAAAAATATCTACTATATAGGTATGTCTGTAACACAAGGGTCCTGTGAACGGAGTTTTTCAACATTAAAATTTATTAAAAGCAGACTAAGATCAAGTATCTCGCAAAAAAATCTAGAAGCCTTTATGTTAATGTCAGTGGAGAAGGATATTTTAAATGAAATAGATTTTGATGATGTCATTAATATTGTTGTTCAACAGAGCTAACTTCTAAATGAAAAATTAATGTTGTAGATTTGTGGTTATTGTGATTTTTTGTCATTACTGTATTTTGAATATATTTAAATACATGTAAAAAAACAATATATTTTTACCGACCGCCAACATATAATTATAAGGGAGGTATTGTGATCATACCGATTTTGACGTTTCGAGATTTCGATGGATCTCCACGAATTGAGGTCCCTACATAACGTTTTGACTATTTTTAGCATGATGTCTGTCTGTCGGTCTGTCTGTCTGTCTGTCCGTCCGTCTGTCTGTCTGTCTGTGTACACGTGCAGAGCAAATTCGGCTGAAAGGATTTTTATGAAACTTCATATTTAAGCTTCTGCCATCAATGGCACAAGTTGATCAACTTTTGGTAAAAATCGGTTGACTAAAAATGGGAGTTTACTCGTGTCGATTTTAAGATTTTTGCGAATATTTCACAACAGAAATATATTCCGAAAAAAATTATTGAACAAAAGCAATAACTAATAACTTTTATTTCAGACATTTTTTGATAAAACGAAAAAATAAATGAAAAATATTTCCAAATTTTTCCCTAATAGTTTTAGGTCATTACGGACCAAACATTAATTTTTTCTAGACAAAATAAGATGTGAGAATTCCAAAAATTTAAACCTCAAGTCTCTATCTCTTACCTTTTTTGAGATAAGATTTTTTTTAAATTCCATTAAAATCAAAATTTTCCCTAATAGTTTTAGGTCATAACGGACAAAACATTAATTTTTTCTAGACAAAACAAGGTGTGAGAATTCCAAAAATTCAAACCTCAAGTCTCTATTTCTTACCTTTTATGAGATATGAATTTTTATAAATTCCAAAAAAAAATCAAAATTTTCCCTAATAGTTTTAGGTCATAACGGACCAAACATTATTTTTTCTAGACAAAACAAGGTGTGAGAATTCCAGAAATTCAAACCTCAAGTCTCTATCTCTTACCTTTTTTGAGATAAGATTTTTTTTAAATTCCATTAAAATCAAAATTTTCCCTAATAGTTTTAGGTCATAACGGACAAAACATTAATTTTTTCTAGACAAAACAAGGTGTGAGAATTCCAAAAATTCAAACCTCAAGTCTCTATCTCTTACCTTTTTTGAGGTAAGATTTTTTTTAAATTCCATAAAAATCAAAATTTTCCCTAATAGTTTTAGGTCATTACGGACCAAACATTAATTTTTTCTAGACAAAACAAGGTGTCAGAATTCCAAAAATTCAAACCTCAAGTCTCTATTTCTTACCTTTTAGAAGATATGAATTTTTAAAATTACAAAAAAATCAACATTTTCAATAGTTTTAGGTCATTACGGACCAAACATTAATTTTTTCTAGACAAAAAAAGGTGTGAGAATTCCAAAAATTCAAATCTCAAGTCTCTATTTCTTACCTTTTTTGAGATATGAATTTTTAAAATTACAAAAAAATCAAAATTTTCAATAGTTTTAGGTCATTACGGACCAAACATTAATTTTTTCTAGACAAAACAAGGTGTGAGAATTCCAAAAATTCAAACCTCAAGTCTCTATTTCTTACCTTTTATGAGATATGAATTTTATAAAATTCCAAAAAAAAAAATAAAATTTTCCCTAATAGTTTTAGGTCATAACGGACCAAACATTAATTTTTTCTAGACAAAACAAGGTGTGAGAATTCCAAAAATTCAAACCTCAAATCTCTATGTCTTATCTTTTTTGAGATATGAATTTTTAAAATTACAAAATAATCTAAATTTTCAATAGTTCTAGGTCATTACGGACCAAACATTAATTTTTTCTAGATAAAACAAGGTGTAAGAATTCCAAAAATTCAAACCTCAAGTCCCTACCTCTTACCATTTTTGAGATATGAATTTTTGAAATTTACAAAATAAAATCAAAATTTTACCAATTAGTTTTAGGTCATTACGGACCAAATATTACAGAAAAAACATCGTAAAACTAAATTTTTTAAAGATGTAAACCTTAGGTCTCTATTTCTTACCATTTTTGAGATATAGTTTTTGATTTAATACCCAAATTTCCAAAAGTAACTACACTTTCACGAGACCCAATATATTCAATGTTAAAATACGTATAAAAAATAACTTAAGCCTGTAATACATGATGCGATTTCTCGTTTTGAATCTCGTACGATTTATCGTACAAGAATTATTGTATCGTGTACTACAGGATTTTCGTACGAGATCTTGTACGATATTGAAAACCATCCAATATTTATGCTCCAGACCTAAAATATTGTATAGAAATGAACAGATATCGACGCAGTAGATTATTGCGCATAGTCACGTGACCGATACCGTTAGGAATAATTATCGTACGATAAATCGTACGAGATTCAAAACGAGAAATCGCATCATGTATTACAGGCTTTAGAATTTATAAGAAAGACATTTTAATGTTATCTCGATGTTTTGTTAACCACAAATGAATTAGTATGGGATTAAAAAAATAATTAATCCTCTTAAATAAGTTGATAAGGAAATTTTATTTTTATATCATTAGCAGGAATTACGTAAACATTTATGCGACGAAACATGTTTATCTGAAAAAATATATAAACTGTGAATTTTAATATAGTTTACAGGATTTCGTAGGCAGGGCTGATATTAAAAATATTTGAGAAGATAACATTCAAAAAATGATTTATCACAGTAATACAGTTTTGAAATTATTGTAGAAAACATTACAAACCAATTTGCAACAAGTTTGGAACCTTATTTTACGACCTACTTATTTTTAAGGTCCGAAACAATTAATTCAAATATGTTATTAAAATTTTAAAGCACTAAATTATTATTATTATTATTATTATTATTAACAAACATAGGTTTACATTATTTTATTTATTATTTTTTTAATATTATGTATTTATCATTTTTTTAAATATGGAAATGCCAACTTTAATTTTCCAAACAATCATATCTCTAAAACGGTAAGAGATAGAGACCTGCGGTTTGAATTTTTGAAATCCTCAGACTTTAAATAGTTAAGAAAAAAATTGAAGATTTAGTGTCTAGCACACAACTTTATTAATAGGCCATCAAATAAAATTGTCGAAAAGTACCAAAAATTGAAAATTAAAAAATTGATGTGAAGTGTGAATTTTCACACATTTCAGGGTTTCGCAGGTTTTAGTAAGTGAATGATGATTATTTGGGATGCCAAAATAAATTTTATGTTAAAATATTTTATTAATTTTAATTTGAATGGCTAATACCATTATTTAGGTTTCTAAATGTGTGCAGTATTTTTTCTTTTTTTTTTATATAGCAAGGTTCATTAAGATTTTGAAAATTGCATAACCTCGCCCAGCCTGTCTCAATTTTTTATACTTACATGTAACGTTTCCATGGTCATTATAAATAATATCTCTGTTAGAAAATATTAGGCCAAGTTATTTCTACTCTGCTGCTAGAATGTATTTTATACAAGTACTTTATGATGGCGGTCGGTATGAGGTGGCCACAGCTGATTTTTTATTAATGGGCTGGGAACATTTTTTCCACACAAACATTTTAGGGCCAGTCCGCCCCTGCACCGTGGACTTGTGTACTGTTGTTCTGAAGTTAAGGCGTTATTTCTACAATTAATAAAATTTAAACAAATTGTATTTTTCAAGTCATTTTGCTCGAGACATCAAGTAATTTTTAACCTTTTGACAGTGACAGCATTTATTTGTTACTTATTCGCTGCTTGACTACCGAATAACTGATCTGCCAGATAGCAAAGTTTATTCGTAGGAATAACTTTATCTGAAGGTGGAAAGACGCTATATTGTTTTTATCCATCAGATAATGTTACCAACCACTTTATCTGAAGGTGGAAAGACCGGGCCTAAATAGATAAAATGTAGTTACTTCACCAGGGCTGTTCCTTGTTAGCGGGATTAAATTCTGACACAATTCGTTTTCAATCAACAATATTGTTAAATTATAAAATCCCTCTTGACTCCCATTTCTAAGATAATTTTTTATTAATTTTAACTTTGTAAATCTTCTTTTAGCTTCAGCTGTGATTATAGGAACTGTTAATAATACACGTAGCACAATTGTTAAATTCGGAAATGAATTACGAATTTACGATCTTTTTTTTTTTTTTAATCATTCTAAAGTAGTTTTCAGAATATCTGTATCAAAATATCTAATCTGCATCATCACCTTACAACCATGAGATATATTAAAGCACGAGGATGTAATTTAGATGTATTATTTATTTTATTTAATTTTTTTGAATAAACCCCTGCACTACTTAATATCAATATAGGATTAGTAATTATCTAATAATTTTTAATTTAAAACGAAGATAAGAGAATATAATAATAATGAACTCAAGATAATAAATTATCATGCCCCTCGGAATTATTTGTTGTTAAATTATCTATCATCAAAGAATTTGTCTCTTTTTTGCCATGTCAAATAACACGCGTACGTATAGTGCTACAATTATTTACGCATTAATGAACTAAATGTATCTAAAAATTGTCTAATTTTCTCAGCAGGTAAGTGACAATCTATTTACTATATATGTAAACAAAATTGGAGGCTGTATCTGTTTTTTTAGGGTTTTGTAGGTATGACCACCAAAAAAACCCTTATAGGGAAATACTTTTAAGATCACAACCCCGCGGTGGTCAATTTTTAACTTCGATAGAGGATATTCAAAGTCGTGTTGTGTTGTGTTTATACAGCTGTCAAGCTCAAATTATAAGAATAAATATATTTTACAATATTTTATTAATTTGTTTCGCCGTTATATCAATAAATAGCATATAAAATAACAAATAAATATCCATTATCGAAATTAAAAATTGATCACCGTTGCGCTGGGATCTTAAATACATTTCCCTATACCGTCATTCATGTGTCTGTCTGTATGTCTGTCTATACCAGGGGTCGGCAGACCGCGGCTCTTTGAGGACATTCGTGTGGCTCTTTAAATTAAGTTGATAAGCAATAAAATTTAGAAAATATACAAAAAGTCATGTATTTAAACAAAATATGGCTGTTTAAAATGTTTCCAGATGCCGTAAAGGGTGAATTTGGCTCTTTGGCTTCTAAAGTTTGCCGACCCCTGGTCTATACGGTAGAAATTGTAGCCAAACGGCTGAACACAAAACGTTGAAACTTGGCATGGTTGTACAACTCTTTGACCCACATTTAGAAAATATATAAAGAATTCAAAAAACACCTCGCCAGATAAATATAAACAAAAATGTATTTAATGAAAAAAGGAATATACATTTTAATTTCTAGTGGTGTATCAAATGAAACCTCTCAATGAATGAATATACAGTATAGTTCAGGTAATCCAGACATTCGTAAACTCGAACACTCCAATAATTCGGACACTGCTACAATTCGAACAGTTTTGTACGATTTAATTCCATAATCCGGAAATAATTCGTTGCGGATTTATCAAACTATTCCAATATGTAACGCATCCGGGGAACGCTCTTTTACAGCGCTTACTTGCTTAATTCATCCTTAAGCCTTTCTACCTTACGATGTAAGGCTGTAGTCGAGATAGTTATTTTCTGGTGTTGTTCGCCATACTTCTTTGCATCATGTTCTGCCTTTTGTATATTTCCTTATCTCCTCCCACTTTACGCTTCTCTTCATTGCAGTTTCTTTTCTTTCTTGGTAGCTCCGTAAGTTTTTCTCGGTTTTCCTGGACTAACTTACTTCATTGTTCTTGCTTCAAAAACTCTTTCTACTGTTCTGTCTTCACTCATTCTGTGTATATGTCCCAGCCATCTTAGCTGTCCTTCTATTATGGTCTCTACTGGTTTTGTGTCTAGTTTTTTTTTCTAAATACTTGATTTGTATTCTGTCTAATTTTGTTTTGCCTTAAATTTTCCTTAGAAATCTCATTTCAAAGCTTCTTACTTTGGACCTGTGCATCTCTTTGGTGGTCCAGGAGTCAGAGGCGTATATCAAAATCGGTACTGTCACTTTTTTTGAAGATCTCTACCTTGATGTTGGTTGGTATTTCTTTTTTAATAAGGAACAATGATTTGATGCTGTTGAACATTCTTTCTGCTATATCTACTCTTTCCATAATTTTTCCATCTACATAAAGAACTGTGGTTAGGTATTTGAATTTCCCTGCCTGTAATTTCTTATTCACTTTTACAGCACTTAAGAGGAAAAAATCTTACTTGCGAAATTTTTTTTTGTCCTCACCTCCAAGATACACGTGATGACAAAAAAAAAGAGGTCCTCACTTGTATTTTTGTATTTTGACCAAAACCCGTAACAACCACATTTTTTTGAAGCTTTTTACAATACAAAACCCGCGGAATTTTTTTTTTTTTTTCGCGGAATAATTTAACAACCTGCTTGCCGATTTTCAAAAATCTTAACAACCGGCTGGCGCGAGCCGACTCCATCACATCCCTGTATGTTTAAAATACTTATGTAATTTATTTTGATGCATGTTTAACGTTTTTGTAATTTACATCAGTAAAGTTCGTGTTAACTAAATGTTTTTAGTTCATATAATAGAAATTAAATCTAATGTTATTGTTAGTTTTCTATTAAATATAACCATAAAATGTCGCTAACATTTTTGCAGATCTAATCAAGGGCTACAAATTATTTAAAGATAATTTTACTACGTCTTCTGTAATTTATGGGTCTATTCTGTATGAGTTTTCTACCGCTGTAAGCGCTATAACCTTGCAAAATACAGCGCTGTAAGGAAAGTGCTATTCTGTATTGACACGCGTTGCTCTGTAAACTCTACACCGATGTAAAATATCTCTGTAAAGTTATGGCGATATTTTTCTCGCCGTAAGTCAGTTACAGTACTGTATAGAAGTAAAGTTGTCTTGTTAGTGACACCTAAAAAAAAAAATTATGATCCAAATTTCGTCCTATTTCTAATGCAACTACTACAAGAGGATCATAACAGGTAATTATGCTTAAAATATCACGTTACAACCACACATAAACTTTTTTTTTAGAAATTATATACGAGTCAAAAAAAGATTGTTAAGGGATAGAGAAAATCCATTTTCTATCCCTGAAAATCATTTTAGGAAGTTATTTAGATTGCATAAAAATTTAGTAATAAACACAATCAATGAATTAAGATTATACAGTGGACCTTTTTTTTCATGCATACATGTTATCATTTATATATTTTTATATACAGGTTTTAGAAACACTGTATTTTTTAAGTAATGGATCCTATCAGGCTACTACAGGGGCTCACAATTTCACTTCTATGAGCCAATCTATGGTTAGTAGATCAATAATAGAAATTTGTTATCTGATAACAACACATCTAATGCCAATTCATATAAAGTTCCCCACTACGAGGGAAGAAAAACGTGGAGTGAAAGAAGAGTAAGTTTTGCATAATATAGCAACAAAAGCAAGAATACCTAACTATGCTGATATTGATGATGATGAGCTTGAACCTGTAAATAATGAAGATCTTGAACCTGAAAATAATGAAGATCCTGAACCTGAAAATAATGAAGATCCTGAACCTGAAAATAATGAAGATCCTGTACCAAATATTTGAAAAGTATTTAAAATTTTCAAAAACTTATTTAAAACTTTTTTTAACAGTTAATCAAGATATGAATTTGGGAAAGCAGATTAGGAATTTATATGTTCAGCAGTCCATTGCATAATTTGATGTAAAAAATATGTTTATATGGAATAAAGATTCATAAGATGCAAAGAGAAACTTTTATTTTATAAACAAATTATAACAATAATTAATAAAAATTACAAACGTAAAAAACATGAGTATATGTGTATATACAAATATGATATACACTTACCGATCGATGACATTGATCAATACCTTAAATTTTGAGGTTAGAAATAAACATAGTGAAGTTAGATACAATGTAAGCAAAGTTTAAATCGACCGAAATTACAGAATGTGTTACAGAATAGCTAATGCTCAATATTTACAGAGCCGCCGTAACTTGGCACTTTACAGTGCTAAGCCCACTACAGCGCTATAGTGATACAGTACTGTAAACATGTTTTTACAGAATTGACCCATTAGCTAGCGTAAGCCTTTTTGTGAATTTTCAGGTGTTCTTATTTGTGATTTCCATAATATTATTTATCATTGCTGCTTCCATTTTTCTTTTAGAGTTATGAGAATCAAAGCACAGGACACTTAAGAAAGTATTGAGAAGTGACATTACCGTTGGCGGCGCTGTCATTCATGGCAAAATGGCTGAATTGTCTAGTATTCAGCTGTCAAAATGCTAACAGGGAACAGGTTAATTTAAGCACAGTACATTTTTATTTTATGAAAATGTATCTATCGACGTTCTAACAAAAAATCAACACCAGAACATATGTCATAATTTCAAACAGTACTACAGTCCCGTAGTACAATATTTTACCACCAGACTGCGTTTCCGAGCGTGTCAGTTCTCAATACGCCTTCCACCAAGGAAACAATTTTTCAAATCGAAGCGTTAATTTCTGAGATAAGTTCTAAATTCGCAAAAAAAAAACTTCGTATCTTTATTATATTAGTATAAATTACGGATGGATGCATTTCATTCATTTTACTACATAAAATAGTCAGCGGCGCCCTGCCCCTCTCAGTAATATTGTTTGGGTCCCAAATGAAAAAGAGAAATTATTTAATTATATAATCATTTTCGTTCTGGATTTATTATTTCTAAACAAAATAGATCTAAATAACATTACAGTTTTCTTGTGTTACTTTAATAAGATATCTGATTTTATTACTTAACCCTTTACTGCATGAATTTTTATTTTTGGCTGAAATAATTCATGAGCATTAGGAATTGGTTCTTATTGATAGAAAAATTAATTAAAAAAATATATTTAAAATATCAATTATTATTTTTATGAAAAAATAATAATTAAAATAATAATTTAGGATTTGTGCCATACATGGAACATTATGATTCTACATTATGTTACAAAAGAAAATGATTCCGTATTATATGCTCGTCAATTGCTAGGTGTTCTTCATTAGGGATTAAAAGCAGTTACCCTCGAATTTTAGAAAAGGTCGTATCTTCTAGTTGTCCTTTCTCAATAAATTCAGAGTTATCGTTGAAGTGCAAATTACACTTGAAATCCTCAAATCTATTGCAGCCCATTACTTGAATTACTGCAGGATCCATTTCTATGTATGTGGCATATATGAACATTCATGAAGTAACGTTCTGATTCAGTTTTAAAAGTAAAATAAAAAATTAAAATCGGAATGTGCCATATATGGCACACTATGCGGTAAAGGATTAAATTGAAAAAACTCTTGCAGTAGAAAAAACTTTACTCCACCTCCCGAAAAATTTAATACCGTGGGTATAATAATAATAATATTTATTAGTTCTGTAAGAATGATACATTCATAGACACGTCAATATAAAATGTAGAACAATGAAATATGAAATAATACACAGAAATATAAAAGATACAAAAAAATAAATAAATAATAATAATAATGAACAAAAACTAATTAATTAGAGACATTTTTCTATTTTGTTACACAATATTATCCAATAGATATTCCTCAATGGTATAATATGCCTTTTCTAGGAGAATAGATTTGGCAGCAAATTTAAATTAATCCGTTTTAGTTAGACATGTGATAATACACTGTGATATTTTTATTTTTTACATTTTAACTCTTTTTTACCGTTTTTAAAAAATATAATATAACTTTTAACTTTATTTATTATTATTTATTTTGGATGTATGAGATGGTCTCCAATTTTTTTTTTTTTTTTGGAAGCTTGGTGTGAAGACTACATACACTTAGTTTTGGATTGAGTAAGTACTTTAGACTTATTTTTTTAGACACATGAATGTACAATATTATGTAATGCATACTAATTTGTTAATATTATTCAATAGATAAACTGAAGAAGAAAATATACTATTTTCGAAACCGGTCTTTTCAACATTTTGTAATTTTTATTTAATGACCTAATTCCCGAAAATATTAACTTTCAAAATAGCAGGTAAAATTAACATTGAATGCTTAATAAAGTACTGTTTACAAGAGGTATTCTTTCTGAGCTTACATAATATGCGTAAAGCTTTTTTTTGAGTTCTGAATACTTTTATAGCATCTGTTGATGCGCCCCACAATAGAATGCCATATGCCAAATGGCTGTTGACGAGAGCGTGATAGGCTATAATAGCAGTTTCAAATGGCACTACCGGTGTTATTTTACGTAAAGCGTATAATGACCTCGAGATCTAGTAAGATCTCGAGGTCTCGATATGAGTTTCACTAGTAAGTGATACTCATACAGTGACGTTTCCAATTCAAGCTGCTATCAATATGTAAACCCAGGAATCGTACCTCATCAGTCATATCAAGACAGTCATTGCGACTGTGTAAAATCATGTTTTGTGTTTTTTCTCGATTAAGTTTTAACCTGTTTGAACAAAACCACTGCTCAGCGTTCGTTAGTGTCTCCCCCGATATAACTATTGCTTCATCTTTGTCGAAGGATGAGTTTAGGAATGTGGTATCGTCCGCAAATAAGATACATTTAGAATGATTTATATTTGAAGGTAGATCGTTTATATAAATCAGGAAGAGTAACGGCCCGAGGATCGATCCTTGGGGCACAGAGTGCTTGTTAAAAAGGATAGACGATCTAATTTTATTTATTTCTACAATTTGTGAGCGATCTGTTAAATATGAACATAGTAATTTGAGTGCTATGCCTCTAACACCATAAAAAGATAATTTATCTAATAAGATATCATGAGAGACACTATCAAACGCTTTGCTAAGGTCGCAGAACGTTGCACTGACGAACTTCCCTTCGTCAAAAGACTAACAAAAATGTAATTGCACTAACAACTGCAAGAGTAGTAGACTTTCCCTGCCTGAATGTTGCGCTGTAAATAAATAATTTTTTTCAAAGTACGACATTAACCTTGTTTTTATTATTGATTCTAAAATTTTTGAGATAACTGGAAGTATTGTGATGGGTCTGAAGTTGTCCAGTTTATCGATATTAGCTTTTTTTTGTATTGGAGTTATTTTTGCAATTTTTAGGGCTTCCGGAAAAATACCCTTCTCCAAACATAAATTAAAAATGAATTGGTGGCCATATTATGTCGCTAATATGTTTTACTATTGTAGAGTTGAACCCGTATATATCTGTGCTTTGTATGTTATTCAAGTTTTTAATAATATTTTTTATATCGTGTACATCGGTTGTATACATAAACCAGGAATAATCTGGAGTCAAGAATGTTGTGTTTAAAAAAGTACTAGGTGAAGCATTCGGAAGTGGAAGTTCATTGTGTATATTACAAGCCACATCTACCGAATATTTGTTAAATTGTTCACAGGTAAAACTTGTCTCCATTACTTTGCTTGATGAGGATAATTCATTATTTATAACATGCCACACAGCCTTTGATCTATTATCTGAATTGTGTATATAGTTACAGTTATAAAGTTTTTTTGCTATGGCTAATTTAGTTTTGTAATGTTTTTTGAAGTTTTTATACAGGTTTACTAAATATTGGGTGTTAAATTTTTTTGACAAATCAAAAATGAGACCAAGCGTATTTTCAATTTCAAGCAATTCAGGAGTGAACCAGTTAGATTTTTTTTTTATTTTAGTTTTTTTATAGGAAATGCGCAATGGAAAGAAGATAATAAAACATTGTGAAAAATTTCGAAGCATTCATCGGGGTTATTCAGTTTATATATGAGTTTCCAATCAGTTGCTAGCAAATTGTTATAATACATATCGAGACCGTTTACCGTTATGGGTCTGCAATATGTTGGTTTAATACTAATATTGTTTTCATTCTGCTCAGTGTAGAATGATATTGTTTGTGCAAAATGATCCGATAAATGATCTTTAATCACTGTAGATTGGTAGTTTACCGTATTCACAAATATGTTGTCGATGCAGCTTGCTGACGTAGCTGTAACGCGGGTTGGTTCAAAAATCGTTTGATGTAAGACATACGATTTTAACAAATTGATAACATCATATCTATGTTGATTTTCTTTCAAAAAATACACATTAAAATCACCTAATGCTAAAAGATGTTTACTATTAATAAAGATTTTCTTTAAAATGGATGTCAAGTTATTTAAAAAAGTCTCAAAGTTTCCCGAAGGAGGTCGATATAATAAAAGTATTGTTAAATTATTATTTTTTATTTCAACTGCGGTGAACTCGCATTGTTTCTCAATATTAAAATTTTTAACCCATGACAGTTCTTTAACGGTAAAGTTAATTTTTGTAAAAACGAGTAAATATATATTATATGTACCTACTAGGAAAATGTAAATATATGAAAAATAATACTTGTATGAGTCTGTAATCAGTTAAAAGATAATTTTAGTCCAGGAAATTCATATATTTAAAATGTTTAATCTAAACAATACTCAATAGCAGTGGCGCAGCCAGGATTTTGTCTTGGAGAGGGCCGAATCAAATTTGGAGGGCATGCGGACCGCATATGGCCCTCAACCTCATTTTTTGTGGCCCCTGAAGCAGTAATCAAAATCACTTGAGCTTATTTAGGGGGAAAATATATTTAAAAATGTAAAATATACTCTATTTCCTTTTTCTGTTTATAAAAAAATGTCAAGAAACCCTTCGAGATATTTAAAGTTCCGTCACTGCTTATCACTTTGTATGTAAAATAGACTGCGACCCAAAGCAGTTCGACACCCCTGCTGTTGGATATTGATGTTTAAATCAAATAATAATTCCATTATTTGCTTATAAAAACATGTAAGTAATTGTTAATCCATGTATCAAAAACTTTCACTTGATTTTTTCTTACATATAGATAAATATTTATTTATATTTTTCGCGGGATATTTTTGAAGTCTCAATATTTCTCTTACTTATGTTCAGTTCTCTAAATCAGACGGCCACAATTTGTACCGAACGAACAGACGCATGTGACGGAATAAGGATTTCTTGATTATACCTACGAAAACCTAAAAATAACATGTAAATATGCATTTTCAACACTATCATAATAAAATATAGCTTATTATTATTGTAAAATACATAAGTTATTTTGCTGCACGATTATGATAAATTTGTTAAATTTTCATTTCATTGGATCTTCAGTGGGGACTTGTGCCCCCCCCCCCCTCCCTATGAATACGCCACTGTTGTTCAGTACAACTTATATCAGTCTTTTTTGTGTGTAAAACTTCATAATTTCAAAAATACCTAAGACCTAAGAAGATATTGATATTCACATTTATCTACAAAATAAAACCAAATACCGATTTTAAGAGCGCGATTGTCTCCAAAACTACTCTTTTTATTATATTTCTACTATTTCTACTCTATTTCAGGTTTGAGGTGTCATTTTAAAATTATATTCTGAAGGTTATACCGAAGTCAGATTTCCACTTTATCTTATCTGAATCGAGTAATTAATCGAGTAAAGGGGCCGAGCATCCCCCTCCCCCCCCTGGCTGCACCACTGCTCAATGGCTCAATTTTTATTGGACGCCGCTACCTTATTTTATTACATTATTTATAACATTTTCTTTATTTCAAGGTGTGCTGTAAAAGATGATTCTACAAATGATATCATAAGAGACAAAAATGATTTCCATGAGAAATTATTTAAATTTTATTCTATTTTATTAGGTGCTGCCACCTATGAGCATAACTTTGAAACTCGAGACATATGTAATTGAAATAGGAAATAAATTTTATTGTTGTAATTGAAACAATAAACAGTTTTAATAATAGAGAATTTGGATGATTAAAAGACATTTTACAATGTAGTTGTAATATATATAATGTATTTAAAAAAATATATAAAAATTAACTTCGGAAACGATAAAAATCGTGTAATTATTTAAACAATAAAAACTAAATTCGTAAAAAATGGCTAAATTTTAAGTACTAAAATAAGCATTTACAATGAAACAAAGTAAATAACATATTTTTTTTTTATGGAAGAGATGTCCGTCACTGAAAACTGTGACTGAAAAGTAGTGTCATATTATCAGGCGTGTCACCATTATCAGTGTAAAATGTAAAGTAGTAGCTTTCTATTTTTAAGAATAAATGAATCATTTCAAGAACACAGTTTTATGATAGGAATGTGTAAAATCATTACAAATTACAAGGTAATTATAAATTTAAGTAACATATTAATACAAATGACAATAAATTAACCTAAAAATTGATCTGTCAATATTTGCATCTATTGGTACCTGGCACAAAATATATACTAACTTTATCAGTATGTTATTCATTTCTCAAGCACTTCGTATTATTTGTAAAAAATGAAGGTAATCAAATATTAGAGATAAGATTTTAATTTTGTAAGAAACTTAACTTATATGTCAGTATAACTGTATTTATCTGATTATTGGGAGCAAAAATTAATGATACAATATGAATTTAAAGAAATCAAAAATGCGAAATACAGTAAGAAGCAAAAAAGGTACTTTTAGAACTGTAAATAAATGTAATATTTGATATATTTACAATCAAAATTTGTTCTACTTTTTCAGCGAACTAAATTTTATTGTGTTCATATATTTATTTACCAAAATGCATATTTAACTGTTTTTTCTTTTTAATTTCAGGTTGGAAAATGAAGTCTTCTATAGATCAGAGAACGTCTGATCTATTGTCGAAGGAAGAAAATGAACTAGTCCTACGATTACTGGGAAATAAATGCCAGGTAAATGCAATATTACTTACTTTTGCTTAATCCAGTGTACCTTTCGATGTAAGGTTGTGAGTTGGAATTGTTGAACCTTTTTTTAAATCAAATGCGATTATAGCCTACAATGTGTCCAAAAATGTTCCAATCATCTTGCCTAAATGAATGGGTTTACTTAAATAACATTTAGTCTAATGAAAGATATTGATATTGTACTAGCAGTATATCCGCTGCTTCACTACTGGAAAAAGCAGTCATAGCCTGCTTAGGTAGTACATATCGGAATGGGTTTAACTCTAGCTTGATGTAAATCGTTTCAAAAAGATTCAAACATTTTTTGTTTGTTTAATCGACAAGATAATATTAAGCTGTAAGATAGAGACACGATTCTTTCTTCCTGCACAGGTGTCGGTCTCGTTGTGTTATACAGTCCTAAGTGATCATTTAAAAAAAAATTAGCAGTTGGCCATGAAAATTTTCAGCATGGGTTTTATTACACATACGATATAAATAATTATAAAAATGTTATTTAATAAACAGCAAATTAAATATATGATGGGTTTTATAAATTATTAAAATATAAAAATGGAATTTACGACACAAGAAAGTAAATCAACAGTGAATTAATTTACTACATATACCTAGTCTGTTTCTTTGGTTTAACATGAACTTGATTTGAAATGTAGTAACTGTTACTGATTGATTGATGCTTTTAACTATTTTGTTTAACAAAAGCCGCATTCAAGTTAAAAAGTGAGCTCGTGACAACTTAAGAAAATAATAATTCTTCTTAGTTCCACTTAAACGTTTAGAATAGACTGAATTTAGGCTATATCAAACGTTCAAGTGGAACTAGATGAAATTTTAATTTTCTTAAGTTGTCAGTACCTCACATTAACGGTTGAAGTGGACTATTGCTAAACAAAATTATCAAAACCTTTATTCAATTGTTGAAAGTTACTAGATTAGAAAATCTAGTTTCGCTTAAACCAAAGAAACCAACTACATAGTTGTTATCTTCGATTTCAACAAGTTTATAATTATCTATCATTAGCTATATTTCAATAATTTTATTTTGGAATATTATCTTTTTTCTTGTATGTTTGCATAAATATATCTTATCTGAATTATCAGTTTAAAAAAAAATAAAAATACCGGAAAAATAAAATAAATTAGCTGGGACACCCGTATGTTCACACGTTTTTTTATTTTATACATTTTTGCTGTAACATTCATCTTATTAAAAACTGCATTCAATAAATAATTGTTACTTCATTCTAAACCAAGGACAAAGAAGGAAAAAAACACTGATCGCTTCCGTTCGGAACGAAAACAGAAAACACCGTTTCCGTTTTTACGTTCTCGTTTATTATATTCCTATGAATTGGCAAATAATAATGACATTTTTAGCAATAATATTGTAAAATTACGATTGAAATTTTTGGAAGTATTCATATTCAAAGATTGAAAAGAATCCAAATGATATGCGAACATTAAGGTCTCCCTGCAGTAGGTCGTATTTAAGATGTTCAATAAACTTGTACTGTGTTTCTTGAATTATACCCATTCAAGTATACAGGGTGCAACAGCGAAACCGACCACCGCCAACATTAGCTTTATTATTATAGTTACAAAAAAATACTATAAAACAAAGTTGTAGGAGACCAAGGGGGACATCTGCTTAAAGAAGAAAATATTTTTTTAAACCATTGGTTCTCAAGTTAGAGTACAAAGTTATATTTTTTCAAATGGGATTATACATATTTTTTATACCTGTTCAATAGCTTATTTTTTTTGAATTCAACCATGTACTAGTTTAATATCCTTACATAGTAAAAATATTGAAAAAAATGCGATTGAAATTTAATAATTTTTTTATTTTTAATAATAATATCTGATCAATAATGAAAGCTACTTCTTCTGTTTTAAGTCGAATAGAATTATGTTTAGAAAATAATGGATATCAAGTGGAACATTATTTATAAGGAGTATTTAACAATTATTATTTTTTTAATTTTAATTCATCACTCTTGTTTTTCATTTATAGTTTACTGCACATTAATATTAAAAATAAAAATTATTAAAATTTCAATCGCATTTTATTCAATATTTTTGTTATATAAGGATATTAAACTAATACATGGTTGAATTCAGAAAAAAATAGGCTATTGAATAGGTATAATAGTATGTTCTGTAACAAGGTTGGAATGAGAAAATTCGATGCGAGTGGAACATTCCGAGCGCGAGCCGCAGGCGAGCGTGAGGAGCCACGAGCATCGAATTTTCTCTTCCAACCGAGTCACAGACCCTACTTTCTCCACGACCACCAGAAAGAAAAGAAATATAACAAAGAATTATTTTAACAAACATTTTATCTTAACAATTAATTTATATTACATAACAAATTCATCAATTAATTAATCAATTTTTTTATTTATTATTTGTTTAATTTTAATTTAATTTACCGCACATCGGCCACTATTTTAGGTTAGGAAGTTATGTTGCATTTATTTCATGTAAACGTTGCATATATCTTAATGTAACCCTACAAAAACAAAAGACAACAAGTATGGAATAGTTATTCCATAACAAGTGA
Organism: Liopterus haemorrhoidalis; assembly: GCA_963971575.1. Lineage (NCBI taxonomy): Eukaryota > Metazoa > Arthropoda > Insecta > Coleoptera > Dytiscidae > Liopterus > Liopterus haemorrhoidalis. The sequence goes on from OZ020611.1 coordinate 162,774,002, forward strand.
TGGAATGAAATACACGCGAAATGCATAAGAAGATAAGTGCTTTAGAATAACATTCCAACTCTTGTGTTAGAATATTAACTTTTTGTAGTCAAAATTGGTTTTAGAATTGGTAAATTCTATAGTGGTCGTGGAGAAAAATATAATCCCATTTAAAAAAATATAACAATATAATATATCTCATTTTGTAGCTCGTAACTAAGAGGGAAACTTCATTTTTTATGTTGTGTATTTACAATTTTTATTTTATTTATTTTTTTTAAAATAATATTTTTACTTCGTTCATATTATACATACATAATTACATAGGTAAATAATTTCGTTCATAGATTTTACAGTAAGTTAATATATAAAATTACACCACAGAGGCTGTGAACAGCCTGGATGTTGGATTTCTTATGTGGATTTCTTAATAATTATATTATACCACACAGTAAATAAAATAAATGTGATGAATAATGATGACACGTTTTGTTAAATTTAATTCAAATTGTGCCTAAATTTAGCATTTTTGTAAGTTTTACCTGACTTAATTGTTTACAGAATTTCTTAGACCATGTTGAGACATTATGCATATGTTTATTATTTTGTTGTTCTAGGAATTCTTGAAAATTATTAAAAACTTGAGGTATATGGTAACAAAAACAACGCTGTCCAATAGTATCATAGAGATGCGGTAGCGTTGTTATTGTATTCACATATTTTTTAACATATACCAATATGGACATAATATAAAGTTGGGATACATTTAGAACATCTGCATCGTTATATAATAGTTCTGTAGGGTAACGTCTAGGCTTTTTAGTGATAATTTTCAAGATTCCGTTTTGTACAGTTTTAACCTTTCTTATATTATATAAATGTCTGATGCTCTTCCCCAAGCAATTAACCCATATGACAACAAAGATTGTACAAGTGCATAATAAAATTGATAGAGGTTTTTGACAGGTAGAATTCCCCCCAATTTTTTAAATATATGAAACATTTTTCTTACACTGGAAGTTATCTTATTAATAATGTTAGATTCCATCGCAGATTTTTATCAATTATCACTACATTTACAATATTAATATAGTATAGGGAAATAAATTTAAGATCCCAGCTTTATGGTGGTCAGTTTTTAACTTCGATAGAGAATTTTCAAAATTGTGTTGTGCTCACACAGCTGTCCAGCTAAAGTTATAAATATTTTTTTACAATATTTTATGAATCTGTTTTGCCGTTTTATCAACAAATAAGTGTACACAAGTGTTTAAATAGCATATGAAATTACAAAAAAATATCCTCTACCCTAGTTAAAAATTGACCACCGTGGCGCTGAGGTCTTAAATTTATTTCCCTATTGGTTCACAGGAATATGTCAAAGACCGTTTACACCAGAAAAGTTACCAGATCTATTAGCTATTCCAAACGTTTAAGCGGAATTAAATGGAATTTTAATTTTCTTAAGTTGTCACGAGCAAATTTTTTAATGCTTGAAGTTGGATTTTGCTAAATAAAATGATCAAAAGCTTCAATCAAACGTTAACAGTTATTAGAACACAAAATCTAATTTTGCTTAAATCAAAGGAACGGACTATAGTAACAATATAGTATTACAAAATGAAATATATTATACATTAAATCAGGGGTCGGTAAACTTTTTTCCATCGCGGGCCGCATTTAGTAACATATTTTTTATTTTTACGTCGCAGGCCTCATTCAGTAATATCTTTTTTTGCGGGTCATACATTTATTTTATAATTTCTATTTTTTTGCGAATTTAAGTTGTTGTTTGCGCTGGTTTACACGTTTTTCTGTCGTCATAGTGTATAAGAGGCCTAAAGCAGCGCGGCAGAAATCTGTTGGTTACTTTGAATAAGAAAAGTAAACATTATGTTTTTTTTTATTGGTGGGCCGCATAAAATCCTTCAGCGGGTCACAATCGTCCCATGGGCTTTCGTTTGTCGACCCCTGGCTTTAATAAACCTGTAATCAGACTTTTTATGTTACGTGATTTCATTTAGGAATGCACTAATCAATAAAAAATATATGTTATTTACTTTAAAAATAAAATCATGGGGCACGATAAACATTTATATGAGTTAAAAAATTTATTTGTGAGTTAACAGTTTTATTTGTGAAGTCTTGCACCTCATTTTAATGTGTTCTATTTCTAGACTGATATTCGAAGGTAATTAGCCTCTTTACAACCTCTTACCATCTCCCTGCGTCTGTTCAATTTTTCGAACAGGCTTGTTATTTTATTTATTTGTGTTTGTCTGTACAAGATTTCTTTTATTGAGTATGTGTATTTTTATTGATTTTATTTATTTATTGTTTTTAATAAGTAGTGTAGTTATTTATATGGGCTGCTTTAGGCGCAAATAGCCTTTGTTGCTGTGCTCCAAATATTTTAACTAAGATTTAATATGAACTGAAATTTTTTAATCATAAAATGATTATTATTATTTTTTTTTTATTGTGACACGTTTTATATGATAAGATTGTGTTACATATTTTGGAAGATTGTGGTTCAATTTATAGGATTCCTTTTATGGACAGCCCACCCTTTTATTTTCGTCACATGACCAAGATGTGATAACCAAAAAAAAAAAAAATTTAAATTTTTAATGCATTTCTAAATGAAACTGTAATTTCAAAAGTTTTTTTTTTTTAGTAGATGTATTACAGTTTATTCCTTGTGTTTTTAAAATTTCTTTGTTGCTCATGTTTTTATTATCCCAGTATATGTGTCTAACAATAATAATATAAATAAGAAAGGACGATTATCAAAACTATTAATCGGCAAAATGGTTGATTGTCCTCTGCCAATTAATCGGTGCAACCCTAAAATAAGTACAAATCGTTATTTGTTTTTATATTACATAAATATATCAGAAGATCGAACCCAAATTTATTTCGATTCGCTTTTACGGTTACATTCCAAGTAAATGTTTTTCATTTCAGTTTAGTTTTGGTTCATTTAAAAATTCCGGTTCAGTTCCGGTTAGGTTCCAGTTCGAATAACAATTTAAAATCGAGTCGAACATCAAATGCCTACTGGTATAAATTTTGGTTTAATAATATTTACCAAATTCCTTTCTTATTCTTGTTTTTCAATTATAAAATTTAAAATACTAAAGAAATAGGACTTAATTTAAAATTCTTAATTTTATTGTCAAAAACGAAAACAAAATACAATTTAGGAACATAAAAATGAAAACACAAAAACATATTGCCCTTAATAATTAATAATATAGAGTCGGATTAAGGGAGTGTCAAGAGTGTCAGTTGCCTGGGGCGTCAGATGCAAAGGGTGCTGAAAATGTTGGCTTATGTTTTGCTCAACAAATATTTTTGACAGCAATGAACAAAAGAAAGTCTTCAACTTAATTTTCAGCACCCCTAAAAATTTGGGTCCAGCTGGCTAATAACTTCAACCTAATTTTTGCAGGCAGACCTGTGTAGGTCTACCTGCACAGGTTTGCCTGTACTTATGTAACCAACATTACGTGAAGCTAATATCAGGTCTGGGAAAAAGTTCGTGGCGTTTTTTTATTAAAAATCCAACTGGTTTTGTTATAGTGTGAAAACTAATTTATTTAAACTAAATATGCTCCATTATTATCGACAACGTTTCGCCATTTTTCGGGTAGAGCCATGATGCCATCGGTGAAGAACTTCTGTGGTTTCTGGTTGAAAAACTGAATCAAATGGTTTTCACAGGCTTCTTTTGAAACCAGCTTAATTCCATTGAGAGAATTCTGCAGAGATCGGAATAGGTGATAGTCAGAGGGTGCTATGTCTGAACTATACGGTGGATGCAACAAAATTTTCCAACCAAACTCTCGCAATTTTTGACGAGCCATCCAAGAAGTGTGTGGTTTTGCGTTATCATGATGAAAGATAACCCCTTTCCTATTATTCAATTCGGGCCGTTCTCTTTCAATTGCCTGGCGTAATCTCTCTAGTTGTCCACAGTAGAGTTGAGAATCAATCGTCTGACCAACTGGTAGCTCATGGTGGACGATTCCCTTCCAGTCCCACCACACACACAGTATCACCTTGTTCGGCGTCAATCCTCGGTTCGCGAACGTTTGTGACGGCTCACCATCCCTTGTCCACGATCTTTTACGCATCCGTTTACGCTATCATGTTTTTCACGCTCCACTGATGAGGAACCCATATATCGAGCTTCTTTTTGTAGCTTTCCATAAATGGTTCAAAACAGTTTTATGGTCAATGCCTAGCTCCGTACCAATATCGACAATGCTGATATGCCTATCTTGCTGGACCTTTCCAAGAATTTCATCAGCTTTTTCACTGATTGGACAACCAGAGCGTGAGTCATCTTTCACATTAAAATTATCAGAACGAAAGCGAGCGAACCATTTCCGCGCAGCAGATTTTGATAAAGTACCTTCACCGTACACAGCAGAAATTTTTTCACAAGCGTGCGCAGCGTTCTTCCCTTTTTCGTAATAATATTGCAAAATATAGCGCAATTTTTCATTACTTTTCTCCATTTTCAAACGCAAACAACTTTCCAACCACTGCACAAATTTTGATGTTTAGACACTCAAAGTAACGCTCGAACTGTCACCTTTCCAACGAGCTTTAGTGGTGTCGCTGAGATCTGTGTTTCCTAAGTTATTTACAATTGGCGCCGTCTATCGGCAAAAACGCCACGAAGGTTTTCCCAGACCTGATATTAAACCTAGAAACTAATGCATTTATTTGTTTATTTATATTTTCAGTCTCTAGCGACGGCTGTGATACAGTTGTATGTAACCTCTCCCCCATCACATTCACAATGGATAAAGAAAGACACCGGTGTGCTCTGTTTCGTGAAAGACAACTTCAGGAGGAACTACTTCTTCCGACTGTACTGCGTCAACAGGAGATTGCTGATATGGGAGCAGGAGTTGTACAACAATTTAGAATATAGTAGTCCTTATGAATATTTTCATATTTTTGAAGCTGATGTAAGTACCATTGTATTATATTGTATAGTCCAATGAGTCTCAAACTATGAATTTCGGCATACTGAGAGACCGCGATATGTAAATAGTGTCAAAAAACACTATACAATTTTTTAGATTTACTAGATTTGAAAATCTAGTTCCGCTTAAATTTATGTTTTTTATTATTTTGTAAATAAGTGGTCGCCATTTTGAAATGATTAAAATTAAAGTATGATATTTTGATATCATTTTAAAGCTGATTTAATGTAACGGGTGTTTTTTTTAGAGGTATAGAACTTTAAATTGCAATAAAACAACGATGGATTATTCGATTGACATGAATTTTTTTTTATTCGAAAGATAATCTTGTGGCATTACATTAAATCATACCAACAAGACGGCGCAACATGTCACACAGCTCGTGCCACAATCGATTTATTGAAAGTCACGTTTGGTGACCGCCTAATTTCACGTTTTGGACCTGTGAATTGGCCTCCAAGATCTTGTGATTTAACACCGCTGGACTACTTTCTGTGGGGCTATGTAAAGTCATTGGTCTATGCGGATAAGCCACAAACGCTTGACCATTTGGAAGACAACATTCGCCGTGTTATTGCCGATATACGGCCACAAATGTTGGAAAAAGTCATCGAAAATTGGACGTCCAGATTGGACTACATCCGAGCCAGCCGTGGCGGTCATATGCCAGAAATCATATTTAAAATGTAATGCCACAAGATTATCTTTCGAATAAAAAAAAATTCATGTCAATCGAATAATCCATCGTTGTTTTATTGCAATTTAAAGTTCTATACCTCTAAAAAAAACACCCATTACTTTCAAGAAGAAAAAAATTAAAGTATCGATTCCCTATGATAGATAAAAAGTTTAAACAATTTCCGTTGAAACCGGAAGTGATGCAGAATTCTTATTATAGTCCTTAAGTGGGCCCTTTTGTCTAGTTTAACTTTTCTTCTGAAGAATTCGAGGTGCGGCGTTTCAAACAAACACCTGTATATGATTTTTTTTTTTTTACGGAAAGTGCCAACGTTTTATTTTCATATGAAATATAAAATACAAGTCATAAAGAAATTACCCGTGCTTAAGAAAAAAACGATATTGGTCTAAAGGCAGTGAAAACGTCGATACTTTTTTGTACGTCAGCCACATCGCAAGAGCACAGTCCAGCTAAAGGGTTCTACATTTATCCGAATAAATGATATTCCAAAGGCGCCAAATCGGCTAAACAAGGCCGGCTTTTATACCATGAGTTCAAAAAGAAATTACATAAGGGTTGGCTGTGGAAAAATAAAATAATGTCTATTGCAAGCTTTATATAATAAAAAAACCATTATAATTGTAGCTTAATTGAATTTTCAATAGAAACTTATGACAACAGTGATGACAGTTAATTAATTGTCAGTTAAAGCTTGCAGTACACATTATTTTAATTTTCCACAGCCAACCCTTATGTAATTTCTTTTTGAACAGATGGTATAAGGGCAACTGAGCAATCTCCTCCCAATAACATTTCATATTTTGAAATCTTGATATTTTTAAATTTTATGTTAATATTCTTGTTATATACCTATTTGATTTAAATCTTTAAATTCTGACAGCTTATTTGTTTTTATACGCTACGCTCAATTTGATTTCGTGCGATTGTACATAACGCAGCGCTGCCACTTTTCTCACAAATAACTATTTTGTCCCAGACAGTGCATATATCTATATATAAATTCCCCTTGCGTCCCAACGTAACGTGTCCAAACGTTTAAGCAGAACTAATTGGAATTTTCATTTTTGTAAGTTGTTGTGAGCTCTCCTTTTAAGATTTGAAGAGAGCTTTTGCTAAACAAAATGTTCAAAAGCCTCACGTAAGCTGTTAAAGTTAACTTGAATTCAAAATCTAGTCCGTTTAAACCAAAGAAACAGGCTATATGTTAGTTTCACTGTATTAAACTTAAAATTGTTACAAAATGTGTTAGATAATTAAAAAGTTCAGTGCCACTGCCGGTTTTATTTTAACATTACGACCGATTTCCACAAAATAATAATTTTTTTTATGAAAACAAAACTGTATACTGATGAGCTTTTGTATTTTTTTGTTTAAACTTTGATTGCCCCTAAATTTGTTTAGACCTAAAGCCGCCACTGTGGATAAATATGGCGCGTAAGAAAATTATCAGCCCAAGCTAAATTGGTTTGTTGAGTAGTAACAACAATATACGACCTAACATTGTCGTTCAGCAAAATGATTTGGAATTTCTTGTCCTGTAAATGGTTTTGTCCAATTTTGTCGAGCACATAAATCAGTTGAGGACTTTAGCGCTCGACATTCTGTTTCACTTGGTTGAGGAGCTCATAAAACAGCACAGCCTTTATGTCGGAGATGCACAGAAGGAAATTTTTGGTTGTATTTGCCGTTGTTTTTGATGGCTGGTCAGGGTCTACCAATGCCTTTAGGATTATTGTACATAATTTTTCGTCATAAAATTTTTCGTGATAAAATATTTCCACGAAAAATTAATAGTACGTTGTCTGGCAAACAAAATGCATGTGTTTGAGTCGACTGACAAGTACTTGTAGAGAGAATTATAAATATGTAAATAGAATGGCAAAACAATATTATATTTAAATTTGTTTTTATTTAGGATTGTATGGCTGCATTCAATTTCGCTAGTGAACAAGAAGCTAATGACATGAGACAAGTTATTATTGAAAAATTACAAATGAAAAGACAAAGAAGAGAAGGTAATATCATAAAATATTTAATTTTTTTTATATTTATATTTAATTTGTAACATTAATTCTTGATGTTGTGATCGAATCATTAACAGTACGTTCGTTTTCAGAGAGAAAGAGTAGAAACTCAATGCAAGGGAAAGTTCCCCAATCCCGTCAGATGCCCAATAAGCCAGCTTTTCAATCAAACACATCTTTAAATAACGACACATTTAGTCACCATAATCAGCAAATAATATTAGGTAAGTAAAAATAATGCTAGTTTACTTTTCTTATCCAGCGTAGCCAGCACATTACCGCATTACATGCCGCGTCTTTAGGTTTAAACCGGTATAAAAAAGCTCTTCAGCAGATCCAACAACTGAAAAATAGAAATTGTAAAGGGAAGTATGGCCTGCCAAATAAACTGTTAAAGAATACGGCGAGCGACGAAATAGTTATTTACGTATAGAGAAATTAGGACCACGAGAAGCGTACAAGGGCCGAGAGAGATAGATAGAGAGTTTACACCAGCGGACAATGTTTGAGGCCTTTCGTTCAAAGGTGTAAACTTTCTTTTGGCCTGAGGTACGTACGTTTTACGCATAACTGGTAATTAATTTTGTACTTAATTTTAATAATTTATAACGTTGTTGTCTATGGATTTGTTATGCGATTGTTTGTTCAATCAATCAATTTATTATTATTCTTACCTTTCGGCTTTGAATAAGAGATACAGATACAGTTCTTTTACAAACCTTAACTGTAATATTGCATGCAAAATAAATAAACAAAAAATGAATAATAAATAACATATCACACATAAGGCAATTAACAAATTTAAGCAAATTTAAAACAGACGCATGCAATAAATAAAATAAGTTAAACAAATTAAACAAGTGAGCCAAATGAACATATCGAAATAAAATAAATTAAATAGATAACATAAATAAGATAAATGAAATAATTAAAAGAGATAAAATAAACACAACAATAAAATAAACAAGATAAAATAAATAAGTAAATAAATAGAATTAAAAGCAAAAACCTTTCCTTTTATCTTATTTTACTTTATCTACCCCGAATTTATTGGAATAGCGGGTTCGATTTCTTTTCTTCTTTTTAAGACCTTCTTTATCCAGTCTATCCCTCCGCCAGTATCGTCCAGTATTTTTTCCAAAGGAAGAGTTTCTTCTCCTATTTCACGACAGTTTTTCAGATGTTCAATTGTTTCTGCCTGCTCTCTACATGTCCTGCATCCCTTTTCTTCTTCTGTCCTCCAGTATTGGTTCGCTGGCGCCTCATGTGGTTGTTTGTTATGCAAACAATTAATTTGACAAGTAACCTACAAACTTGTCAATTGCACTAATTAATTTTGTAATGGATACTAATGAAGAAATAGTTATTATATTTTACGTATGCCACAACTGTAATTTCTATTATTTTACATGCGTTGAACATTAATTTGATCTTTGTGGGCCAGCCTATAGTTAGCATTGTATTTATTGTATTATTATCATAATTTTCAGTAAATATATTATTTTATAGTTACCAAGTGTATTTTTTGATACTTACAATCAGGGCTTCGAACCGTTATTTTTTTCGTTTCGGTTTTTGTTCCGGTTCAATTGAAAAAATAAATATCGGTTCGGTTCCGGTTTTCGTTCCGGCAAAAATAACGTTTTTTTTCGGTTCAGTGCCGAGTGATAAATTTTTAAATGCTTTTTTTGTATTAGAAATTTATTTTCTACTATAATTTAGAAGAACATTTTATTCCTTATTTTGTAATAATCATACCAAGGCCGCTGCCGGGGGGGGGGGGGGTTCTTGGCGTGCCTAAACACGCACATATATTTTCTATTATCTAACTTAAACTATTATATTGTAGTTACAAACAGAGATAACGTACACTTAATGAGTAAAGTGTGGCTAGATTAGGTGATGATAATTCGTATAACGCGACATATAATATTTTATTTTATTAACTTATACATATGCATATACCAATAAAATATAATATTAAATTCCACTTTCTTTATAGGAGTTATCGTCACCTTAGTGACATTCAGCAACCTGGGCTCTCATAAACATCATTTATAAAATAAGAAATCTCTTTTTTTTTGTTCATATACAGTGGGGTATGATAGAAGGAACGTAATTGGTTTTACAAATGTGCTCGTTATTGTCAACTGACGATAACTGAAGCGCCTCTAGTGAGATTTTGAGAAACTGACAGGTGGAGGATAGTCGAGTTTGTATACTGTTGTTTTCATAGCGAGTTTTTAAAAAATGTCTTTAAAATTGCAAGAAAAAATTAAATGCAACGTAAATTGTTGTGTTTATCTTTGCAATGCAAAAGTAGGTCGTGAAAGAGACCTAAGTTTTCATCGTGTACCGAAACGTGGCAAAAAAGCATTATTACCTTCAATTATAACCCTAGAGGTTACTTGGGCACTGAGAAAACGGAAAATTTCATTTATCGCAACCCTCATATTGAATAATAAATTAATTTCAATAAATATCACATGAAGATACCATTGAACCTGTCAAAAATATCCTATCTGCGTCAGCCATGATGTACAATGCAGTGGCGCCTCTATCGGTAATGTCAGATGCCAATATCATCTGTTCTTTCTATAATTTAATTATGTACTTATACTCTGTTTAAAATGCAAAAATAGTAATAAAATCACATGAAGGATTGAAGTCATTGCCCGAAATTATCTCGTGAAGAGTGCGTGATTACTATTTCTTCATTCTGGTTAAAGTATAGGGGTAATCCGTTCCAAGTCCACAGTCTAAAGCAAAGTTAAGGTCCAAAACAACGATTTAAACAATACAAGATAATAATACAAACTGACAAATACAACTGTAAAAATAATATAAAAAATATATATATTTCATATATTTATGTAACTTTTATACACTGTATATGTAAATTTGAAAAGCAAGAAAAGTTTTCATTAGTTTAAACTATAAACAAACTTTTTCTAATAAAAACTATAAACAATCTCACACACATGAAAAGAATAAGTAATCTTGCACTAGTAAAAACTATAATCGAACTTTCCAAAAATAAGAGTACAAAAAATCTTACTACGTTTTCGATTAGTTACTCTACGGGGAGCAAATACCGTATTCGGTCGGTCGTGCTGTCGCTCCAGCGCTATTAAATGTTATATTCGACTTTAGGACGTTACTGCTTAGCACTTTTTCTTGCTTTGGTTAAAAAGTTAGAGAAACGCGGAGCAAGATGGGGCACGACGGTATTTCAAAGCTGGTTTGTTTATTGGAACTACTTGTAACTTCATCAAGTTGTATGTATATTCTATTTCTTTGGTTTAAGCGGAACTATATTTTGAAAATTTTTATCGGTTAAATGTAGTTTTTGATCATTTTGTTTAGCAAAAGCCCTTTTCAATCATTAAAACGTGAGCTTATGACAACTTACAAAAATTAAAATTCCATTTAGTCCCCCTTAGACATTTGAAATAGGCTAAATCTTTTTGTATAATAAATAAAATTCAAAATTCAAAGAAATAAAATCATTTAAAAAAATTACAAATGAAAAACATAGAGAAAACTATAGGTTATTCAAACGTTTAGGCGGAGTTAACTGGAATTTTCATTTTTGTAAGTTATCATGGTCTCACTTTTTATGGTTTGAAGCCCACTTCAAGGGGGTTTTTATGGTCAGAAGTCCACTTTGCCTAAACAAAATGATCAAAAGCCTCACTTAATTCGTAAAATTTACTAGAATTGAAAATCTAGTTCCGCCTAAATCAAAGAAACAAGCTATAGATATTTATTGAACATAGGAACGTCAAATAAAAATTAAGCCTATATTCTGAAATAGTTCTAAATCTATTCTATAACAGACCTAGCCAACAAAATAAATTTTTGTCTCTTTAAAATTTAAATAATATTTTGCTAATATAAATAAACAGAAAACAAATAAATTATTGTAAATAATTTCAAATAATTAATACAAATTATGCACAAACTATTATCTTGCACTGTTTACGCAAGGAAATCACTGTATTTGTAAATAATTAATAATAACAGTAATAAAACACATATTCGGTTGGAAGTTGCTCTGTCATGCTCGCTAGTAAACCTCGGATCGAGCATGTCATTTGCTCACTCGCAGAGCAATTTTAAAGTAGTCCAGTCGAAAATACCATTATACGCATGAAAAGCATAAAGAGATTTTATACGCCAGAGGATTTTACGTCGGCCGATGGTATTCCTCCGCGTTCGCTTTAGCGTATGTTTTCATTATGCAGTGAGAACATTAATTCCTGAGCGTTATGTAATACTTAGTAACATTTATTATCAAACTTATTTCCAAGGACATGTACACATAAGTGTAGATTCGATTTTTATTACCTTATACGAATTAGTTATCAAATAAACACTATTTTTCTCTACACGCCAATGAGTTGATAACAAATATTAAGTACGCAACGGATTTTTGTTGCTCCTCGGGTGAATTCGGGCCAACGAAGTAACAACAAGTTGGGATTTTCCGCTGTGATTTAGAATACAGTTTTGATATTTTTAAACTCATTGTTTGATACAAACTGTCCCTTGTAGCATATCCCACTGTATAAATGTTGTTATGACTATTATTTTATAAAATTTCAGCCATGTTTCTTTTCGTGTATCGTCTTCTATATTTAATTCTAAGTATCCAATATAGCCCCAGGTAATTTCGCAAGCTCAAGAATTTAAGTATTGTAATTACTCAATAATTTGATTTTCTCTATCTAAACCAAAATAGATTTTTGGGTCAATCAAATTGTGACAGAAAAGCAGAATATCATGGTTACCATTTTAAAAATGTTGTAATGTCATATTTTATTTCAATATTTGTTAAGTAATTTAAATTTGGCTACAAATTAAAATTCTCAATGATTTTAAAAATCATGGCATTCTTCCAGACTCAGACCCAACCAGTATTCACACAGAGGGAATAGATTTTCTTAAAATGAAAAAATTGAGGCAGATAACCTCAATGTATTCCTTACGAACCTCAGGTTGATTATGAAGTATAATACGAGGGAGGGGGGTATATATTTAACCTGTATATTTTAAAATGTTGCTTTTAAAAAAAAGTCCAAGTCAAATTTATACTCCCCTCGTAGATCAAAAATTATAACTCTTCGAAATTTATAAAGGTATAGGTTATTCTAAACATTTAAGCGGAACTAACTGTCATTTTTGTAAGTTGTCATGGGCTCTATTTGTAGTTTGAAGTGGGGTTTTCTTATCTGTATAAGTTACTAGAATTCAAAATCTAGTTCCGCTTAAAGCAAAGAAACAGGCTTATAGTACACTCATACCTCGCTTTACAGCCTAGATACGTTCCGGAAAAGTTGGCCGCAAAGCGAAAAGCCGTATAACGAATCAATTCCGAATTCTCAAAACCAAGATCATTTGCTAGGTTCAATATGGTTTGTCGAAGTTCAGAAATAGAATCAAATTAAGGATCATTAGTTTTTATTCTTTCTGGCCATGTTTTTTTCACATTTATTATTTTTTTGGCCGTTTAACGAAACATTTTGGGCCGTATATCGAAAAAGTGCCATAATTAAAGAAGGCCGTTATAGCGAAAAGCCGTATAAAGAGCGGCCGTATAGCGGTATGAGTGTATTGAATAATAAACTCTTAAGTCGCATTCAGAGGTATAAATTTATGCACTGTACTTAGTGAGTTGTTCAGTGTAAATTGTCACTAACCAGTTTGTCATATGGTAACTCAAGCGACCATTTACACCTCTAAATTTAGTGCACTGTACGTTGTGGACTGTAAACAGAATTTGCAAACTTATGCTTAATATGCTGTTTTAATGAGACAGATATATAAACAAACATTAGCTATCTCACTTTACATAACCTAAAAAATACCTTCGCACAAATATCTACAAATTTCGGAAATCATAAAACGAAAAAGAATTGGTATAGTTGCGGCTATAATTTAATTTAAGTTAGTTTTAATTTTACAATTAGTAAGAAATCACGATGGCGGGTTCGTAAAAAAATCACAAAATGCATTTACTCCTTCGATACGCATTAATTTTCATAGCTATGAACGCTGTTATTAAATGTATCCACAACTCACAGCGTACAGTCGTCTTAATTTTGAAGCTAAATTATGCAGGTTTAATCTTTGTTGAACAAAAATTTATCAGTGTATTTTTTTTTTTGTAATGTTGATTCTTATTTATTTTTAAATATATTGTGAGCCATCTAATGAAAGTTTTTCAAGATAATATTAACGAACAGAAATTATTTTTTAAATAATTTCGGTTTATTTTTGCCGCAAATGTGCAAAAAAGAGCTTGTCCCCATTTTATCTTCCAAAGGGATTAGTTTATTTATTTATTTTTTTAAATCAGCACGAAATGTGCAAATGCGCATTAATTAGTTAAAAAAAAATTACCAATAGTTTTTTTTTTAAAATTTGATGTGTGATATCAAATGAAGGCTCTTGAAGTTTAGATTAAAAAACAAAAATTGGTTCTATTTTGACAAAAATATTTTCAAAAAATAACCGCCCTGTTATTACCCAGTGTGTCTAAAATTCTGAAAAATAAGAATAATGCAACAGAGTTTTCGAAAGATACTGATTTATTTTATATTTCTTAAACGTTAAGCTATTAGCGGATAAAAAAAATAAAAATTTCTTGATTTTAATGCGATAACAACAAATAATGTTTTAAATACCTAAAAAACCTGGAAGTTTGTGAAAATACTTCCGTTTTTTTAGGATTTTGTAGGTATGACCAAAAATCTCTTATATTTTTACTCATATATCATTTTGTACGGTAGAAATTGTAACAAAACCTAGAGTGTTATAATTTGGATGCATATACAGTTCTTTGACCCGTATATAGGAAAAGTACTGAGACTTCAAAAAACACATCGCCCAAAAAATATAAACAAATTGTAAACAATTGTATTTAACAAAGAAATAATATTTTTTTAAAAATTGTGTAGGGTATCAAATAAAACCTCTTGATCAGTAGATAAAAGACCAAATTTTTATTTTTGAAAAAAAACACGATTTTGGCCTTATAATGTCAAATAATTTTTGTCCCACATCCTGTTTCTCAAAGGGGCTGCTTTAAAAATCTGAAAAAACTTAACTTATTAATGTTTCTTATTATAAAACGCTTCTTATTAATGTCCAACAGGAATTTTTGATCTGATTAGTTTTTCGAAAGATATCGAATTTTTTGACATTGAAAAAAAATATGTATATTTTTTTAATTTAGATGTAGATTAAGGAACGAAAGGTAGTTTTTTTTTAAATTTATTTATTTTAATACGATTATTGCCAGAAAAAAAAATACAAGCAAAAAACACTTGTTCCACACACTGTAATAAAGGGGGGGGGGGGGTAATTTAAAATTCTAAAATCTTCTTATTAATGCACGTTGATGTGAACCGGAATTTTATAATTTTAAGTACATGCCCACAATTTCTTGTAACTTAAACTAAGTTTTATAAAGTCTTTTGCCTTATTTTAAATTAATATTATGGTATTTTATTTTCCCAGGTACACAACACCAAACTAGAAGTAAAAAGAAAATAACAAAGGCGGACATAGGGATGCCATCGGATTTTAAACATATATCACATGTGGGTTGGGATCCAAACAAAGGTTTCGACATTGACAATGTTGAAGACCCTCAGCTCAAACAATTCTTCAATAAGGTAATTATCTTGGGTTGTTAATGTGTTGTGTGGTCAACAGTGAATGTATTAACTAATGGTTGTTTTAATATCTGTGATACCTGGCTCAGACTAGTGAGGTAAAGCTCGCTTAGTTTTGAACTTCCTTCTTGATCGTCTTTTAAGTGTGGAGTTATAAATTATTGATTCAATTAGGTAGTCCCAAAATTAGAGAAAAGAAAATAGAGGTTTCATAGTCTTCTGTTCGCGCAACACGTAAATCCTGTATTATAGACCAATGGTGCCCAATTTTTTTGTTTGCGGTGCTCTTAGAATCTTAACAATTTTTACTGCGCCCTTAAGTCAGGAAAAACAAATCGTCTTACAGACATTGCCATATGACAATAATTTTAAAGATTTTGATTAAAACGAAAAAAAAAAAAATAGATTTAGTTTTTACTTCTAACTATTTGAATAATGTTTAAGGAGTCACTAATCCAAATAGTGGCATTTTCTTCCTGCAGATTTTTTTTTTCTACCTCCTACTAGGTTTATACTTTGTCTAGCGACAAAAAAAAAAAACATTTCATTTTATAATTCGCAGTTGCGGGCGTAATGGACCCATAGTCCATAGTTACGCTAAAATTGTGTTGTTCTTCGAAAATTTAAATAGACCATGTTAGTAAATACGTCACAAAATGGGCTTCCGTGCTGCCGCCTATCGGTTGGTTTCCTTTTACTTGACATAAGTCGAAAAACGAAAAAAAAAAATTGCGGTTAAGAATGTGGCTGTAATGGTTCCAATTTGGAGCAAAACAATACACCATTCTGCATTCTGAAACAAAATATTAATGATCACTTAGTTTTAATTAAATAAATAATAAAGATATTTCCATTTTCATGTTATTTAAAAACGTAACCTATAAATATATCTTCGAATCATTGTTTATATGTTTATAAAACATTATTCTATAATATAAAGTATCTGAACTGTATATATTAGTATATACTTATAATATATACAGATATATATTTTTTGCTCTAAATTTGAAAATATTCTTAAAATTAAGGTAAAAAAAGTAATGACACATGTATTTTAAATCTTTAAATCTGCCAAAAAATTCCAAAGGAAACCGTTGTCAGATGGCAGCACATGTATGTGATGTCACACTAATATAGTCTTTTAGATAGCGGTGCCCCATAGATATCGCTGCTGCACCCTAAGGCGCCGCGGACAACGTTTGACTACCACTATTATAGAGTGTTTCAAATATATCAGTCTAAGCTGTCGTCACTGGTTATGTGATTTCACGTCTTGGAGGAATAATACGGATGTTTTCCTATGCTTTGTTATGATATTTTTTCTAATTTTACAGTGAATATACGTGCTTATAGATTTTTGTTTTTAACTTTTTTGTGCTTGCTATTATTTCTTCTCAATAATAAAGAACTACAAGAGTTAAGATTTTATAAAATATTTAAATGTGTGCTACAAATAGTGCTTTATAATCGACAGTTTTTTTTATAGGTTAACTGTATTATTTTGTTTGTATCTATAAATTATAGTGATATTTACGACATTTATTCATTTTAAATACATTTCTAATAGTGCACTATATAAACAAATATGGATAACATAATAATAATAAAATGTAAAATATTTTACTCACCGGATAAAAAATACTAACTTCATACTTTTGATATATCCATAGCTAAAAACACATAAAAATTTTCCCAAACATTAGTTTAGTTACGTAGATTTTTTTGGAATAGATAACAGATTAAGACAAAATAATTTGATCCCAGCATTAAAAGATGCAATGCCGCAGTTCCCGATCGGGAACATTCGGTTTTAATCGCGATACCGCTGTTCCCGATCGGGGAATATTCAGATTTATTCGGTTTTTATTTGCTTTCGCTGCGTTTGAACGGTATTATGTTGAACAGCATTGTGCAAATATTTTTTAATATATATTTTTAGCAATGTATGTCTTAAACGAGCAATTTATAAGCCGGTAAAGACATTTTTAATATTAGCCATACGGAAATCATTATACAGTGGTAGCAAACCTGTTAAATGTAAATACGAATTTCAGAAGAATAACGAGTTACCCTTTTAGGATATCACGATTCAACGTAATAATAAACAACTGGAATTTATAATATATTGAAATCCAACTCATACTAATAATTTTGGGCTATTCCAAACCTGTAAACGGAACTAAATTGAATTTTAACATTCCTAAGTTGTCACGAACTATTTTTTTAAGGTTTGAAGTAAACAAAAGTGGCTTTTGCTAAATAAAATGATCAAAAGCTTCAATCAAACGTTAACATTTACTAGAATTCAAAATCTAGTTCCGCTTAAACCAAAGAAACAGGCTATAGCCATCCATTAAGATTACCGAACATCTAATAACAATAAATTTGTTGCATTTCATAATTTAATGTATAATCCATAGATTGCAAATATTCCCAGAGAAGGCCTATAAAAGTTAACTAAACAATATTTATATTTCTAAAATTAACGGCATTAAGGAGAATATTATAAATAACATTGTAAATAAACATAAATACAAGAGCATTGTTAAATATTCACATACCACCCTTTACATGGCCATAAAATAAAAAAACTATTTCCAAAATTTATTATTAACACGGCATTTGTCATAGTATAAAGATATTTTTAATGTATATATAACATTAAATAACCCGCTTAAGCTTTTTAAACCCGTTTGAAGGGAAATTAATTCCAAAAATATCAAATTTTATATTAAACAAAATTTAAATCATTAATTTAAACTCCACTCTTCCAGTAGCTAGCTTTCAGCAAATTGTACATAAACTGTAGCAAATACTAAAATTTGTTATGTTCCAGGCTGGCGTATCAGATAATCAACTGCGTGATAAGGACACGCGGGAGTTCATCTATGACTTCATTAACAAACACGGCGGCCTAGAGGCAGTCAAGTCAGAGGTAGTGGAGCAACAACCTTCGATAAAGAAAGGTGCCTACCCGCTGCCTAAAACACCAAATGAAAATGTACCAATGAACCCTCCTCCTGTACCAGCTAGAACTACAGTTAATGTAAGTTGTTATTATTATTATTTGCGGTCTGTCAGATTTTGACAAACGTCCACTAATCGCAAACTTCAGTAACCTTTTGAGCCACGTCATACTAGATTATTATTATATATTACTCAGTTTTGTTTAAAGTTAACGACAAGGTTTGCAGCAGTTACTATTATATTGTAATTTCTACTATATGTGTTTTTTACGGTTCATGGGTATGGGGGTCTATTCTGTAACTTGTCGACAGTCATTTACACTGCCCTGTATCCCTATGCACATTGCACTGTCCCCGTAGACTGTCCCCTACGTGATATTTTGTATTCGGCATTATCGAAAATAAGTGGAGCCATTTTGAAATTTGGACATATTGTGATCATTCACAATAAACTTGCAACAGGGGGTTAATTTTAATAGAAGTGATAGAAGCAGTAATAAAGAATATGAGTTGTAATACAAAATATTGATAATACTTTCGAAAATATATCGAATTCCTTCGAGAATATTGACTGTAGGCTGACGTTGTCACTGGAATCAATGGAGAGGATTGCAGATGTCATTGGAGCAATAGTGCAAAATCGTACGGCAGTTTATTTGGATTAGTTAAATTTTATTATACATATCTTATATATTTAATGAAAAATAACTTAAATAACACAGAAAAAAATATTTAAAAAATCATATTCTTATTAAATTACCGAGAAGTCATGTCTTCTTTACTTCCAGTACATCTAACAATTCGTAAAATATATCCCTGTGCGAACATTTTACGTAAAAAACTACAAACATATATATTTGTATAAAAACAACACATTTTAATTCACACTAACCTACAAATTTATTCAAACGTATGTAAACAACAAGTACATATTTCAAGAAAACAATATCACTTTTCAAAGAGGACACGTTCCTAGGTTTCCTCTCAAGAGCAACGTGTTACTCTTAAAACTGTAGTATCAAAGTTAAAACTGTAGTATATTTAAATATTTAATACATTTCAACTTCAACATTTTCATCTTCTGAGTATGGTTCTTCCATAGGTAATTCTGGTCCAATAGTATTGGTTACAAATTATGGTACCAAATATCATTCTTTGGAATATATTTTTCAGCAAGAGCTTACATTTTCTAGTTTTTTATGTTCGATTGGGCTCAACAATGACCGATTACCGTGCTACGTTCGTTGTAAATCAGCTGTTCGAAACGAGTAATGTGAAAGTTGTCCTTATTTGTTTACATGTTAAATCATCAATTTACAATGAATAATAAACAGCTATCCTTACTAAATTATTTTAATTTTTTAAGTGCAACGCTTTATATGCGGAATTTCGGAAATTAAATGATTAGCATGTCGGCATATGTGGGTTATGTTTACAAATAAGCAGTCTAAAATCACCAGCTCACAAAGTCACTGGAAAATTAAAACTGCAAGATAACCTGCACCTGTAAAGCAGAAGCTTCATGCATTATTTAATTTGTTTAGTAAATACTAGTTTGTTAAATATTAATATGGAGTTGGTCGTGTCCGTAATAGAGTAAAAGTGGAAAGGTTGTACGGGTATCGGACATAAAATAAAGCACAACTATTTACAGCTGACCAGTTTCGAAATAATTTATTCCTTCATCAGAGCTGCTACTTAGAAGAAAATCGAAATATTATAAAAGTGTATAGTTGATAAATAAATAATTGTAAGTACAATATTGCTAGACATACCTGATATTAGTAGTGAATGATATAATAAAATTGATAAAAATGGGTCATGGTATAAAAACAATGTGTTATAAATATAAATAAATAAATAAATAATGTAAAACGAAGTCAGAAATTAAAATAAACAATACAAAAAATTAAAAATAACAAAAATTAATATAAAAATAAATACATAAGAACACAGATGTATCGTGATAATCGCAGTTACTCGCCTCATGAGTTCAGATTTTGTCCGCTTGGCGTCACTTCATAGCGCTGTTGAGCCCAATAGATAAAGGCTAAACATTATAAAGCTTCGCAGTAGAAAATACAAGGAGTTTCTCACCATCGGAGCTGCACGTTTTTGCACCAATAGATGAAGAATTTCGAAACAATTAGATCCATTGAAAAAAAAACGCTTTTCGGCAAAAATTGTAGCTGCCCGGTTCCTGCACCCAGCCCTTAAATGGTCAAAAGTCCCATTCAATCATTAAAAGTCACTAGATTTCAAAATTTAGTTCCGCACGGTCTTAAGAAATTAACCATAAATTGTGCCACTTTTTGTGGTTGACTACAACTGCAAAACTTCTAAATGGGTTAATAGAGAATTATATTATCAAACTTTATCTGTTTTGGTTTCATTCTAAATAATAATTCTTTGAAATGCAACTCTGAATTCTTGTTCAGGAAAATTTGACATTTACTGTCAAAATAAAAATTTGTTGATTATAAATATACAAATTCTAGTAAAAACTATGTTTTTAAATAAGTGATAATTAGTAAATTTTTAACTTATATTATTTAATATGATCATATTAAAGATTTCGTTTAGATAATTGTAAAATGTGAGAAGGAAAATAAAAGTGTTCCTTTACATGTAGTGTTTAATTCAGAAAAATTCAATGAAGCTTATAATCAAGAATAAGAAATAGTATAAAATTTATAGTAATAAAAATACTATATATCAAAAATCCACAATTCTTTCAGTCAAGTTTGGTTATAATTTAAATTTGGTTACAGTCCAATGACATATCAGCAAACTTCTAAATTTTCAGTTTCCATTTTTAAAAAATGAAACCATGTCGTCAGTCATCATATACTATACAGTGAAATTTAAATCTAAATCATAATTAAAGAATCATACAAATATGAAAATGTATTGCTTCACCGTAGCAGTAAAGGTAAATTATTATAATTTTAAATTAGTGACACCCTGACAAAATTTTACAGAAAAAAATATGTTAAAGTCTGTTCCAAACGGTTAGGCGGAACTAGATTTTGCAATCTAGTTACTTTCATCGTTTAAATCGTGCTTTTCGGCCGTTTTGTTTAAGCTCTGTAAATCATACTTACAATAAACATTTTTGGTTAAGGCTTTATATTTTTATTTTTTGTGTCATTCTTAATACAAATTTCCCATTTATTTATTTTTTTGTCATTAAAATTTGTAAAAAAAATTATTTAATTTTGACATATGTCATTCGTTTCCATAGTTTAATTGTTGGAATTTTAAATTTTGACATTCCAACACGAAAAATGAAATAACCCAAGCAAGGTCCCTTCTCGTGACAACCTAAAAGAACGAAATTCCCATTTAGTTCCGCCTAACCGTTTGGAATAGACTGTACTCATAGATAAAGAAGGAAATAAAGTCTGTTCCAAACGGTTAGGCGGAACTAGATTTTGCAATCTAGTTACTTTCATCGTTTAAATCATGCTTTTCAACCGTTTTGTTTAAGCTTTGTAAATCATACTTGCAACAAACATTTTTTGGTTAAGGTTAATATCATTTTAAAATGTCATTTTCTTTATATTTTGATTTTTTTTGCCATTCTTAATACAAATATCCCATTTATTTATTTTTTTGTCATTAAAATATGTAAAAAAATTAATTTAAGTTTGACATATGTCATTCGTTTCCATGGTTTCATTGTTGGAATTTTAAATTTTGACATCCCAACGTGAAAAATGAAATAACCCAAGCAAGGTCCCTTTTCGTGACAACCTAAAAGAACGAAATTCCCATTTAGTTCCGCCTAACCGTTTGAAACAGACTGTAGATGCGAAACTGCCGTTATATTTTTTAAACCAAATTAGCGCTGTAGTTGTTGGGTTATGGAACTAAAATTGGTAGGGGAGGAAAGGGTTGGGTTTTCGCGGGTATTTCAAATGCTTCAGTGGATATAGTTGTAGGCATAATTAAATGATATTATTAAATGAAACAATTGTTATGATTTATTTTGTCTATTTTTAAAATTATTAACGACAACAATATTAAAAATAGACAAAATAAATCATAACAATTGTATCATTTAATAATAACATTAAATTATGTTTACAATTAAGAACAAGCAGTTAGGAATTATACAGAAACAGAAAAACCATAACTAGCAGAAATAATTATTTATTAAGTAGACTAACATATAACATAATATTTACTTGATTAGATGAGTTACTAATACTAATTATAATATTTACTAATACTTAATATTTATGGACACTTCCATGGACAAGCCATCCAACTTTGGATTTCCAATGTTCCTCATCCACGTTTTATACAATTCTGGAGCCACACGTGTCTTCGGGTTTGGAAAGCGATATCTTGTAGGTTCACTACTATCACACCGCAAAACAAAGCATTTAACACCCATTTTCCGAATTAAACAATGAAATTACAAAATTACAGAAGACGATTTTGACACTAACTACAGATTTTGACGCTAATGACAGAAGCCGTAACAGGCAACTTCCTGTCATGCACGTAGCTATAGCGACTGGGTGCTATTCGTGTTGGGTTACGGAACGTAATATGGTTTTCGTTTTGCCATTAGAGTTTCACCCCCCTGATGTTACTATAGTAAGTGACAGTTAATGTAATGATACCAACCAGTAGCACAGAGCAGTGCTTCTCATACTTGTGTTCACGGATCAGTATTTTTATACCACAAAAAGTAGTTTTAAAACGGAAAACATGTTCTAGTCCTTTAGACCAGGGGTCGGGGAACATTTTTACCCATTACCCAAAGATATATTTCTTTACACCGACGTTACCCCATTGGTTTGTAAAAAAAATTTTAAATGACAAGAAAAAAAAAGAGGTCCTCACCTCTCAAAATCCAAATGACGATAAAAAAAAGCGCCCCTTAGTCAAGCCCCTCAGCACCCTTTTCCTTAGTGCGCCACTAACACGTTTATAAAATAGCAAATTGGAAAAATTTCCTTATTACCCACGAAAATTTAATTTTTACCCCATTTGGGGTAATTTACCCCGGTTCCCCGACCGCTGCTTTAGACCTAGGGTCAGCAAACTTTTATACAGTAAGATCGACTATTACCAAAAAATATCTTTATATTGTAATTTGTAAAAAAGAAAAAAAAAAGTAACCAAAAACATTCGTTCCTCTGCTCATATTACTTTTTTCTGTTAAGTAAATAATAATTTAGATATTACCCCCTAAATAATATTCTTATTAAAAACTTCGTTAAAGAAAAACAAATGTTTCCTCATATACATTATTGATGCATATAATAGGTGAGATATTTCAAGATTTTAGGTTTCGGGTAGTTACGGGGGTATAACTTCCCAAATATTCATTCAATCGAAAAATATATAAAACAAAAAGATTTGTTTTCTTATTATAAGCAATTTTTGTTATATACATTTTTGCTGTTAGTTATATTTGTTAGAGATATTTCAAAAGTTAAGCTTTAGAGTGCCCCCCGTAATTCCCCAAATATTCATCTAAATGAAAATATGCATAGAAATAAAATATTTGTTTTCTCATTATAAACTATTTTTGTTATAATATCTGTCTCATTTTGTAATACGAAACTAAGAGGGAAATTTCATTTTTTATGTTGTATATTTAAAATATAATCTTAGGGTGGTAATTCTGAAATGGCACCTTTCAAAATATTTGACATGTCTATCACAATTTTGACATGTCAATCGCAATTTTGACATGTCTATCGCAATTTTGACATGCCAATTTGTTATCTGACATACATAGTTTTTGAGTGAATATAACCTCGATATAATAAAACAACCAAATATTTAAAAACCAGGTTTACAAGTTCACATGTTTCCATAAAAATCTATTTACACCACAACAGTCACCAAAGTAACCAGATCTAGTTTCGTATTACAAAATGAGACAGATTATATGAATATGATTTTGCTGTCAAGTCAATAATAAAGGAGATATTTCAAAACTTTAGCGTTAGGGTTCAACTCTTAGGGTTATCTCCTAATATTCATCTAAATGAAAAAATACGTAGAAATAAAATATTTGTTTTCTCATTATAAACTATTTTTGTCATACATGATTTTGCTGTTAAATAGAGATAATAAGGGAGATTTATGTAGATTTTAGTTTTAGGGTGACCCCCCGTAACTTAACAAATATTCATCTAAGTAAAAAATTCATTGCCCAAAAACATTTTTTTCTTTAAACAATGTTCGTTATATATATTTTTCTGTTAACTTAATAATATGGGAGATACTTTAAGATATTTAATGAACAATTTTAACCTCGAAACATCCACCTAGAATAAAAAATTTGAGATGGCTTATAGCCTATATTCGAATCCTGGTTTTGCTCTATCTTCATAGCAAATTACGTGAAAATATGTCCAGTGTTTTTGCGTCTCGGACAGACAGACGGACGGATAAACAAAAAATGATTTTTTTGCAGATATTGTCTTATAATTATCTGAAATAAACCAAATTTGAGATTGAAAAAATAATACAGATTTAGCCTCCAATTTTATTAATATAGATAAAGATGTGATTCATCTTTATTATGTTATGCGATCATACTATGTGTATATTATAAACCATGGATTTCGTTTCGTTTCGCGCTACATAAGACGAATTTTAAAATTGTACCCATTCCTGCTCTAATTATAATGGGTGTTTTTTTTAGAGGTATAGAACTTTAAATTGCAATAAAACAACGATGGATTATTCGATTGACATGAATTTTTTTTTATTCGAAAGATAATCTTGTGGCATTACATTTTAAATATGATTTCTGGCATATGACCGCCACGGCTGGCTCGGATGTAGTCCAATCTGGACGTTCAATTTTCGATGACTTTTTCCAACATTTGTGGCCGTATATCGGCAATAACACGGCGAATGTTGTCTTCCAAATGGTCAAGCGTTTGTGGCTTATCCGCATAGACCTTACATAGCCCCACAGAAAGTAGTCCAGCGGTGTTAAATCACAAGATCTTGGAGGCCAATTCACAGGTCCAAAACGTGAAATTAGGCGGTCACCAAACGTGTCTTTCAATAAATCGATTGTGGCACGAGCTGTGTGACATGTTGCGCCGTCTTGTTGGAACCACAGCTCCTGGACATCATGGCTGTTCAATTCAGGAATGAAAAAGTTAGTAATCATGGCTCTATACCTGTGCTCGATGGCGGATGGACTCATTCGGGTCTTCCTCAATGCTACGCTCTACAGTACCAATAGCTTCTTCTGTACGCACCGTACGGCGTCTCTGGGGATGCGAGTTGTCAATAAGAGTAAACGTGGTGCGAAAACGTTCCATGGTTAATCGAATTAACTGCTCTGATGGACGATTTTGTCGACGATAAAATGGACGTAGTGCGCGATACGTATTCCGCACAGAACCATTATTTTCGAAATAAAATTGCACTATTTGCAAGCGTTGTTCAGGCGTGAGTCTATTCATGATGAATTGCCAAACCAAACTGAGAATAAATCACTTGACAGCTGTTAAATCGGTCGCCATCTTGAACAGTAATGCCAACTTAAAGTTCTATACCTCTAAAAAAAACACCCGTTATTACAAAACTCACACTGAACTATCGAAATCGCTGGAAATACACGTCGTTAAACTGTGTAGCTCTTCATTATACATTTTCAATAAGTGCTCTACTCAGCTAGAAAATTCAGGTTGACTGAACACAGTAAAGTCAAATGGTCGAAACACATCGTATTTCTTTCGCTCACCCTATATAAATGAATATCCAATATGTGTAGTCTATCTCAGATGTTTGAGTGGAACTAAAAGGGATTTTGATTTTCGTAAGTTGTCACGAGATCGTTTTTTTAATGATTCAATAGGCGTTTTCGCAAACCCTATCCGATACATATATGACGTCAATGATTTAATCTGATAGCTACGAACCTGTTCGCAAACTTTTTCTTTGATCAGATACAAAACTATCTACGTTCGCAAACCTACAATAACTACAGTCTGTTCCAAACGGTTAAGCGGAACTAGATTTTGCAATCTAGTTACTTTCATCGTTTAAATCGTGCCTTTCGGCCGTTTTGTTTAAGCTTTGTAAATCATACTTACAATAAACATTTTTTGCTTAAGGTTAATATCATTTTAAAATGTCATTTGTTCATTTGATTTTTTGTGTCATTCTTAATACAAATTTCCCATTTATTTATTTTTTTGTCATTAAAATATCTAAAAAAAATATTTAATTTTGACATATGTCATTCGTTTCCATGGTTTCATTGTTGGAATTTTAAATTTTGACATCCTAACGTGAAAAATGAAATAACCCAAGCAAGGTCTCTTCTCGTGACAACCTAAAAGAACTAAATCCCCATTTAGTTCCGCTTAACCGTTTGGAACAGACTGTATCTGATAAACGCGATCGGATAGCAATATTTCAATCCTACAAAATAGTAGGATTCATTTCAGATTAAATAACCTAAAAAATTGTTTGATGTGTATGTCATTTTGGGTTTTTGACTTTTTAATCTAAAAAAAATTGCCGATTATAACTATTGGACACGCTCTTTTTTTTCGATGATGATGGTTATGATGATACTGACGAAAATAATATGGTAATGCTATTTTTAAACCGCAAAGATAAAAAGAAAAGAATTATGCCTCATTTTCATGGTAGGGTCAAAGGCGTGACAGGGGTGAGAGGCGTGGTGTTATATTTACAAGTTCGAATTTCATGGTGGGGTTGGAGGCGTGATAAGGGCGCGTTTTCGGTTTTGACATTTGTATATAACCCAAATTTAACCTAAAAGTTTATACAAGTGTTTGGAGTAAACGGTTATTCAATTTCATTAAATATGTCGTCAAATCGAAGGAGACGTCTAGCTCTTTTTTTATGTATATTTAGACTTATTGCGATATGAAGAAAAGCGATGGTGGGTACGTCCCATATATACATGGGAACACAAGGCAACAGGGAGATTATTTTAACTTGTTGCAAAAAATGAGACAAAACAAACACAGACAGTTACTTCAATTACAAGAAAATAATTTAATACACAATCTTTTTTACTTGACATCACAATTAGAATGAAGATTCTGTTGGCGCCTGCTTGGGGGTGTATTATTAGTATACCCACTGCATGACATTTCTGCAGACCAGATATTTGAAACCGAATCCATAATAATAAACTTTATGACTGCCGACAACATTGTAAAAGTCGCTATTTCGCTACATCAATTTACGTTTTTTAATTATTTTTTTTATGAAATTAATATAAGTGTCTCGCTAAAGATCTCACCATTCCGAAAAAATATATCTGTTTCTATGGTTTCGACGGTGCGGCCGGCGCTAGAGTTGAAATTTCTGAACTTGCGTCACCGCGCTTGTAACACCGCGCCTACGATACCATACGGTACGAGTTTTTTCAAAATAAAGCGATCCTATTGGTTGAATTTTTTGTTCCACACTTCCCAACACCAGCATGAAAATGAGGCATTACAGTGGAAAACTATGAAAATATTATTTATCGTTATTCGTTAAGATCTTACAAATCGTTAAGTTTAAATAAAGAAATAAAGTCGTAAGTGCTGCCATCTAGACAATAGAACACTAAACTCTAAACAATCCTGTCCGCAAAGGTCCGTAAGAAGTTATTTGGATCAAGCGATTAATATTTGTTCGCAAACTGACTTTATCTGATAAACAGTAATCTGATAAATTCTATCCGATTGAATTTCGTGACATCATTTATTTATCGGATACGCAATCGGATTGAGGTTTGCGAAAACGGCTAATGAGACTTTTATTAAATAAAATGGTCAAAAGCCTCATTCAGTAGTTCAATCTAGTTCTAATTAAACCAAAGAAACAGATTGTACTTTACAGCAGGGGTCCCCAACTGGCGGCCTGTAGGCGAATCTGGCCCACCAATAAGAAAATATAATGTTTACTTTAATTATACACCTTAGCCAATACATTACTGCTGCGCTGCTTCAAGCTTCTTGCACATTACGTTGAAGTAAATACGTGTAAACCGGCGTAAACAAGAGCTTAAGATCGTAAAAATAGAAATTACAAAAGGAAGTATGGCCAACCAAAAAAATTTGTTACTGAATGCGGCCCGCGATGTAATAAAATGTTACTGACCCCTGCTTTACAGCATAATTACTAATATATAAATATGGTTAAAAATATTTATTTTCTAGACTGGTGTGATGTACGAAAATACCAAATATATAGTAACAACCGAAATGAAAATTGCTGAAAGACCTCGGAGCCAAAGTTTAGAATACCATGTAAATGTTTTTTGAGTGTTTGTGTGAAATTGTGTTTAACTTTTTTTATAACATTTTCCCATTTTTTTATCGACTTTTTTGCTTCAGTTAAGAATATACTGATATTTTTTATAGTTTTATTTACAAAGTAACTAACTAAACTAATACCCATACCAAATACCTTTTTATTTTGCTATGATGTGAAAAGTAATTAAACTTTTAGAAATATTAGACACTCCCTACTACGATCTAATTTTTAAGAGGTTGAAAGAAAACATGGTTTTTGTTTCACTTCTTTAAATTCAGTTAAAATAAAAAAGTTTCACAACTTTTTTATTTTAACTGACTGCAGTTTCGGCTCACGCCATCGATCTAATTAGTTCCGTAAAGATCGCAAGAGGAACTTAAATAAGAAAATATGTCAAAAAGTTTTTACATAACTCTTGCTTTTTACTGTGTGTGATAATCTGTACAGAAGTTTATCTAATAATAAATATTAATAATATTTTGTTTACAGAGAAGCGCACCACCACCCCCGCCAAGTAAAACAAGGCCACCACCAGTAGCTAGAGGTCAACCGCCACCTAGACCTAACAACATACCCAGAGGTAATAATTTCAATTATAAGTATCTCATCTATTGTTTCACAGGAATAGGGGATACGCATAAAATTTATATTTCCTTAAAACTACATTTTTTTGATATTTTAATGTTAGTTATGTCACCTAACACAACAAAAATCACATTTTAATTAATATTATAGCCAAATTTTTTAATTAAAATATTGTAAATTTGAAATAAGCCGACCACGCCGCGAAGGTTGCCGAGTAAATACGACTGAGATTGTAGCGGTTTGATGTCACAGATACAGACTAAACATAATTTTTACGTGTGTATATTGTATTGTTTGAGAGTTTTGTATTTGTTTTTAAACAATTTTTCACGCATTTATTATTAAAATAATTTATAAAATATATGTACTCACATCAGGGCCGGCTCAGAGGTCGGTACTTCGGGGATTTTTCCCGAGGCCCCGCGCTTTCATATTTCTAACAATTATTAGTAGCTAGGGCCAGTTTTTGACACCAAATGCAACGTTTTTTACAAGTTTTCCCGAGGCCCCGCAAAACCCACAGCCGGCACTGACTCACATTAAAATGGTCTTCACAAACATAAAGTTTACTTTTTTCTGAAATATCGGTTTTATTTCGCCTCATAGCTTTCAGCCACAAATTTCGCCTTTTCTGTTGTTTTTCGCCATCAGGTAATGATATAAATTACTTTTTTGGATTTCTAATTGAACTATTTGTGCACATCGGTACTAAACAATATTTTCGACTATGTTTCGAAGTACTGGGGCCTGGATCTTCCATATTTTATATATTTTAATATAAAATTTAATTCGGTAAACATGTATAAATTGTTTTTATAGATTAAACTTTATTTTAATTAAAATCACTCTAACTTTACATAACCTATAAAAGTTATACTAACAAATAAGTTCACAACAGGCTATGTACGCTGGGTAGACTAGTAGTGTCATGCGTCAGTTAGAAGCGGTATGACATCACACGTCGTTTTCGCGCGCTACATACATTTATAATTTTTTTAAGCCTTCAAATTAAAAAAAAAAAAAATTAAAAACTGTTTTTCATGTTTATATGCAACAAGAGGAATATAATAAAAAAAATTAAAAAAATCATGCCTATCCCCTATTGCTATGGTTTATAGAAATTATTTAGTTACCCTTTAGGGCTAGTTTCTGAAAGCCTAGTTAACTATAACCAAATAGTTAGAAAATGCTTACTATGGTTATATATAAGATTTATATATTGTAACCGAGATTAACCAAAACATTAAACTCGGCTAAGCTTTCAGAAACCGGCTCTTAGTGTATTTTGTTGTCATTATGGGAAATTGGGATTATGTGTTTAACTCCTTAACGCGCAACTTCATATCTCCCCAAGGCTCCTAGTAAGGATAAAATTTCGCAGTTCCATCTCTCACATAGGTAGACTTCGTTCAACATAAGAAAAACACACGGTATCATAAATTACGTCATCAATTCTGCGCGAGAAAATGGCTGATCACATTGATGTCCATAAGGGTTTTAAAGAATCGTTGTGGATACCAAGCAAGCAAAATCATGTATTTCAGATAAATTTTTACTCATATTAGTTCACGGTATACCTTGAAACGTACGAGAAATAAATAATAATAACGAAAATAAACAAACAACATCGCACAATACGCGTAATCAAAAACAAATTAAAGTAAGTGACGCCACTGAAATGTGTTAAACTAACTGTTGATAACGTAATGGACGAAATTTGGTTTCTGCACATGGGAGCCGCTAACATCCGCCTGTGTTTTTCTTATGTTGAACGAAGTCTATCTTATTTTAATTGAACGAATTTTTACAGGCACGTATTAACCATGGGAATGAATCTTTTTAGTTGACTATTTAATTATTTTTGTGTTACAAAAATGTATCGTTGGACATGGTAAAAATATATTCCACATGGCAACACTTATGTTGACCTCGATTATTTCCTTAATAAAAAGAGTTTTAAATGCAATTGGTTCTAATAGGTAGATTACTGTTATGAATCACTAATCACTTACTATTTTTGAGACCACAAAGAGTCGCTTTTTTCAAAAATTTGGTTATGTAAGGATATAAAAATTTTACACCGTTGAAAAGGGAAAAAAGGTCTATAATATTGTGTTAAATAATATGTGTAGTGTAATTTGGAAAATAGTTATTAACTGCCATACCTCTTGCAAAACAAAAAAAAAAAAAAATTTGATACCACTATAGTCTGACCCCCTTTACCCCATTATTTGAACAATTTTATTTGAACAATGTTTTTATAACCCTTTTTATTAGGGAAATAATCAAGATGAACATAAGTTTTGTCTCATCGTGTATAAGATATTGTTAGTCCCCTTAGAAGAAAATAAAAACACAACTCATGCCACAAAAAATAATCAATAATGTGTGTCCAGACAAGTTAGAAATAAATATTTAAATTAATTGATCCTTATGGGGTTAAATTAAACTCGAGTTTGAATGACTGACATTTAATAAAGTCTGTTCAAGGTAACTATGAAATGACGTCACATTTGGTTAATTTAGTTACCAATGTTGGAAAGTAATGTAACTAACATGCAAGCATTACTCCGTTCTGTTATTTGATTGCCACGTGTTGGTTGCTCTGTCCTACGTTGCCACATCCTCTTAAACAGCATTTCCAGTTCTATTTCTATTTAGTACGTGGACAAGTGAGGTTAAGCTTACGTTCTATTTTGACTTTTTTTCTAACTCTATATCATAATTCACATTATCCTCTTTACTCCCTAGGAAATATAAGATTTCAATCCCTTTTTAGAAGTGAATAATAATCTGCCTTATTTATTTATAAACAAATAACTGGTAACACGTTAGATTTTTTAATTGCTACATCATTTCAAAGTCGTTCTTTGCCCAGGGATTTGCTAAATGTTCGCTACATATTAATTATTTAACTAATTGCAGCTCCTGAACCTCCCCCAATAAATAATGCACCTCCGCCACCGCCTCCACCACCAATGGGTGGAATGGTTTCACCTCCAGCACCCCCTATGCCCTCTATCGCCTGCGAAGCTCCAACATCTCTACCCGCGGCAATGCCACCACCAGTGCCAGATGCTAGATCGGCCTTACTGGAGAGTATTAAAGCAGGAAAAGCGCTAAAAGTAAGTTTTACAACCTGTTGCTTGTAACGTTTCAATTACAACTTGTAGTTTAGTTTTCAGTGTAATTTACAATGAAACAATATTTCTGTTTTAGCCGGTTGAACCAGTCGAAAGAAAAATATCTTGTGGAGACTCGAGAGGTAACTTACTAAGTGAGATTAGACAAGGCATAGAACTTAAACCCGTAAGTACAAACATTTATAGTAATTAAAAGACTTTGGCCATGTTCATAATCTTTTACTAAATATTGCAATTAAGCGTTGCTTGTTAAATTAAAAAAGTGTGATGCTAACGTGAATAGTGTTCATAATCTCTATACTACGATCTTTTAACTAATAGAGAAGTACGTTTGGCTGCGTTTTCTGTTGTCGATAGAAAGATATAGACATTTGCACTGTACAACAAGAGATGGAAGATGCGTTACTAGCTTGTACAGAGCGATCAAGAAATCTTGTCCGTTATGCAATACTTGACAGAAACATTTAGTTATCAAACTTATTTCCAAGGACATGTACACATAGGCGTACATTCTATTTTTGTTACCTTATACGAATTGATTATTAAATAAACACTATTTTTCTCTACACGCCAATGAGTTGACAACAGGTATTAAGTTAGGAACACATATTTTCGTTGTTTCTCGGATGAGTTCGGGCAAACGAAGTAATCTGATTGGTTCTTTGTTAAATTGGGATTTTCAGCTGTGGATAAGAACACAGTTTTGATATTTTTAAACTCATTGTTTACTGTTATGTAACTGACAAGAAATTATGATCACACGGTACTATTATCGCGGTAAAAAAATAAACATAACCTGGTTTCTTTAACAGCGTTTTGTGACGATTTTATTATCGATTTCATTTAACAATAAATATGAATATTTTAAAAGAATTATAAGTAAAAATGTAATGGTACCTAACTAATTATTCATGTTATTAACTAGTTACCTATATCTTGTTGATATGAACCTTTAACAAAATAACGTAAAGCAATACATATTTGGAGTTCAGTTGAAATATATCCACTGTTTGAAGATACCGGTTTTATATTGTCATTTGAGATTTTAATTGATATTTAAACTCTTTTGTAAATTTAATTCTTTACTTAATGATTCTAATAAATTTTTCCTTTTATTATACAATTTTCTTAGTAATTTATTTCTTAATTCACGAATTTCACGAACATTCCGCAAATCTCTCATGTATATGATTAAAATCAGTCAGTATTATAGACACATTACAATTTACTAGACAGTATTAAGTACTACTAACAATAATTCTGTATTATGAACATCATTTATTAGTAATGCTTAGTATACTTGTCTTAGTAGTGCTACTAAGATTTAGTGAAAGATTATGAAAATGGCCCTTTAGCGTTAAGTTTCCCATAAGTCCCAACCCAAATTTTAATATCTCAATATTTTTGTAATGAAATTTGTGGATCTTTAAATTTTAGTTCTTTGAATAGTGTTCCTAATAATACTTATTAATAACGTGTGGTTACTTTTTCTAATAGTACTTAATAACGTGTGGTTGGAAAATACTAGTTTAGCGAAATACTTATAAGGTCCTAATGGAATAATTTTTATTAACTTTTATTTTATTTTATTTTAATACGTTTCATCAAAGAATGCAGTTGTAGTAGCGCATTGGTCGGCTCACACGTTGTGTAAGCGTGGGATCGATCACCAGTACGGGCAGAATTTTTTTTTAAAAACAATCTTAGGCGTTGCAACCTTAGGCCCACTTACTTTCCCTAAAAGGGTGTCTATATCTCTGAATTAACATTCGTCAAACTGCTGCTAAATTTGTCATATTCTCTGAGTCGATATTTCCGAAAGAATGTTCCGTAAACCTTTTAAAGGTTGCTAAATGGGAAATCTTAATTATCTTCAGTATTATTCAGAATTTCAAACGAAACCGAATTGAGCCCAATCTGCGACTTACTAAAAAAAGTAATATTAAAATAAGAAAAGGAACCATGGCGCATGTTACCTCACTACTATCCGAATTGAAAAACTGTACAGCCTGCATAACATGACAAAAAAAATAAAGAACTTGACTCAATCCAAAATTGGTCTGTGCGTAACTGCCGCAATTCTTTTCTTATGTTAATATTGTATACATTCCATTTAAGTGATATCCTATTATCAGTGGCGGCACTAGCTCTCGAAATCTGGGGGGGGGGCAGGAAATGTTTTAGTAAAATTTGGGGGGGCCAAATACAAGTGATGACCTAAAAATACAAGGTCATCAGTTGTAAAATAAATTTATAATAAACTTGTAAAATAAATTTTAATCCAAACAATTCTGGATGGGCCAACTGGGGACCAGAGCAATTTGACCCCCCCCCCGTGGACCATTGGGGGGGGGCAACAGACCCCTACTAGCGCGGCCTATTATTGAAAGTTTTGCTACTCTGTTTTTATCTGAGATATGTTTTTTCATATAGTTTTATAGGTATAACCAAAAAAACCTTATACCGTCACTAATATTTATATCTGTCTGTCTGTTCGATGGAAATTTTGGCCATTCAACTAGGCCTAGAAAATTAAAATTTAACATTATCAGAGTTCAAAAGAACGCATCGCCGTAAAAATATAAACAAATATGTATTCAAGATTTATGCCAACAATGTACTAAAAAATTTGTTGTCCCGCACCTTGTAACCAAGGAGGATAAATCTAAGAATCTGAAAGAATACTGTGTAATGCACATTAATGTGGACCGGAATAGTACAACAGGAAGTTATCGGATTTTTTCAACATCTAACTATCATTATTTAATTGACTAACTGGATACTGGGCAGCTGTTTATATGCGCGCGAATCTTTTAATTTAGTACGCTTATAAGTCTGTGGAGGGAAACACATGGATTTTTTTTTTTTTTCGGAATTATCAAATTTTATTATCTATAACATGTACCCACAACTTGTTGTCACTTGCTGGATACCAAACCCTGAAATATGTGAAAATTTATACTTCACATGAAATTTTTAATTTTTATTATCTTTAAGAATTGTAATCTTTAAGGATTTTAGATAAATCATATCGATATTATTGTTTCATATATTACAATATTTATTTATATTAATAACATACTTGAACGTTTGTTTCTTTTTTTTTTTGTTCTACTGCTCTAAATAAACGGACTAAATTTTTATTTCTTAATCTTAACACAAAAATATGTGGGGAGCCTACTGATATAATATGATATGTCACAGTTGGATGATTAATTTAAATATAATATTAACATGCTTCATTCGTACTTACTTTATATTTCCCTCAAACTCTAGATCTCCCACGCATAATAACTTTCCAAACTCACGAGCGGATTGAGTCTGAAAATCATCTATGTTCGCTAGCTGGCTGCTATAATGCTTAGGAAGGAGTTAAGGATTGTTTAATTAAACTCAACATTTTATCTAGCCTACTTTAATTGAGATATAGGTTTAATATTTACATTATTTACATTAGACTTATAATTATGATGATACGCTAAATCCAAAAGAAACACATATTCATAAACACTCGAGAGACTCTTTAACACTAACACTAATTTATCCAACTTGAAACCACGATCCTCACTAACATAATTTAAAACCATTTGTCTCTCACATGTCTCTGAATATTGTCTCTCCATTCTTTAAACTACACACTACACTAACATACGGACACTACGCTAACGTAAATACAGAATTACTTGTTACATTTTTTACTTAACCGACCGAATACTCTAAATATGTCTTTAACCCATTGCTGTCTTAATTGAAGTACCTGGAGAGACTTACATTACTCATCTGTAAAATATCATTTCACACCCTCTTGAAGAGTCCGTCTTGTCTTATCTTAAACTCGCTTCACTATTTTTTGGCAATAATTCAGATAAGTACCTCATTAGAAAAATAAGCCAAAACTAGTATTTATATTTCAAGACAGAGATTAATTGTTTTCCCACATGGTCCGAATACATCTAATCTATTAATTTGACATACTTTTAAGATAGAATTTACGAGTTCCTGTTCATGTTAAAATACATAGGGTTCAGTTACAATAATAAACATGTCTGCACTTAATAATTTTTAATATTTTACCCTAATTGAATTTATTTATTAAATTTTATTTATGAAATAATACTAAAATTATCTGCCTTACAAATAACACAAAATTTTGTTGCAGTGTTTTAACAGTATATTTTTAAGGGACATATTAAATCTGTTTGTAAAATACCTACCTCCAAATTGTGTAATTAATAATTATTTACATATTATTCTTGTGTATTATTATAGGTAGCAAATACTCCACGACCACCAGGGCAAGGAATAGTTCAAAACAGTTTAGCAGCCGCCTTATCAGACGCTCTGAAGAACAGAGCACTAGCAATACACTCCGACTCAGAATCCAGCACAGAAGACGAAGACGATTGGGATTGAGATACTGAACATTATTAAAACACTTCACCTTCACACAGGCCTGGATAGAGCAGGGTCCAAAAGCTTGATCGTTAAATTTAAATATGTTAATAATTGTTGTCGTGAAAAGCAACAATTAAAGTGCCAAATGTTTTTAAAAAGTGACAGAAATGAAATTGGTGGAAAGCAGATTTTAAATATTGGAATACATAGATGTTATCTTCATACATTTTCAAGTTTTTTAGTTCATTTATCAAAAGATTTCACAACGAAGAATCAGAATTAATTCCAATAATGAAATGAACAAGTTTTGAGAATACATTAACAATAGAAGAATTAATTTATAAATACTAAAAATTATACATTTTGTAAAACTTGATCACTGGCTAATTTTAGATGCATAAAGTTCACATTTATAAACTTAAAAATTTTCTAAATACTTTATTATAGTAATTTGAAATACAGGTTGTGTATACCGGTAATCTTGCACAATAGCGTCCTGAGAATAATTTTCGTGGGTTACGTGTGAATCCTAAACAGTGTTTCGTGTAAAAAGTTAAAATCTTTAGTTATTATTAAAAACCTTGCTTTTTTTTTGTCGTACACCCAGAGCCGCGGTAAGGGGGGGGGCGACGGCCCTGGGCGCACTAAGTAAAAGGGCGGTGACGAGCTTGACTAAGGGGCGCCATTGGTAAGGCGAGGACCTTTTTTTTTGCTCATTACTTGGAATTTGGGAGGTGGGGAACTTTTTTTTGCTCATCACTTAAATTTTGGAAGTGAGAACCTTGTTTTTATTTGCCAAGGGCGCCAAAACTCGGCTTTGTTCCTAGCGCAAGTTTTCCTTACTGCGGCTCTGCGTAAACCACCTAAAACTAAATTTTATGTTAGAGTGAATTGATACATGGAAACATCGCATTAGTTGTGTGTTGTGGCAGTGTGTGCAGGATTACTAGTATATCTAATTCAACATGCTTGAAATGTATCGGATTTTAGATTACATGACATGGTAGTATTCTAATAAGATGCCAATAATATTTAGTTTTTCTTTTCTATTTACGAAAGCACTCTTGTCTTATAAACCAAAAACGCTATGTTGCGTTCACTTTTGTAAGGACAAACCAGATCTGGTTATTTTGGTTACTTTTATAGTGTATTACTGACTTTAAATGTCATATAAAGATATTCCTTACGCTGTAAAACAAACTTCAA
The DNA here is from genome assembly GCA_963971575.1 of Liopterus haemorrhoidalis. Classification (NCBI taxonomy): domain Eukaryota; kingdom Metazoa; phylum Arthropoda; class Insecta; order Coleoptera; family Dytiscidae; genus Liopterus; species Liopterus haemorrhoidalis. The sequence goes on from OZ020611.1 coordinate 162,811,963, forward strand.
ATTTGTTTTACCATTATTTAATAGCAACATGATATACATTTTCAAAGGGGCAAACTATTAAAATCAAAATTTCCTGTTAGTTTGTTTTTACAAAAGTGAGCAGAGCATAGGCGGAACTATAGCATGTTTCTTTAGTTTAAGCGGAACAAATATTTTGAATCCTAGTAACTTTTACCGATTAAGTGAGACTTTTGATCATTTTGTTTAGTAAAAGCCCACCTCACACCTTAAATGGAAAGCTTATAACAACTTACAAAAATTAAAATTCCAGTTAGTTCCGCTTAAACGTTTAGAATAACATATACATTTTGATTTTGATTAACAAACGTCTGATTCAATTGTTAAAAAGTAAGCTTACTACAACTTTAAAAAAAAATAAAATTCCATTTAGTTCCGCTTAAACTAAAGAAATTAACTATATGGATCAACCTTATTCTTATCAAAAGGGCCCCCTTCTGTATTCTTGTACAATCTTAATATTTCGACAAATACTAATATTATGTATCATTTTAAAATTTGAGACTGAAAACTTAATTATAATAAACGAATAACTTTAACAGCCTGTCCATGCTTAACTCTTTGGTTAATTTCCATGACTTCAAATTTAACTACAAATCTGACAAGTATGGGCCGGTTTCCGAAAGCTTAGTTAACTATAACCAAATAGTTAGAAAATGGTTGCTATGGTTACTTATGGCATTGTTAAATTGTGACTGTAGTTGACCATTTGCTTATAGTTTACTAAGCTTTCAGAAACCGGCCATATATGTTTATCAATGTTTTATTCAGTGTTGGTTAACTTACTACAACTTTTACTATGACTACCACAAATATTTATATAATATAAAAAGAAAATTGTTGTTTACATGGAAACAGCATAATCGGGTCTATTCTGTATCTTAAAAATTTACAAATTAACCTCAAGATCGAAGTTAAAAAATATTAACCACGCTTTACAATATTTTGTTATTCTGTAACTCTGTGACGTTGAAATTTTAATCTTGATGTTGTTAATTCAGTAGGTTATAATCGGAATTTTAACTCCAGCCAAATACATGGCGTTAACTTTTAACCAGCTGTAATTTTAACCTCTAAACGTCAAATAGCCAGAAAAAATGCATTTTTAGAATTAATCATGGCAAGTCTGTTTATTTTAAACCAATTATTACTAGAACAAATTGAACATCAAGAGGTTAATAAGTAAAAAATTATTATAAGTGAATGAAAAAAATATAAAAATGCTTTTTAGGAGATCAGTTCGAATTAAACAAAGGCAACTGCGTGATATGAGTGACCCTTTTAATTTACCTGAAGAAACATTTTAAAATACATATTTTCATTTGTCCCAAAACATGTACGGAATATCTCGTTTTACAAATGTTGTTTGAAAATCCGAGAGGAGCCAAAAGATTTCCTAATATATTGCAAGGAAATATTTAAAACTTTAAAATTGTGATACATTTATAAATTTTGATTTCTCTGTTTGTTTAAAAATAAAAATAAGGTAACATAACCTGAAAATAAAAGTATCTTAATACAGAAGAAAGAAAAGAGATAAAAAATATTGCTACATTTGCACCCATAATTATTTATGTATAAAAAAAAAAAATAAAAACGCGCAAATATTGTACGTTTGCGCAATATAGATTTATTATATTTGATCGTTGATGATTCACGATTCAACCATAACACATGTTTACATTAAATCCACACTTACACAACCCAAATACCTTCCCTTCTAGATAATTTCACAACACAATTTTAACCATAAGGTTAAAAAGTTAGAACTGAACGCTTGGGTTATAACCTGAGATACAGAATAAGAAACAAGGTTAAAATTTTAACGCCTAGTTAAAATGTTACTTTTTAACTATCATTTTTAACCATAAAAGATACAGAATAGACCCGATTATATGTTAAGATAAAATATATAGCCTGTTTTTTTGGTTTAAGCGGAACTAGATTTTCAATTTTAGTAACTTTTACCGTTTAAGTAAGGTTTTTCATTTTGTTTAGCAAAAGCCCTCTTCACACCTTAAAATGAAAACTCATGACAACTTAAAATCTAGTTAAAATAAACCAACCTAACCTAACTCTCCGCCTAAACCAAAGAAACAGACTATACTGTACAAATTTGAATAATAAATCAAAGAAATCTTGAATATTGTAATTCATTTTTAAGTCTTATGTCTTAAATTTTCACACAATATTAGTCTACCATGTCTGTTAAATATCTTATTTTCTTTACTATGCAGTTTATGATTCGTTGTCAAATAGTAGAAAATAGGGCTGGCTAAACCTATTTTCTTTTTGGATTGTTATTAAATGGAGCCTTCAATGGAACACCAAAGGGTCCTATATTGTTCTACTCTGGGCCTGTACTTTAATGTTAATACTTCGTTGGCGGACAAAGCTTTAATTTAACAAGTGTATTGGGGATATGAGAATAATTTTATTTGTTAGCATCGATGTGTGCTGTACTTGTTATCTAATGTAACATAAATAACATTTAACTAATTTTTATTATGATTATTTAAATAACCTAAATAAATATTAGATATTTTTATCCTAAAACTAAACAAGTCCTTTTATATTTTTAATTCACCATACACTTGAAATAGTAATCCTGATTATGACGAGAAGATCCACAGGTTCAGCCGTTTGACGCAGCATGTGCACAACCAAGTAGTGGTACGAAGATATCTTTTGTGGGATTATGTTTGAATGATTTGTGCTGTATTTCGTGGATCTGGTATTTATATTTGAAAACCTGTTCAATAGGTCCTATTGTCAAACTATCCTTTGAGACTAAGTAGGTATAGTATTTCCAAAATGAAATGGCCACTCTTGTTAAGAAGCTTAACAATGCAGTAATGGATTTATGGCAGTAATCTCAAGACTCGTAGCTGTAAAAAGAATATAAGAGGTATTAAGGGAATTTTAAATTAAAATTTAATAGATGTAACACTAGTTAAATTGAAGTTTCTTAAAAACCTTAAGGATATATTCCAAATTTATAATCCTATTTTATTCTAAATTTTAGGAGTTGTTATACTTGTTTGTTAGTTAATTTTCAACGTTCATAGCGTGCATACATTAACAACATGGCTCTTTGGCGACCATTTCATTTTGAAGAAATTCCTAATTTCTGTAGTAAAAATAGTGAATCTGTTCAAGGTGATGTGGAGTGCGAAAATGTGGACGTTGACGTGGAATGCGAAAATGTGGACGTGGCTACTAAAGAAAAATGTCATTTGTCAGAAGATTGCAAAGTTCTGATACTGAACATTTATAAAAACTTAGTTTCGGAAGGTAATGACAAAATAAATAGTTTTATGTCTAAAACAATAATAAATAAACTATACGACTTTTATTCGAAAAATATAGTGCCGACTGCATTTTTTAATAAAAAAGTTGGAAGAAGACGGAATAGAATTTCCATACAAAGTTAGCCATATGTATAATTATTTGAAGTTGCTAGGATTTATTTTTGATGCCAAAAAAGAATGAATTTGTTTGTGCAAATTTGAAGTATTTAATATAGACAGAGCTGGGCAAATTACTTACAAAAAGTAATTAATTACAATTACTAATGTAATTGTAGTAATTTTAAAGACTTTTTCAATTACTTTATTAAAAAAAAAAATACATTAATATATAATTAAAAAAACAGATTATTATAATGTTAAATAAAATATATAATTAAATATCATTTCTATTTCTCATTTTTAACAAGGAAAAACAAATACAATTTATACTTATAACATTGTTAATTTATATTTTTATTTCCTTTTAGTACCACCAATTCCTCAAACATTTAGCCAGTGTAATTTTATTGTTGGTGTGATAGCTGTAGCTATTATAGCATCCTTAGACTAGATTGAAAATATTTATGTGAAGTGTGAATTTTCACACATTTCAGGGTTTCGCAGGTATTTAGTAAGTGAATAATGATTATTTGTAATGCCAAAACAAATTTTATGTTAAATTTTTTTTTTTTTTTGTTAAGTTTAATTCGAATGCCTAATACCATTATGTAAGTTTCTAAATATGTGCAGTATTTTTTTTTTATATAGCAAGGTTCAATAAAATTTTGAAAAAATTCCTCTTAGATAGATATATAATCTAAAAATATTAAGTGAAGGCGGAATGCTGAGTGTGTAGGACATATTTTGCTTTGTAGTATTCACTGTAAAATGAACAATATTTTAAAAATAATTTATCATCTCTTAATCTAAAAGCTTTAAAAACAAATTTTATGTTAAAATATTTTTATGTTAATTTTAATTCGAGTGCCTAATACCATTATTTAGGTTTCTTAATATGTGCAGTATTTTTTTTACATAGCAAGGTTCATTAAGATTTTGAAAATTGCGCCTATGGCTTCATTGTGTACATTAAATTATAATTTCAACAATTTCCACTGATTATTAAATTTACGCTTTTAAAAATTAAATGCAATATTTGCCAAAATATAACTAGAATTTTGAAAAAATAATTTAAACAAAATAAAAATGCAAAAAAAAAAATAAAAAATAATATTGTCTCTTCTCGTGGGATTCGAACTCATTTTCTTGGGCAGAACGCTAGTACCGTAACCATTGCACCAAGATACACGTTACAGTTTAGTGTGTTATATAACTATAAGTTTTCAACATTATTAGCAAAAAAACACAAAAAATGCTTTTTTTCTAAAAACATAATCTGATCAAAAATTCCTGTTGTACTATTCCGGTTCACACCAATGTACATTATTTAGAATTTTTTCAGATTTTTAGTTTAAACCATCTGGGCTTTAGTTTAAACCACAATTTTGGCAAAAATCGCTTCAAAAAAATTTATTTTGCAAAAATAAAAATTTGATGTTTAATCCACGTACCAAGGTGTGTAATTATCCTTTAATCCACGTAAAAAAATATATTTTTTTTTTTCGATGAGCACATATTGGTTTATATTTTTAGGGGGATATGTTTTTTAGATATTTTAGTATTTTTCCTATGTGCGGGTCAAAGAGTTGTATAAGTATGCCAAATTTCAACTCTCTAGCTTTAGCCGTATGGCTACAATTTTTACCGAACAGACAGACGACAAAATGACGGTATAAGGGTTTTTTGGTCATACCTACAAAACCCTAAAAAGATATGAAGACCTTACAACCAAACTATTTAAATCAAATTTTCCAATTATATTTATAGTTTTAGAGTGTTCATCATTTTCTATAATTTTTTAATGTTTTACTTTTAAAGATATAATACTGGGTAGTAAAAATCCATAAATAGTATTTTTTTCACTAAAAAATCAGGGTTTTTTGCAATCGGTTGTAAAACTTTTGGGTATTCTTCTAGGTACAATAATACTGTCTCCTTAAAAGAATCTTTTAAATTTGAAGTATTTAAATTACGTGAAGTAATTAAATTACCAAAAACAATTACTTTATCAATTATTTTTCAAAATTTGAAAATTGAATAGAATTACTTTTTTTTACAAAGTAATTCAATTACAAATTAGATTGTGGGACAAAGTAATTTAATAAGTGATTAATTACAAAAGTATTTAATTATTGCCCAGCTCTGACAAGTAAGAAAAGTGTCTGAAAGAGTCTGAAAAGTCTGTAAACAATAACGACTTTAAAACAAAATGGTTTTTAAACGTGCCTATATTTATGATTCAAATATAGCCAGTCCTAAGCCTGATAAAAATGTGAAGGAATGTCATGTGGGTATATACAGTTTATTCTAAATAGCATGTAAGAAAACACGTTTATTTTAATAAATTATTACGGTCCTGGCAACTGTTAACATAACTATAAACAGCAGGTATAATGGTTATACTATCAGTCATTATTGGGATCAATAAGTGAGGATGGCCATTTCATTTTGGAAATACTATACGAAGATATTGTCACGGGGTGAAGTCAAGAACGGAATCTTTTCTACAAAGTTTATTAGACAAGATTAAATTACATCAGAATGTGTATAATTTGTAAAATGGCTGCTGGTGTTGTCCGTCTAGAAGCTGATGTTAGTCTCGTTCTTGCCCCTTCTTCAGGATCGGTAGAACCACCCCAAGTATCCGCACGAGACGAACACGTAGAGAAGCCCTGTAGACAACACTCACATCTCGTCTTGGCGACTTTAACAGATGGGCTGGTCCTTGGGCAGCGTGCTCACAAGAATGACTACTACTTGACTACCAAAAAATGACTAACTACGACTCTATTCCCTAAGATCATTTTATAACTGTTAACCAGGACACTATGACGTCAGGGCCTACCTCAATTGTTTTGGAAACATTATTCATTTGTGTAATTGTTGGCAGCAATTAAAGACCATAGTCATCACAATTGAATAATGTTTATCAACACATTAGAATGTAGTTCAAAACTTATGTTGACAAACACGCAACACTCTGCACAAAACTCTTTAATTCCCAAAACCGTATGTCAGCAACCATGACCTACACAGCCTAAAGGCTGCACGAGGATTTGGGACATTAGAATACAAATATACCATAATTGTGACAATATCTTTCGTGGGATTATGTTTGAATGACTTGTGCTGCATTTCGTGGATCTGGTATTTACATTTGAAACCTGAAAGGTTAGTTTGACAATAGGGCCTTGTCAAACTATCCTTTGAGACTAAGTAGGTAATAATGTTTATCAGAAGTCGTATTTTCTCGGATTGCCTATTCAACTCGCTCAACATTTTTAGTTTTAACAGTTCATGTCGTCTTAATTCCGAGACTCTTAATCTAATCTAATTAGCATATAAAGACCCGTTCAGCTTTTTGAAGAATTTTGTGTAATTCAAAGAAACGCATAACGTTTCGCCAATAAATCCTTGCTTTCATCAGGTGCTATCCTGTCAACCTACGAGGGTTACCTTTTATGTTTTTGCAAACGATTACTAGATGGCAATATTAAAATGTGTCATTACTATATTCGTAAAATTTGACATTTGTTATTGTGAAATCTGTAGCAGCTTATAAATTGACCGAGTAGTTTGTTGACAGTGAACGTTAAAAAAAAAACAAGTTTGTGAAAAAATAGATATTACTCGTGAAGGTTTTCGTTGGATGATTTTTTACGATTTTAGTAAAGACTTAACTCAACAACAATGCATAGATTCGCTTCGTTCAACTTTTGGTAATAAAGCACCATCAGAAAAGACTGTTTACAATTGGTTTGCAGATTTTCGTCGTGGTCGTGCGTCCGTCAGTGAAAAATCTCGTGAAGGTCGACCAAAATCGGTTGAATCAAAAAAAACATCGATGCTGTGCCCAAAATGATTTTTTTTTAAATTAATTTTTGTCTTTGCTACGATGGCCATTAACCAGCCCAAAATGATTGAAGAAGATGGGCATTTGACTTACCGTGAGATAGAGGCATCCTTTGGCATATCGCAGACTGCAATACATTCGATTTTGCATGAACATTTAGCTGTGTATAAATATATACATAGAATAAAATCTTTCCATTCCAAAAACATAAAACCCAAGTTTTTACTGTTTTTTGATTTTTATAAATTAAACTTTTAACGAACATATGTTCACAAAAGTAGCAGTAGTCCTTTTCTTGGTATCCCAAAAAATCTGAAAAAATCAATATTAATACTAAAATGTTACGGCTTTTTAAATATTTTTATAAAATTTATTTATCTTTTCTATTTTTTGAGATATGTGGTTATTTGTAAAAAGGTCTCTAGCACTAAAAGTAGTGTCCCAAAAAACTTGAAAAAATTAAAATCTACAGAATAAAAGGCGATTTTTTCAAAAACTTTAAAAATGTTTCTATTATCTTTCATAGTTTTTGAAAAAATGCACTTTTAAAATTACCAAATATTGAGGCAGTCGAAAAATGGCTATAACTCGTGTACCCGTATCTCAAAAAATTTGAAAAATTCACCAATGGTAGAACAAATTCTTTCCATTCCAAAAATATATAATTCAAATATTTGCAATTTTTAGTTTTTTATAAATTAAACTATTAACGAACATATGTTCACAAAAGTAGCAGTAGTCCGGTTCCTGGTACCTCAAAAAATCTGAAAAAATCAATATTGATAGTAAGATTTATCTACCTTTTTCAATTTTTAATGTGGTTATTTGTAAAACGGTCTCTAGCACTAAAAGTGGTACCCCAAAAAAATTGAAACAAATTAAATTTACAGAATAAAAGGTGCTTTTTTCAAAAACCAATTATCTATTATCTTTCATAGTTTTTGAAAAAAATGCACTTTTAAAATTATCAAATAGTGGGGCATTCGAGAAATGGCTGTAGGACGTGTACCCGTATCACAAAAAAATTGAAAAATTCACCAATGATAGAATTAAATCTTCCCATTCCAAAAATATATAATTCAAATTTTTACAATTTTTGTTTTTTTTTTTTAATTAAACTTTTAATGAACATGTGTTCACAAAAATAATGTGTTCGCAATAGTCCTGGTACCCCAAAAAATCTAAAAAATCAATATCAATAGTAAAATGTGAGGGCTTTTTAAATACTTTTAAAGAATCTATGTATTTATCTTTTTCAGTTTTTGAGATATTTGGGTATTTGTAAAAAGATCTCTAGCTCAGAAAATGGTGCCATAAAAAAAATTTAAAAAATCAAAATCTAGAGAGCAAAAAATGCCCTTTTTAAATACTTAAGTTTGCTGTTATCTTTTACAGTTTTTTAAAAAATGCATTTTTAAAATAACATAAAGAGGGCCAGTCGAAAACGGCTATAGCTCTTGCACCCGTATCTTAAAAAACTCAAAAAAAATATGAATAATAGACTGATGTATGTCCTTTTGAAAATAAAAATTATAAATTTATATTTTTTTTAGAAAATTTAACACATGTTTACTAAAAGAGCTTTTGTCCTTTTTTGGTACCCTAAAAAATATTAAAATAAACAATATTAATATAAGTAGCTTAAGGCTTTTTAAATATTTTCACAAAGTCTATTTATTTTGTTTAGTTTAAGAGATATTTATTTAATTGTAAAAAACCCATTGCTCCCAAACTGGGCCTAAAAAAAAAAAAAATGAAAATATTCAAACTTATAAACTAAAGAATGCTTTTTTCAAAAACACAAAGATTTTTGTTACGTTTTTCAGTTTTAGAGAAGATGCATTTTTAAGGTGTACATGAAAGTGGCTAGTTGAAAAAGGGCTGTAGTTTCTTTGTTCTAGTTTCCCAAAATGTCGTATGAACATAATTCTATAAAGTATATAAAACATTTGTGTTGAAGTTAACATTATTTCAAAAAATGAAACTTACTAAATGGTACCCCAAATATTCCGCATCATTATATATGCATGTATATTTATAAGTAAATTGTTATTGCATTTTATCTCATGTATATTTGTATATTACAAATTAGTTATTAATAAAAAATATAGAATAGTATATTCTGTAACAAGGTTGGAATGAGAAAATTCGATGCGAGTGGAACATTCCGAGTGCGAGCCGCAGGCGAGCGTGAGGAACCACGAGCATCGAATTTTCTCTTCCAACCGAGTCACAGACCCTACTTTCTCGACGACCACCAGAAAGAAAAAAAAAATAACAAATTATTATTTTAACAAACATTTTATCTTAACAAATAATTTATATTACATAACAAATTAAACAGTTAATTAAACAATTGTTTAATTTTAATTTAATTTACCGCACATCGGCCACTATTTTATGTTAGGAAGTTATGTTGCATTTATTTAATGTAAACGTTGCATATATCTTAATGTAACCCTACAAAAACAAAAGACAACAAGTATGGAATAGTTATTCCATAACATGTGATGGAATGAATTACACGCGAAATGCATAAGAAGATAAGTGCTTTAGAATAAGATTCCAACTCTTGTGTGTTTTTTTTTTTTTTTTTTTTTTTCATTTCGGACCTTTGCATTTAGGGAAATTGGTCTGGAGCTATTTTGTTATTTTATTTAATGTACATGAGTAGGAGTGGGGGAAGGATGATTGAAGGGAGCTGGGAGGTCGCTGACGAGACCCGACGCTGCTAGGAGATATGTTGTAACAACATTGTTGTTGGAGGGGGGTCTTGGAAAGGTTTACAATAGATAATAGAGATGTTATTTAATGAGAATGATTTATATTTGTATTTTAGTGTTTTTTATATATTCGCATAGGGCTTTATATATGTTAATGTTTCTAGTTTTTAATATAATATTCATGTTGGTTGGAAGTACTATTTTGTTTTTAATTAGGGATTCTATAAACTGTATTTGTTGTGCCTGGAAATTTGGGCAGGATAATATTGGGTGATTTGTATCTGCAACTGCATTTTGGCAATGGTTGCATGTGTTCGAATCAATTATTTTAAGTTTACACAGATGTACAGGAGCGAGCGTATGGTTTAAGTGCATTCTGCAGATTGCAGAGCTGTATTTTTTGGAAAATGAGACAGTTTTGTACCATGGTGTCTTAATCCTTCTTTGCAAGTTATGATAAAATTCTCCTTTATTTTCCGATTGCCGGGTATATTCAATTTGCCATGCGGTGTAACAGCTGTTTTTTAAAGTTGACATATATTCAGTCGGATTCATTAATGAGTGTGCCATGTTTTGCAGCTTCTCTGGCCTTATTGTCCGCTATAATGTTGCCCGGTATATCGGAGTGCCCTTTAATCCATATTAATTTAATTTCTGTGTCCTTGTGGTTCTTGCATAGATGGATGTTATTAATTATTCTATATATTATTGGTTCATTGTTCTTGAATCCAGGATTTGCATAAGGCGCATAGCTGTCTGAAAATATAGCAACTGATGTTTTGTCCAGGAGATTTGGCAGTTGTAAGATATATTGTGTGGCGTGATATATGGCCAATAATTCTATATGGAATATATTAAAAGAATTTTGAGATAGATGCATTATTATTTTGTTGCATTGCGGGTCAAAGATTGAGAAACCAGCGCTTGAGTTTGTTTTGGAGCCGTCTGTATATATTTCGTACGTGTTTGGATGCTGTTTTAAATAATCTTGTAGTTTGTTATAATTAGTTATTTTTTGGAAGTGATTGGTAAATTTGTTCGGTAGCGAAAATATGAGCGGATGAAGATAGCAGGTGACATTATTACTTGTGATTATACTGATGTTAGAATTAGAGTGCTCCAAGAAACAGTCTACCAAGGGCGGAGTGTTTTTGATTTGCCAGTATGAACAGGTTAGATTTTTAGAAGACAGGGAGACAAGTTTGTTGTTGAGAATATGGATCTGATTGGTGTGAGTGTGAAGCCAGAATTTATTTGTGATTATTTTTCTTCTAAATTTTAGGGGCAAGTCGTGGCTTTCGACCAGTAAACTGTGGATTGGAGTGGATGGCATCGCGCCTAAACAAAGTCTGAGACATTTATTTTGAGTTTTGTTCAAGGGCTCTAATCTAGTGTTGTTGGCCGAACCGTATAAAGAGAAACCATATTCTAATATAGATCTGATTCTGGATCTATAGAATAATAAAGCGGTGTTAATATCTGCTCCCCATGTTTTTTTAGTGTTGACTCTAAGCATGTTTATGGATTTTTCGCATTTTTTTGATGTTGCTTGGATATGAGACTTGAAATTTAGCTTACAATCTAAGTGCATACCTAAGTATTTGATATCTGGTACAATACTTATGGAATCACCGGCCAGGTTTAGAAATTTTGGAAGCTTACTCTCATGATGTCTTGTAAAGCAGACGATTTTTGACTTATTAAAGCAAAGATCAAACTCTTGTGTTAGAATATTAACTCTGTAGTCAAAATTGGTTTTAGAATTGGTAAATTCTATAGTGGTCGTGGAGAAATAATATTGTATTTTCTTCTGAGACCTTAATATTAACAGTATTAACATAAATATTTTAGAACATCCTGGCAAAAAGTGTTGAAAGTGTTTCTTAAAACTATGTTTTCTTCAAACACTCTACACCAGTGTTTCTCAAACCTTCGACAGTTGCGGACTACTTTCAGAATTCAACACTAACCGCGGACCACAAACAACAATTAAAACATTGTTTTTGCGTAAAGGCCCATTATTAATACTAATGGAATTTTCTGTGCGCGGACCACCAAAAATTGACTCGCGGACCACCTGTTGAGAAACACTGCTCTACACCCCTTAAAGTTTGGGGACACTGGAAAAAGGCTGGAATAAAATAAGTATGAATGAGATATTTCAATAAAATATTTAAAAAATCTGTGGCATAGAGGGGTTGAAATTTGAGGGGCTGTCAGTAGTCTCTAATAAAAAATTATGCTCCATAAAAGGGATTTTTGAAATACAGGCCACATAAACAACCCCCGTTTCGTAGTTTTGTTATGATAGCCCCAATCCAACATTCCTGTACTGCGGGTTGCATAGATACTGTAAAGTCAACTCGCTAGTTCTCCAAACAAGAAACACCACGATTATATTCGAGTAAAATGAATTGTGTCCAGCGATTTGGTACCAGGAGATTAGGAATGCAAAGAGATAGTTAAGGGTTTTTAGCGATTATCTCGGGAACAATAAGGGCTAGGGTGTCCAGATTTGGTACGTCCCTCCGTAAAGACCCTAGGTATATGCTATTAAAATTTCAATTTTATTAAAAATTTTTGTTTGTCTTTGCTAAATTTTTATGAAAAAACTGTCTTGCGCGCTAGATCCAATTTTTGCGTTTGCATATTTTAACTCCATGTGGCCACTTATAAAAACGTTTGTTTACATAAGTGTCACATGTGCTGTCAAAAGCCGGTTAATATTTAACATAAAAATGGCATTAGGACCTAAAGAATCTGGCAAAATAATTGCCGAATTAGCAACTTACGTAAAAATCAAAAATGAAGGTATTGAAAAACTAGGAAACGAGGTAATTATTTTATTAACATATTAAGGTCAACATAACCTTATTTTACTATCAATCTTGCTTATTTAATTACTTTTAACAGTTGTTAGTAGAACTGCAATCTGGACGTCTGTCTCCAGAAAATTTTTCTCAAAGCGATATCCATCCGAAGTCAACTGATCCATGGGCCATAGACTGGATATTTGTGGTTGATACCCTTAATTTTTGTTTCTGGAAACCAGAATATGAAACTGGTTGGAAAGTTAATGGACAAACTGGATATTTTGCACTGTGTGCTGCCATCAACAGAGCTCAAAAAGTAATAATTTTCTCCTATAATTGTAAATTTAATATTATTATAGTATTTTGGTATTTGTACTTCATGATGCAATTATTGCATCAGCTTTATATATGTACATAAAGATTTGCAACTGTTTTAATATTAATTTATAAAAAGAGTGTTTACGGTCTTCATATTTCTTTTTAATGGGTGATAATACAGGTCAAAAGAAGGCGAAAATCCTTAAAACAAGTTAGTAAAAATTTTATAATAAAAGATATTAAGTTTTTAATTTTTGGGGTTTTTCCGCCATACCTTTCCAAATATTTATCCAATCAAAAAAATGCATTTAGATAAAAGATTTAACTTCTTATTCTTAACAATATTCGTAATACAGTCGATTCCGCTTAATTGGGACACATCCGGACTTAGGCATTTTGGCCCAATTAAGCGGCTGCCCCAATTAAGCGAATTTCACATAAAATTAAACAATGCATTTTTTTTTTTTTCAATAATGTTATTTTATGAACTCTTGGACAAAACTTTAAATTACATATAACCAAAATATATAAACTTTTAAGAAATAATAATAATAAATTCCAAAATAAAATAATAAATAGGTACATATAAGCTGGTCACTTTTGTAAGAACACACTAGATCTGGTTATTTTGGTTACTTTTATGGTGTGTTACTGACTTTAAATGTCAATTAAAAATATTCCTTACGCTGTAAAACCGACTTTAGGTTGATAAGGTTATGATCATTATAATTAAGATATCATTTTTCATTATGACATATGTCAAATGGATCGACATTTTAAAAAAGTGAAATTTTTTAATACCAACCTGACATACAGCTTCAAAGGTGCAAACTATTGAAAACAAAATTCCCTCTTAGTTTGTTCTTACAAAAGTGAACAGCTTATACAATTTCATTCAATGCAAAAATGCGTCAAATGTAGGCTGTCTTTTGTTTTTGTAACATTTCCTTCCTTCATTAAATAACGCTGTAATATTAAATTCTTTGTACATATTTTTTCTTGAGAATATGTGTAACATAATATGTACTGTGATTTGAAATTTACTGCCCCAATTAAGCGGAATGTAGTCCCAATTAAACATGTAAATTTACTGTTGGTTCCTTGGTTTGGTTTCTGTTCTTTGAGATTTGGCCCAAATAAGCGGCTGCCCCAATTAAGCGGTGGCCCAATTAAGCGGAATCGTCTGTATAAGTTTTTGCTGTTAAGTCAATAATAAGGGAGTAATTTAAATTCTTAATTTTTAACACCAAAAAATTAAAATTTAAATTACTCCCTAATTTATAAATAAATATTGTTAAGAATAAGAAGACAAATCTTTTATCTAAATGCATTTTTTTGATTGGATAAATATTTGGAGAGTTATGGCGGAAAACCCCCAAATATTAAAAATTTAAATTACTCCCTTATTATTGATTTAACAGCAAAAACTTATATTACAAATATTGTTAAGAATAAAGTGGGTTTTACACGATTCAATTAATTGAAAAAGTCAATTAATTGATGTGTGTAAAGTATACAAATTTCGTCAATTAATTGACAAAAAAATTGATTTATTTTGAAAAATATATTTTGAAAATAGAACAAGTTCTATTTTTCATAAATTTTTTAGGGAATTCTAGGTATATTTTTATCTGTTAAGATATTGCGAACTGTTTAGTTGTAGCATAACCTCCAAATATATATTTTGTGTTTCGTTTTCAAATTTGACATAACCTCGAACGTTCTAATTTACCATCATCTATGGTCTATTTCAAAGTAGAAAAAAGTAGATAGCGCTGCGAACCGAGTACGATTTACACTGATCAAATACAGTATAGCGGGAAATTTAAAATAAGTTACAACTAGGGCATGGGCGTAGCAACTGGGTTAGCAAGTGGTTTTTTTTTTTTTAATATAAAAAAAGTTAATAAGATTTTGAAATAAACAAGGCAGATAATACACTTACGTTATTTATACGACATAAATTCAGTTTAATGGGAAATTTGAAAAAGATAAAAAAATATTAATTTTAAAAATTATGTACTATATATAAAAAGATAGATTTGGCTAAAAGAGTTTGAACAAAGCAATAAAACAAACAATATATCTTCAGAGCTAAAGTTTCTTATTTAAATAATTATTGTAAATACAAATTAAAAATATATGTATATATGAAGGTCTAAAACTTATATCAATAACTTCTTCTTTGGGCACAATCAGCTGGGCTGTCTTTTGGCATCACATTAGTCCTCTCTCTTGATCTGTTAATTTTCAAGTGTCAAAAAATATTTATATGTCAGATAACCTAAAAAATATATAACTGCGTAAAAACAAATTACAGTCTGTTTCAAACGCTTAGGCGGAACTAAATGGGAATTTCGTTCTTTTAGGTTGTCACGACAAGGGACCTTGCTTGGGTTATTTCATTTTTCACGTTGCAATGTCAAAATTTAAAATTACAACAATGAAACCATGGAAACGAATTACCTATGTCAAAATTAAATTATTTTTTTAATATATTTTAATGACAAAAAAATTAATAAATGGGAAATTTGTATTAAGAATGACACAAAAAATCAAAATATAAAGAAAATGACAATTTAAAATGATATTAACCTTAACAAAAAATGTGTATTGTAAGTATGATTTACAAAGCTTAAACAAAACGGTCGAAAAGCACGATTTAAACGATGAAAGTAACTAGATTGCAAAATTTAGTTCCGCTCAACCGTTTGGAACAGACTGTACATGGAGAATTTTCTCCATAAAATCTACGCCAAGAATATAAATAAAAGTCTAAATATGTAAATAATAACAAAATATATGAGAAAAATTAAAAAATATATATAATATATATTTCCAATGTACGACACTGAACATCTGTCAACTTGGACTAAAAACAATATTTTTACAGTATAATAGGGATGACGATCTAAACCAATCCGAACCAATAGACTTTTTTTTTTTTTTTTTTTTTAATTTAATGGCCTTTGCTACAGTGGCAATTAGCCAGGACAATTTTTATTCGAGAAAATTTCCATGCCTGAACGGGATTCGAACCCGAGACCTTCGCAACGCAGAGCACATGTGTTACCACTACGCTACGCCGGTCGGCAACCAATAGACTTTGAAATAGACCATAGGTTATTTCTTTTGTTTTTGTTTACAGCTCGTAATTTTGTGAAGATTTTTCCAATATTTTCATTCTGATAAATATGTCACCATATTTGGTTGGTAATGTAAAAGTTTTCAAATGTGTGTAAAGTGGTGTTTTGTTTCCAAGGTTACCAATAAATTTTTCAATTAATTGACAAAAAACTTGATCAATTTGTTGATCAATTAATTGAACTGTGTAAAACCAACTTAAGAAGTCAACTCTTTTATCTAATTGCATTTTTTTTTTTTTTATTGGATAAATATTTGGAAAGTTATGGCGAAAAAACCAAAAAATTAATATCTCTTTTATTATAAAACTTTTACTAAGGTGTTTTCAGGTTTTTCGCCTTCTTTTGACCTGTAGTGTCACCCATTAAAAAAGAAATAAGACGACCGTAAACACCTGTATAAAAAATCAATTCTTTTTCAATTATTTTTTTTTCAATTTTTTTGTGTCGATTAAAAAATATATTTTTCCTCGACTATATAGATATACGTTCATTACAAGCGTGTCAGTGATTAGTAAATGTAGCACGTTCCCCACTTCTTTTTATTAAACACCGCTGGCCTGTTACGTAATGACTTCATTACGTAACAACTTGAGCTCATTACATAACAAGTTCAAGCAGCAATGGCCGACCGTTGCTAGGCAACGTAATAAATAGGTTGAAAGCATATGTCAAATTATTGTTAGTAAGTGAAGGAAACCAGATTAAAATTAAATAATACAGTTAAAGTTGTCGAATTTTCAAATATATTTTTTAATAGAGTTGGTCTTGGTCCGTCAGTTAATCAAATGACGCAAGTATTGTTATTTTAACTGAATTTAGATTCCATACGACACGTACATTACCGTTGCTAGGCAACGTAATAAATAGGTTGAAACAACTGTCAAATTATTGTTAGTTTTTAAAGGGAACTGAATAAAAATTAAATAAGTAATAAAGTTATAGTCGTGTAAAAAGCATAGTATGAAACTTGCATGGAATAGTCATGTCATGCTCGTTGTATAGTATTCTATTTTGTAACATTTATTGTGTGGTATCAAAAGAAAACTCTTAAGACGTAGATTAAGGAACAAAGGTATTTTTTTTAAATTTAGTAGAAAATACTTATATATCAAATAAGTCATTGTTAATAATGAGAAATACATTTTTGAAATTGTAATTATGAAGCCATTTATCAATATATTTCTTATTAATTTAATGAAGACTAACCAATAGATAAGAAGTAAATGCCGAAAATATTGCTTGGAGTTTTTAATTTAAATTTTATTGTGATGAAATATTTGCAAATTATTTAAATTTAGTTTTAAATAATAAAGGAAAGCTTTTAGTGCTCAAATAACGAATAACAATGATTATCAAAAAACTTTTTATCAAAAAAATATCCTTAGACATCCAGCATTATGTTGGCTTCTTACACTTATTAAATACCTACAAAACTCTGAAATGTATGAAAATTCACACTTCATTAACATTTCATAAATGTAAGATCTTAATAGTTACAGTCTGTATAATTAGACATATGTACATGCTTATGACTCATGATCAGGCATGTGCACATATAATAAAAACGTTCAAACATGACAAGAACATCAATACCTAATACACCCGATAGTAAAAATTGTTAAGTTAGTGTTTTGTCTTTCAGTAGTGCGATTGTGTAATAATGAGTGCTATTTATGCAAAACGTTTTGAAGCGGTATTTTTATGTACTCACCCAAAAGGGCCAAAAATATCCTTTTCAAGTTCAGCAAAATATATGCACAAGTCAGTAGACTTTGTGAAGTATTGGGTGAAACGTTATAAAATTAATAAAAATATTGACGATTTACCTAATCGTGGATTTAAAAAAATTAATGTGAAGTGTGAATTTTCACACATTGCAGGGTTTCGCAGGTATATAATAAGTGAAGGCGGCATGCTGAGTGTGTAGGACAAATTTTGCTTTGTAGTAACCACGGCAAAATGAACGATCTTTTTAAAATAATTTATCGTCTGTTAATCTCAGAGCTTTAAAGACAAATTTTATGTTAAAATATTTTTTTGTTAATTTTAATTCGAATACCTAATATCATTATTTAGGTTTCTAAATAAGTGCAGTATTTTTTTTATATAACAAGGTTCATTAAAATTTTGAAAATTGGGCCTATGGCTTTCATTGGTTGTCTTAAATCATACGCTCCGCCCCTCTGGCTTCGTATAAATGACACAAAATGAAAATATAATTCCAATTGGTTATTAAATTTACGCTCTTGAAAATTAAATTCAAAATGTGCTAAAATATAACTAGAATTTTAACAAATTAATTTAAACATAATAAATGTGAAAAAAAAAAACAAAAAATTAAATTGACTCCACAAGCTAGGAACGAACCTGTGTAGTGAATAACGATCCTGTGTGGTTGTCGAGCAATTGAGCCACTAGACCACCAAACGCTTATCAACTTAGTGTGTTATAAGAGCATAACATGTATGCATCGTCAACCAAAAAACACAAAAAATGCGTTATTTTCCGAAAACATAATCTGATCAAAAATTCCTGTTGTACTATTCCGGTTCACACCATTATACATTACTTAGAATTTTTTCACATTTTTAGTTTAAACCATCTGGGCTACAGGGTGTGGGACAAAAAATTTTTTGCACAATTTTGGCAAAAATCGTCTCAAAATAATTTATTTTGCAAAAATTAAATTTTGATCGTTAATCCACGTACTAAGGGCTATCATTTGATACCCTAATCAGAATTTTAAAAAAATATTTTTTTTTTTCGATGAGCACATATTTGTTTATATTTTTAGGGTGATATGTTTTTTAGATGTTTTAGTATTTTTCCTATGTGTGGGTCAAAAAGTTGTACAAGCATGCCAATTTTCAACTCTCTAGGTTTAGCTGTTTGGCTACAATTTTTACCGAACAGACAGACAGACAGACAGACGACAAAATGACGGTATAAGGGTTTTTTGGTCATACCTACAAAACCCTAAAAATGACCACTAAAAAACAAGATGAAATGATTTTTCACGTTTTTAAAAATAATCCTATTTTATCTTTACGTAAATATCAATTTTATTAAAAAAGAACATTAAGTTAAGTCTAATGACCCTGAAAAGTCGTTCAATTGAAAATGGTATTAAATCCAGGAGCGCCAAACAAAAACCGTTGTCGATTAAACATGCCGAAAAACGACTCGCTTGGTCCAAGGAAAATTTAGACCGCGATTGGAGTGATGTGGTTTTCTCTGAATCTAGTTTTAATGGCTGGATGAATATGGAGGTACATGGATTATAAACTTCGAATAAAAAACGTTCAAAATTTGAATCAGCTAACTCTTCAAATACGGCAGATATGGAGATCACTGCCAAAGTATGCTGAAAAGCTGGTAGAAAGTGTACCGAAAAAATGCTAAGCAATAATTTTAAATTATTTTTAGTTTTTCCTTTTCTTTCTTATAGTTCGCCAAAAATCAACAAGGACGTCTTATTATACTGACTGTACATTTAAACTGATTTTGTTACGATTTTAATAAAAAAAAAGCTCATTGTAGTTCATAATACAAATATGAATAAAAATTCTATAAACAATGAAACAAAATATTGTATGTAATGTGAATGACGACGGGTACCCGGGTACCCGTCACCCAACCCGTTTAAATTGTACCCGGTTTCGACTTTGAATACCCGCTACCCGTAATCTATCCATTACCGGGTAATTAACGTGTATCGGATAACTAACGGGTAGCTGGTAAATAGCGGGTAGCGGGTAATTAACGGGTAGCAGATAATTAACGGTGATTGTGTGAGGTATTTTGAGTATTTATTTAACTACTAGGTTATTACCCGTCAACAATGACGGATTTATAATATAAAAATTTCAATTGTTTGTATGTGTATTTGGTTTTATTTTTTAACGTATTTTAATTTCGTCGCCAGTCTACGAATCATGGGACAGGATATCACCAGTTAGCTAATCACGAGAGAGGGCGTCAGCTGTCAACTAACCAAGAACAGGGTGTCCCCAGTTAGCTAATCACGAGAACTTTAGAAAAATTGACGTCATAATGTTACCGACACTACATACAGACACTGGCTAATTATATAGTTAGATTATTTATTCATTAACTTTTTAAGATGAGAAAACGATTCATTTTTATTTAGTACATTACATTTATATTGTTTAAACTAAAAATAATTTGAGACGTTAATTTATGCCTACGAAACCCTAGACATTTCTATATGTAATTATATTCGTAGATACTTAAAGAATAAATCTGCAAAATATTGTTCATATCGGTTAAAGGATATAGGCTTGTTTAGAGTTTCTCGTTTATGCCTACGAAACCCAAAACATTTATATATAAAATTTTATCCGCAGTTTCTTAGAGAATATCTGCAAAATATTGTTCATATCGGTCAAAGGAAACAGGAGTATCTACAGTCTCTTGTTTATGCCTACGAAACCCTAGACATTTATTTATGTAATTATATTCGTAGATTCTTAGAGAATAATTGTGCAAAATATTGTTCATATCGGTCAAAGGAAACAGGAGTATCTAGAGTCTCTTGTTTATGGCTACGAACCCTAGGCATTTATGTATGTAATTATATTCGTAGATTCTTAGAGAATAAATCTACGAAATATTGTTTATATCGGTCAAAGAAAACAGGAGTATCTAGACTCTCTTGTTTATGCCTACGAAACTCTAGACATTTATGCATATAATTATATTCGTAGATTCTTAGAAAATAAATCTGAAAAATACTGTTCATATCGGTCAAAAGATATAGGAAGTACCCTAGGGTTTCTTGTTTATGCCCACGAAACCCTATACATTTCTATAGGTTATTTTATCCGCAGATTTTTAAATAATAAATCTGCAAGTTTATCCGAGATTCTTATTTATATTTACGAAACCCTAGATATTTCTGTATGTTATTTTATCAGCAGATTCTTAGAGAATAAATTTGCAAAATATTGTTCATATCGGTCAAAGGATATAGGAGTATCTTGTTTATGCCTATGAAACCCTAGACATTTATGTATGTAATTATATTTGTAGATTGTTAGAGAATATATCTGCAAAATATTGTTCATATTGGTCAAAGGATATAGCAGTGTCTAGAGTTTCTTGTTTATGCCTACGAAATCCTAGACATTTCTGTAAATAATTATATTTGTAGATTCTAAGAAAATAAATCTGCAAAATATTATTCATATTGGTCGAAGGATATAGCAGTATATATAGTTTCTTGTTTATGCCTACGAACCCTAGACATTTCTATGTTATTTTATTCGCAGTTTCTTAGAGAATAAATCTGCAAAATATTGTTGATATCAGTCAAATGATATAGGAGTATCTAGAATTTCTTGTTTATGCCTACGAAATCCTACAAATTTCTATATGTAATTATATTCGTAGATTCTTAGAGAATAAATCTACAAAATACCTGTTAGTCAAGTCAAACTGGGAACACCCTGTTTCCCAGTTAGCCAATCACGAGAATCTTAGGAAAAATGACGTCACAGTGTTACATAGATCAGTGCTTCTTAAACTTTTTGATGTCGCGGCTCCCCTGCAACTCAAATCATAACTCACGGCCCCCCTAATTTTTGTTTTTGGAACCAAGATTAGTTAAAATATATACATACATATAGTTTTTTAGGCTCAGATCATTCAATAAACTATGTATAATGAAGAATAATATTTATGTAGCATTAAAACTTATCCTTTTTAAATAATAAAATAATTAAGTGTTATATTTGCGGCTCTTGGCGGCCCCCTTGTGGGAATACCACGACCCCCTAGGGGGCCGCGGCCCACCACTTTAAGAAGCACCGACATAGATCACTAACACACGGTAGCTAATTATATGTATATGTACGATGACTATTTTGTTCTCGATTACAGTAATAGGGATTAAGTATTCCTATTCCATAACGCACTTATTATATATATTATTGTGCTTATTATTCAGTACTAACTTTTCATTTTTATATATTCATATTTTATAATTAACGAGTAGCGGGTAATTAACGGGTAGCGGGTAAATCCGGCTAATTGTGGCCAGTACCCGGTTTCAGAAATTTCTAATTCTTGTCATTCCTAGTATGTAACTTTGATATTCAATATTTTTCAGGAGGATGTGGATATTCTGAATCCCAAGTTTTACTCAAAAATAACTCAAGAACAACTCTCAAACATATTAAGAAGTGATACCGAGATAACAATTCCACTTTTAGAGGAAAGAGTAAAATGTCTTCAAGAAGTTGGAACAACACTCTTAGAAAAATTCGATGGAACCTTTAAAACCTGTGTTATGAATTCTGAAAACTCAGCCCAAA
Source organism: Liopterus haemorrhoidalis (assembly GCA_963971575.1). Taxonomy (NCBI): domain Eukaryota; kingdom Metazoa; phylum Arthropoda; class Insecta; order Coleoptera; family Dytiscidae; genus Liopterus; species Liopterus haemorrhoidalis. Next base: position 162,834,579 of record OZ020611.1, read on the forward strand.
AACTACTTCAAATTGTTACTGAAAACTTCCCATGTTTCAGAGATGAAGCACAGTACAAAGGACATCATGTTTCATTACACAAAAGAGCACAAATATTAATCGGAGACTTATGGTCATGTTACAAAAATAAAGATCTTGGATATTTCAAAGATCTTGACTCAGTAACAATGTTTGCTGATTATCGTGTACCTCAATCATTAATCTATTATGGAGTGCTTGAGTACTCAAAAGAATTAAATGATGCTTTGAAAAATGATACGTTGCTCAAAAATGGGTCAGAGATGGAGGTTGAAATAAGAGGATGCTCAATTGAAGCGGTTGAACTGCTTAAAGAATGGGTTAAGAAAAATAGCAACAAAGATTATAATATAAATTCTATTGTAATTGATCATTTCTTGTGGGACTTTAGAAGAAAGCACGCAGTTGAAATTTTGAAACTTAAAATTCCTTTTCATAAAACTTTTAGCATTTATTACTGAGTAAGCACTAAAAATACTGTAAGGCGCTATTTTTCAACGTTCTGCTATTACCCAGGGCTTTAGAGTCCATAACCCAAACGCTTAACTCTTGATTTATTTTGTATCAAACTCTTTTGTACTAAGTAATTCTAAATCTGTCCAGATTATCATTTTTGTCTGTTAGTCTATGGCCGAGTATCTCAAATTTTTATTGAATAAATTACATTCGCTCGAATATTTTATATGGTTAAGGTTGGCGGTTTATTATGCTCTTATTTGTCTTTTAAACAGTTGCGGCTCGTATCATATTGAGTGGTAAGGCCAATCCCCTACTACCCCTCCCCATTTTACCCAAAGTTTTGAATCAGCTCAGCTTGCAGTAATTTATTACCTCCTTTGTTACCAATTAAAACAACACCGACACAAACATTTTAATGTAGACAAATTGAGAAGTCATTTAAAAATGAAAAATGCATTAAGTATTATCGCGGGTACTTATCTACCTAAACATGAATACCTAAATTAAATGGAAGTGACTTACCAAAATCTCAGATTACAGGTTGACTTGTAAATCGAATACAATTTATGATTATGTTTAAAATATACCTGTTTTTGTCAACTCTTTCATTGTGTTCCACTAATGCGTTTCTCTAGGCTAAGTTCTACTGGGTTAAAATATTTGATTTGCCAAGCATAAAAAAAACTAAAAACATTGTTCATATGTACCTTCGCATTCTCATGCGTTTTAATTTTTCCCAGATGTACACTAAATTCGTTATACCGTTCTTCGTCCATGTTAATTCTCTCCTGAATAATACGCAAGGAAAACAAAAATCAGCTTGCTTTTCGTCGCATCTGCAAATCCAATTGTTCTTTAAGTAAATGTTTCTATTATTTTTTCTTGTCCGTGTTTTAGAAGCAAAGGCAGAAATATTCTGAGTTCTGGGCCTACAAACCGACTGAAAACGGAGTTTCAATTTGACTTGCCTGCCTAAGTAAATACAAAGCGTACTTTGTCGCATCAAATGCATGGCAATAGCAGCGTTCCGTACTTAAACGAGTGTATGTTTTTTTTGTATTTATCGGTATTTTTAAACAAAATAAAAGCTTTTCAATGATTAATTTGTGATGGTGTTGCCATAATTTTGCAATGGTAGATAGGTTCTGTGAACTGTTGGCTTCCCTCAAAAAAACCAAATAAATAAATTAAATAAATAATACTTATGACCTATAACTTTAATTTTCGGCTTTTTGTGTTTTCGGCTTTAAAAACAGTAAAAACGATTATCGATCAACATAGGGTCAAGAAAGAGTCAATTTCTTGATCTATCTCTATCTATAAAAAAGAACTATTATTTTCTTTAAAACTTAATTTCTTCAAAAATTTTTAAACCAAGAAAAAAGAATTAAATTAATTTATATTTTTTTTTCTTTTTTTATAATATCAAACAAATTTAAATGTCATATTTTAGCCACATTATATGTTTGCTTCTTAATTGTGTTCAACGTTCAACACTCCGTACACCTGCAACATAAGTCAAGATACGTCACTAAATCTGTCGTGTCATCAACCATTCGGAATTGCCATAAAAATCATGGCAATTCTACCAAAAAATAAATTAAATTAGGAGCTTCGAATACCTATCCATGTGCAGGGTCGTACTGTTGATATTTGCTTTCTTTTTATAACAGATTTTGCAATTTTCTATCCCATCTATTTCTTCAACTTTCCTGTAATAAGTTGTATAACTTTTAAGAACTAAATTGTATAAACATTTTTTTGAATACATACCAAAAATACATGTTTATCTGCATACTAAATCTACTAATATATGTATTTTGTATTACACATAAAATAAAGCCAAAGCAACTACATATATATTTAACTTTCATTTAAAATAAAATTATATTTTTTAAATTTGTAAACTATTTATATAAATAAAATTTGGCGCTGTATATATATATTTGTTTATCCTCACATTTCGTTTTTACACATTTTTACCGACCGTCAACATATATAAGGGAGGTATTGTGATCATACCGAAATTGACATTTCGAGATTTCGATGGATCTCCACGAATTGAGGTCCCTACATAACGTTTTGACTATTTTTAGCATGATGTCTGTCGGTCTATCTATCCGTCCGTCTGTCTGTCTGTCCGTCTGTGTACACTTGCAGAGCAAATTCGGCTAAAAGGATTTTTATGAAACTGCATATTTAAGCTTTTGACATCAATGACACGAGTTGATCAACTTTTGGTAAAAATCGGTTGACTAGAAATGGGAGTTTACTTGTGTCGATTTTAAGATTTTTGCGAATATTTAGCAACAGAAAAATATTTCGAAAATATTTATTGAACAAAAGTTGCTATAAATGCAATAACTAATAACTTTTATTTGAGACGTTTTTTGATAAAACGAAAAATTTCGACAAATATTTGTAAAATTTTTATGTCTCAATTTTTTCATACTTATATGTAACGTTTCCATGGTGTTGATAAATAATATCTCTGTTAGAAAATATTAGGCCAAGTTATTTCTACTCTTCTGCTAGAATGTATTTTATACAAGTACTTTTGATGGCGGTCGGTCCTGTGGTGGCCACAGCTGATTTTTATAAGATGATATTACTCAACAAAAAATTGATTTGTCTGAAAGAGTTTCATGCAAGAATGCCGAGTTTCAGTAGAATACTTATTTGGTGAGCTATGACAGACATGTGCAACAAACGGCCCGCTGCCTCATTTTGTCCGGCCCGCGATAACTGTTTAAAATACTATTGAATCTGGCCCGCGAGTATATCTTTGTTTTCAAAGATCAAATGCGGTTAAACGGGTGATGTTAATGTGGAACAAGCGCCACTTTCTCTGCAAATGAACTACTTGAGCTACAGGAGAACTCAAATTTGAAATAAAAAATGAAGGACAGTTCACTAATTGAGTTTTATAAGAAATATTTCCTATTTGACATATTTCCGATAATCACAGTTTTTGCTCAGAAGAGAATTACGCTCTTTGAAAGCACTTACAAATATGAAAAGTTATTTTCTAGGATGAAGTTCGTTAAATCAAAAAAAAAGGTCGCGAATTACGGATTCGTACCTAGAAAACACGTTGCGTGTTGCTACATCAGTTGTTTCCCTGAACATTGACATACTTGTGAGCAATATGTAGTCCCAACCGTTCCATTAAAATTGAATAAACATTTTGTTCTTATTTAACAATATTTATGCATTATAAAAGATTTTTTATTTTTTTCTTGTGTTTTTTATCAATGTTATTAACTTACATATTTTTTGTATAGTTTAGAAAATTTAGAATGTTTTATTTTTTTTATAATAAAGACGATTTCAGTGAAGTTATTTAAAAAAAAAACTGATGATTCTAAAAAATATCCCTAAAAAGTTGTGTCCTGCGAATTTATTTCAGATTACTATCCGGCCCTCGGTCTTTTGGAAGTTTCACATGCCTGGGCTATGAAGTACGCCACTTAAAAAGCAAAATATAATGAAATATCTCTTATTGTATTAAATAAATTTCCGTTATAATACAGTAAAAATATATATAACGAACTATTCAGCCAGAGGTAAAAATCAAAAAGGCACCCGTATTATGTTGAAACATTATATTTTCAATATTTTGTTAAATGCATTTAAGATTTGCGTCTTGCATTATTATTTTTTCTAAACCCCTTTTACCTATTCACCTGCGGCTTTATCACAGTCGGTACGGCTGCCTCATGACCACAGAGCAAATAAAACATGACTCTTACTCATGACTTTGGTAGGCCCTAAATAATAATAGGTTCCCAACGCCTAAGTAATATTTAATATAATTTTATTCATATTTTTAGATTCTCTGATTTAAAAAAAAAATAATTTCGTGATCCTAAATTTCGCCATGGCAATGTGCCTATTTTACCCAATGGAATCCACAAGTAAGTACTGGATACAGTAGATGGGATATTTCTTTTCATTTTAAGGATAAGTATTTATAATTTGTAATTATTTTCCGGTAAATTATATTAAGGATACAAATTAGTAAGAATATTTGTCTATGGTTAGAATATTTCAAAATAATAATTAAATTTGACAGAACGCAAATTAAACCCGTTTACATTTCGTAGCTGAAATTTTTAAAATATTGCAGAAAGTAATTTTAATCTTATATGTTTCTTATCTCGTGTTAAAAAAATATATAAACGAAAACCATTATCACAAATATGAATTTCTGATCATTAAAAAGTTTATTTACATCATTTATGTCGTTTCTCTAACCTAGTAAATATTGTTTGTTATCGTTATCAAAAAAGCCAACGCAACAAACAAAATGACTTAAACGTTGGTTTTAAACCACGTAGATATTAAATTGTAATGCTGAACTAAAAGGTAATTCAATTATAATAGTTTTAATTATTCTATACTGACAAATATAATTTTTTAGGTTAAGAATGGATGATAAAAGCAAATCAACAATATATAAAAAACATATAGTTTATTTAGCGCTATCCACTCGTTTAGCAATTATAACCTTACAGTTTGTATCAAATATTTTAATTTTTGACCATGATCCTGATGTATTTAAGTCACCAAAAGAATCATTCAACGCAACTCTCTTTGATAGAATTACGAATATATTTCTTGGTGGATTTTTGAGGTGGGATGCACAGTATTTCTACCACGTCGCAAAATATGGATATACATTTGAAAATACATTAGCTTTCTTCCCGTTATACCCTTATTTAACAAGAATTATAACATTACCGATAATAACTGTATTACCATTTCTGGACTGGGAGAGTATAGCATTAATTATTTTTGTAATTCTTAACATATTTTTCTTTACAAAAGCTGCTTTAACACTGTACGATCTTTCATCTATTGTATTAAATCGAAAGATTGCTTATCATGCAACAATATTGTATTGTATAAATCCAGCTACAATATTCTTTGTAGCACCTTACAGTGAGTGTATATATTCTTATTTTAGTTTTTGGACAATGTTAAAATGTGTGGAAAATTATTATAAGAACACACAGTCAAAAGCTTTTGCTAGTTTTTTAAATTTATTTAGTATAAGTATACCGATTGCACTATCTGTCGCAACAAGATCCAATGGGATTATTAATATTGGATTTTTAGTATACTTTTGGTTATTATTTTTCAAGAAAACTTTATGGCCACATAATATTAATACACTTATTAATTTATTAAAATCTTCATTTGCTTTGACATTTAATATTTTAATTTGCATTTTGCCTTTCATTTTATTCCAGGCATATGCTTATATGAATTTTTGTAAAGTATTTGATACTAATTTACCACAGAATATTGTTTCTTTCGCGAATGAAAATAACTTTATTTTACCGGGAACATTTAATAAGCATAACCAATCGTGGTGTTTCAGTACGTTTCCTGAAGTTTATTCGTACATACAGCAACATTATTGGAATGTTGGATTTTTGAAATATTACGAATTCAAACAAATCCCAAACTTTTTACTAGCCTTGCCTATATTATACATAATGTTATCGAACATTATTTCATTTGTTAAACAGCATTTGAACCATTGTTTAAATTTAGGTTTGTTTGAATATAATTATCAATTTAAAACCGATGAAAATGCAAAACAATTTGATGCTAAAATGTTCGTATTTATTGTGCATGCATTATATTTAACAGTTGTTTGTATATTGTTTGTTCATATTCAAGTTTCAACAAGAATTTTATGCTCTGCCAGTCCAGTGCTTTATTGGTTTTGTGCATATGCTTTTGAAGCTGTAAGTTCTGCAGATTATGACCTCTTGCCATCATGGAAATGTTTCCTGTTCACAAGTGATCTTAGTTTAAAACAGAAATTTATAAAATATTATTTCTTAAGTTATTTCTTTGTTGGTACAATTTTGTTCAGTAATAATTATCCATGGACTTAAGTCTTGTTTTTTTAAAAATGTTCATTTATTTGTATTGTGGAACATGAGAATCTGCAGTACTGCTTAACATTATGTTTATTGTACAAGTATCAGTAGCGCACACAGTAATTTTGTAAGAGGGGACGATCAAAAATTGTGAAAATGAGTTTTTTTTAAATATGTCTAAAGTTTATTTGAAAATAATAAATGCATTGGTACTAGTTTCAACTGGTTACAACCCTTATAGGACTTTTGTCTTTTTAACGATTCGCATCGAGGCTATATGGTTTGAAGTCAATCGACGTCAGTTATTAGCTTTAAGTTTCTAGAGGTTTTTAATTTCGTAAAAATTGCTCATCCACGTTGTTCAAGGTCTTCCCTTCGAACTGTCGAATACTTTTCGCATATTGTTGTTTTTTGGCAACCTGATCATGTGCCCGAGCCAATGTATTCAAGCGCTCTTAATAAACCCATCATGATCCTCATAAAACCTTATCTCTTCGTTTCTCTGGATTCCCCATATTTCATATTTAAAACGCCTGAACTACTTAAAACACTCAGTTCAAATCAGAGTATCTTCAAAATCTGTTTTCAAAAATTCAGTAGTTTTTATCACCGTTCTTCTAAAAAAAATCACACAGAAGAGCAACGCTCTTAAAAATCATCTTAAAATCTCCTCACAAAGTCTTGAAAGGAAATTGTAAATATCCAAGTTGGAGGAAAAAGTGTGTAACAGAAAACAGTAGTTGAACAAGCCATGGCTCTATTGAAAACTGACACGCTCGAATACGCAGTCTGGTGGTCAAATATTGTACTAGGCGCTCTAGTACTGTTTGAACTTAGTACATATGTTCTAGTGTTGAATTTTTATTAGAATGTCGATAGAAGTTGTGAAAAACTATAAAAGTAGAACAAAAATAGGCATCTTAGGTTTTTCTTTTCTTAAGAAAAATGGAGGGAAAGTAAATATTAAGTCCAGATTGGGAAAAGATTTAGTTATGGACAGGGGGAAGGCATGGGAATATATTTTGAAGTTAAAAAGTAACTGATACTATGCGAGTTTGTTCATTACATTTGTCGCAGAAAAACAAAACTGCACTAATATGCTTGCACCTGCAAGTTGCATATTTAACTTTTAGCTGTTTAACGTTTTTTTAGCCTGTCCAACTAAAACTAATTTTATTCCATGAGGCAATGAATATAATGCACTTGTTTGCAAACAGAATCCATATATTGTAAATTCAGATGACCGATACTCAGATGTACCACTTAAAATTATGTGCCCGGCATTTAACACCTGCTCAACTACAAATTACACTTCAATAAATCTACTGAAATTAAACTTTAAATACTGTAATTTGATGACCATCTTCTGTTATACACCTGAATACATGTGTAGCGCTTACAAAATTTAAAAATTTCTCAAATATTTACTCGCATTTTCATAATATAATAATGTACTGTGCTTAAATTAACCTGTTCGCTATTAGCATATTGACTGAGTACTAGACACAACAGCCATATTGCCTTGGAACACAGCGCCGCCACCGGTAATGGCACTTCTCAATAGTACTGGGCAGCTGATTTATATAAATATTTTCTTAACCTATATATAATTAGCAAAATTATAACGGTAATAAAATAAATGACAAATATTAGAATATAAATATATAAATATTTTGTAAATATGAATTATGGCAAAATCCAAACGTCTTTGTTTTTAACCAATTCTTCCAATATTCGATTGGTGATATTTTGCTATTTTAGTGTATCGTAAATAAGTTTTTCTGTCATTGTGTTTCGAAAGTTCAATAGGTTTTGACTTCTCAGAGTCGGCCCTTGTGTTAGGCGAAAGAGGCGCAGTTAGGCGATAAAAAGTCTCAAAAAATTTGCCAATGTGTATCTTAAATCACCAAATACTTTCGGAGGGCCTGAATTTTAATATCTTGCCTCACGCTACACAAAACCAATGGCCGGCACAGCGTCTTCTCAATATTGAGAACGGGAGAGAGATACAGACACGTTTAACCCACTTATGTGTGCGCCACTGACATTTATAATACAAATTTGTACCTTTGCGGTTACCCATAATTTCTTTAAGTTGTAAATATGTAATAGTACAACTTAAAACCATTATCTTTAAGGATAAAATTTAATTCTATACAAAGGCTTTTAGAAATATATCAATCGATATGATGAAATTACGGCATATGTCACTAAATAAAGCATTAGTGTATGAGTAATAATGCTCGTTTTGGATCAGGTGTGTCCAACGTTTTGGAAATTTCGGATTTATTTGAATATTTTGTATATATTGCGGTCCATATAATAAACAAGTCGTATATACCGCTTTTAGGCACGAATTCAGAATTAATAAGGGAAAATTTGTTCAGTAAAAACAATTAAATCCAATTACACTGTTAATTCATGCACTTTACCATATTGTACATTTTTTTAACATATAAAAAAAATCGATTTGATAGGATTGTTTCTTACTTCGATTCCTTGTTATAACTTTGTTTTTTAAACCTAGGGGGATTTTAAAAGAATTAGATAAACTGTAATAGCAATGAAAAGAATAAAATATTCGGTATAGAACAAATCAACGCGGCCGGGTCGCCGACGGACTAAAGTGCGGAACAGAATGCAACGAGTTGTACGACGCGTTGACGGCGTTTGGACGGCGCTATCTGTCAGTGCGAAGTTAAAATCGAACTGTAGTACGCAAGTACACAGAATGAGCAACGTCCTAACGGCGTTCCACGCCGTTGATATTGAATGTTCGTCAACTTCCTACTTTTGACGCCGTTGAACGCTGACGTAGAACACCTAACCTCAGTTTTTACTGAATGGGAAAGTGTTTGTATGTATAAATAACTTGCATACAACATAAATAACATCACACACAAGTCTTCATCATCCATTATAATTTTAATAAAAGAAAGCGCACGTATAAACACAGATATAGGTTGTCACGTAACACTTTGACGGCGTTAAAAATTATTGCATTATGTGCAGGCGAAAATTCAACGCCGTTCTCAACGGCGCAAATGACGGTGTGCTGACGGCGCGCCGCTAGCGCGCTGTGCATTCTGTTCCATGCTTAACTCGCCGCACTTTCAGTTGATGGCGGTGGTTGTTTGTTCCCATTATTTTGTAAACATTCAGCCAAGTTAAAAATAGTTTTCTCCAATGTTTTTTTTATTAATGATTACACATTTTACAGAAAATACAATGAAATTCAACCTATTTTATTACTAACTATAAAATCTATAAAAACAAATAATAACTTAAGTTAAGTGTATTAACCTAACCTATGCATCATCAGACTGAAACAGATTTGTAATCCATTATGTTGGGTTCAGATTAGCGAGCCGAACCTGTAATGTACCATGTAACATTTTTTACTATCTACTCTAAGGTTATGTAAATTTTATGTCAAACGTCTATGTTCGCGAGTTTCAAAATTACCTCGAACACGTCCAACTAAATTCGCCGAACGCCTTTGTGTTCGGGACAAAAACCGACACAGCGGTTTAGGTCGAGCGGTATGCGAACCGCTCGGCTTGTGCATGTGATACCGTCCAAACTAGACAAAAATGTTATACAGCCTGTTGCGTTATGCTGCACGTTACAGGGTCGGCTTGCTAATCTGGACGCAGCTTCAGAAACAAGTACCAATAGTAAGAACAAACAACCACCGCGATCATTTAACGCTCGGCGATTTGGTCCGGCGGCGAGGTGTCCCATTCCCTAAAATAATTAATAAGAAAATTGACTGAATATTTATTTTTACTAGTAATTCGCCGTCAGGAAATATTTCTGTCGTAGATGGTTGGAAGCAGTGGCTTACGCAGAAAAATATTTCGGTGGGGGGGATATTTCACAACATCTGAATTTATACGTATTGAAAAGGGCGCAGTTTAGAAATGTGGTAATTATAATTTTAGTACTTTTCGAATTTTCGGGGGGTCATCCCCTAATTCCCCCCTGCGTACGCCACTGGTTGGAGGCAGTGCTCTAGATCAGCGTTTCTCAACCTTTTTTCATGGCGGACCGGCCAGCAACTTAGAAAAAATTAGCGGACCAGCAAATTTAGAAAGTAATGAGTATCGTAAAAGTTTTATATTTTTTATTGCACTGATAACAAACATAAAAAAAAACAAATAAAAAATCAAATATAATTAGTGAAAAAAGAAACAAATTATTACGTAAGCAATTAAAAGATTAAGGACCGAGGTTTTCATTTCAAAATTAAGTGGGTTATAAAGTGGGCATAGTATAATGAAATTTTTTTTACTGAATTAATTTATTGTGAGGTGGATATCTCGGCCCTGAATAAAAATTAAATGTGTTCGTTTATTGTGGAAAGTAATTATTATTGTATTTTATAAATCAACATAATTTTTTGTTTTATAAACTTGCACATAAAAATAATTCTGTAGACCGGCAAAAAATCTCACGGAGCGGCAAATAAATCTCGCGGATTGGCCGTTGGGAAACACTGCTCTAGATGACAAAGTAATTTTTGTTCTGAATTTTAACTAAGTGCTTTATTCTACTAAATATTTGTTCACGTACGTGCTTCCGAAGAGATAGAGTAAAGATTCTTGCTGCATACATTCTTATATTATACAGGGTGAGTCAGAAGGAGAGGAAAATATTTTGGAAAATGATAGTATGGATCATTGTAAAAAAAAGTTTGTATGACCATGTTCATACAAACTTTTTATTAATCTCAATAGTTTGGGAGATAATAGTTTAGGCAAATGGTCATAAGAGAGACTCTATCTGGAGGTATTATGTTGAACTAATCTAATAGACAATGAATCGACATCTCTCGAGACATTGAAAACATATTTTTATTATTAGTGAAAATAAAATATAAGAAAACACCAATCAAGACAAAAATATAATTATCCTTCAAGATGCTAGATTACAATACATTAAAGAGTTTTTATTGTCTAATAGATAAGTTTCAATTTTGCCACCTTGGCGCTGCAGTCTTAAAAAGCGTTACCTATAGCTGTTTGAATTTTCTTAAAGTATAATAATTTCGAATGATTAACTATGTATTAAAAAAAGGCAAGGGCCATCGTAATATCTGCACAAAAAACAGCTGACCACTGAAATTACTTAAAACTACCTTTTGGGGTGCATTCGAGTTGTACAGAGTAGAGCGAGCGCTGAGCGAACAGTTGATGGTGACGTCATGAATAGAGCACTAACGGAGCGAGCGTTCTTATGACGTAATGTTTATAAAATCTAACTCTACAATTTTAGGCGGCGTTTTTACTGTCAGATTATTTCGCGTCAGTCATGAATCAAAATTATATACCTCGGTTTTTCCTTGATTTTTTTTTCAATGATGAAGAAATAAAATTAATTAAAAATTAAATAATAATTAATGAATTAATTTAATGAATTTTTTCCATTTTAATTTTATGCACGGTGTATTTTAATAATTTTTTTGCTGTTTACAGAACGTCTCAAATACATAAAATGGCCGTACTCTGTAGCCATAGACAAATAACAATATTATTTGTCTATTGATATTTGTCTAAGGCTATTATTTTTATTTTATTTAATTTAATTTTAAACTTTCATTTCTTTCCCGCCGTTCCCTACTTTTTTACGTCATACTCCATATGCTCGGTCTTAAAACCCCGAACACATAGAGCGCACTCTAAATGCTCGCTCGATCGCAAAACGAATGCAATCGAGTGTACTCCGAGCGTCAAATCGAACACGTTTGAGTGTACAGAACGTGCTCGGAACGCTCGGAGCGTCAAATCGAATGTACCCTTGATGACGTTATGGATGACATTTGGTTTCTGCACAAAGGAACAAATAAGTCCCGTCCGACCTTTTCTAATACTGAACGAGCTCTACATGTATTACGTTCACAACAAATTCTCGAAAATTGAACTGTGAACGTCAATACACTTTATAACGAATGTCCTAAGATTGCATTTCATTCCTCCGAGTACCGCTAATTGTTCTTTCATACAAGTAACAGCAGTGAATTAATTGAAAAACTATTGAGAATAATATCCATGTTCATTTAAACGATAACCCATATTATCATTTCCCAAAATATTTCCTTCTTCTCCTGATTCACCTTGTATACATTTTTTAAAATAAGTTTTTGAATCTTCACGTTTGCGGGATATGCTTGAGCAGACCAGGTTTAAATTTCATACCAATAACCAAGATGGACAGCGCATACCATATATAAACCAAAACAAAATGTGTCGCCAACATTAGCCTGCGAAGGGCAAGAGGATTGCGAACGGAAAATAAACAATAACTTCAATAAAATTTCCTTTAACTTAGACATGAAACAATATACCACTTCCATTCATATAATGTATACCTAGGGATGGGAACGATATATCGATATTTCGATAATATCGATACTTTAGAAAAATATATCGATATTTTTATATCGATATTTGAAATGCGATATATCGCGCAAAATATCGATATTCGCACAAAATATCGGTATTCTTGTATCTTTTTTACATTTAAATATATGCTGTTCACTTTTGTAAAAACAAACTATAGGCTATTCCAAACGTTTAGGCGGAACTAGATTTTAAAATCTATTAATTCGGCTTTTGGTCATTTTGTTTAAGCTTTGTAAATCATTCTCACATTGCAAATTCTAGATTAAATTGATTGTCTTTTTTGTCATTCTTAATAAAAATTTCCCATTTATTTATTTTTTTTTCTTCAAGATATGAAAGATGTATTAAAATATTTGACATATGTCATTCGTTTCCATGGTTTCACTGTTTGAATTTTAAATTTTCACATGCCAAACCTGAAACATGAAATAAGCCAAGCAAGGTCCCTCTTTTCGTGACAAACTAAAATAACGAAATTTCCATTTTGTTCCACCTAATCGTTTGGAATAGCCTGTAAGACGAAATTTTGATTTCGATAATTTGCACCTTTGAATTTGTATGTCATGTTGGTATTAATAAATTATAAAAATGTCACTTTCTTAATAATGATCATAACCAATAAATCTAAAGTCGGTTTTACAGCTTTAGAATATTTTTAATTAAGTCCGTAATACACTATAAAACATAACGTAACCAAAAAGATATGGTTTGTCCTTAAAAAAGTGTACAGCATATATATATATATATTTAATTATGAGAGCAATTAACTAGGAAAATATTAGAAAGTTATTTAAGTGATTGTCTGTCAAGTGGCGACTTCATTTCCCGCCAAGCCAACCAAAAAAAACTGTAATTTATATATCTTACATGTTACGTGTTAGTTATTTCGATATATCGAAAATATCGATATTTTTACTTCGATATATATCGAATATCGATATCACACTTACGATATATCGAATTGCGTATATATCGATATTCAAAAATAAATTCCCATCCCTATGTATACCATTATAATGAATTTATGTTTAAACGCTCTAAAAACCACAAATAAAATCTTTACCACGAACAAATATAAACAAACACGAAAAGAAGACACCTCGGCAATATTGGTAATCGTGTATCTTCGGAAATATTCGGGAGCCAACGGTTTATTCTATAAAAATGTAAACAAATAATTTTGGGGACATATTTTGATGTAAATAAACATGTCCATCTTGGTTATTGGTCTGAGGTTTATATGATGTTTCTTTATTTGCAACAAGTTGTATATAACTAGGTATACGGTGAAACATGCAAAGCCACATGCAAGTAGTTAAACAGAAAAACGGTGCAAGTGCTGCCCATGTTATGCATCGTTCAGACGAAACCTATTTGCATATTGTATCTTGTATCGCGTTAGTTTATTTGCATACGATTTTGCACGGAAAGAAACATCGTCTAAACTCAGCATAAGTGGTACGTATGACACGTGGTGCTAGTCTAAAAATGTTGCAATAAAGTAATGTATTTGTGTAGAAATATATGAACATATAAAATAATTAAAAACGTAATGGGTTTAGTTATCAAAAATTATTAAAAAGTACTTTAAAAATTCGTGTACTAAAAATAATGTATTAAATTGAAATTGTGGGTAATCTAATCACTAGTCATAAAGCTATTCCATAATTTTATATTGTAAATTAGTACATAAGTAGTTACTTAAATGTTATTTAAATGTCAATATTATTTGTCTTAATTTACTGTAATTTTTTGTGGTCTACATTATTTTGTGATCAGGTCCTGGACGTTCTTAGGTGATAAGCAGTTTTAATGAGAATTGCATAGGCCTAGTAAAAACAACTATGCGAATTTAAAGTATTTATTTTTATTTCAATAAATTGTATTTATTATTTGTAAATATGTACTTCTTATAAAAATAAACAATGTTGTTGAAATTCATATTATTAAATATAAATAGTTATTTATTTATTTTTTTATTGTGTCCATAAACTTATTAAATATCTACAGATTTTAAGTGTACTATTCCTTCTAACAAAGCAATTTTTTTCTGTAGTCGCTGTACTGCATTACTGTAAGCCAAAAGTTGAATGTCGTTCGTATTTGGATGTTGTTCTCATTTATCCAGATGTTTGCTGCTCCTCTTTTCTATTTCTTCACGTATACTGCTGACTTGCAGGTAGGGTGACCAACTGTCCCGTTTTTCCCGGGACAGTCCCGGTTTAAGTACTGAAATTCCCGGGAAGTAGGTGCCTGGGACGCGAAAAGTCCCGGTTTCAGCAATAACGCAATGTTTTGGAATCTTTTCAGAAAAATTAAATAATATTATTAAAAATTGATGTGAAGTGTGAATTTTCACACATTTCAGGGTTTCGCAGGTATTTATTAACTATGTGATGATTATTTGGGATGCCAAAACAAATTTTATGTCAAAATATTTTTTTATGAATTTTAATTCGAATGCCTAATACCATTATTTAAGTTTCTAAATATGTGCAGTATTTTTTTTATATAGCAAGGTTCATTAAGATTTTGAAAATTGCGCCTATGGCTTCCATTGGTTGCTTAAATCATAAGCCTCGCCCTCTGATGCCTTCAAATATAGAATTAAATTATAATTTCAAAACTTCCCACTGGTTATTAAATTTACGCTTTAAAAAATTAAATGCAACATTTACCAAAATATGACTAGAATTTTGACAAAATAATTTAAACAAAATAAAAATGCAAAAAAAAACTGAAAAAATAAAAATTGACGGGATTCGAACACAGTTTCTTACAGTAGTTTCAACTCACTAAGCGACAATGCTACCACTGTGCTATACAGGATCACTCGTTTAGTATGTTAAATAGCGGATTAAATATATTACATATTTTACTTAAAAACACAAAAAATGCCTTATTTTCCGAAAACATAATCTGATCAAAAACTCCTGTTGTACTATTCCGGTTCACACCAATGTACATTACTGAGAATTTTTTCAGATTTTTAGTTTAAACCATCTGGGCTACAGGGTGTGGGACAAAATTTTTTTTGCACAATTTGGCAAAAATCGCTTCAAAATAATTTATTTTGCAAAAATAAAATTTTGATCGTTAATCCACGTACAAAAAATGTAAAAAAATATATTTTTTTTCGATGAGCATATATTTGTTTATATTTTTAGGGAGATATGTTTTTTAGATGTTTTAGTATTTTTCCTATGTGCCGGTCAAAGAGTTGTATAAGCATGCCAAATTTCAACTCTCTAGGTTTAGCCGTTTGGCTACCATTTTTACCGAACAGACAGACGACAAAATGACGGTATAAGGGTTTTTTGGTCATACCTACAAAACCCTAAAAAACTAAATATTTTTCATCCTCAAATCCTCATATAACTAGATAAACTCCTTAGACATGTTCCTACAAGATGGTTATCATTATTACCAGCAGTATATAAAATGTTAAAATGTTGGCCAGGTGTAAAAATTTATTTTCAAAGTATGGGACAAGACAAATGTCCTCCTACTCTTATTTGGAAATACATTATGCATGAAAATATAGAAGAAGAATACAGTGGAACCGAAATTTACATGTTATTCCTTCAAAATTGTTTGCCAATTTTTGAAGTGGCTATAAGGAGTTTAGAACAGAACAATCTTACTAGTCTAGTGCCTACGCACCATATTTTACGTTGATACTGCACTTAATGATAATGGAATGCCATTTGGCACACGTCTTCCTTATAAAAATTAAATCATTTTGACCCGCAGCACCTATTTGTGAATCGAGGCAAATTCAAGATGGCGAAGAAACTAGCGCGGCAATTACGATAAAGATAACTAATTCTTATGATACAGCAAAATAGCTAAATACATATTTGTACAATGGACCTTTAGCTACAATTTGCCGCGTCGTACGCGAATTTTCGTTACTTAGTTTACAAGATACCGTCCATAATTCATTCTCAGACGCAAAAAAGTGATTTCCGAAATGGTTAACGAATTTCGTATGATATGGCTAGTTTTCTATTAATTTAATGCCGTAGATTACGAATCTGTTATCAAAATGGCGAAAATTTAAAATTTTGATATTCTCTATCACTGCAAATCTGCGTATATTAATATTTTGTTTCAATTCTTCCTAAATCTGTAGGGCATATCCTTGGCTACAAGAATATGTGTGGAATTTTTCTCTGCGGGGCGCCAAAATTAAGGTAGCGGCCGAAATGTGTAAAATTTACTTCGTATTATTTTGACACTCTTTATATCGTTTTAGACCAAATCGGACCTGTAAATTACAAAAGTGAAATATAAAATGGCATATGACTTGTTATTATTCGGATTTTGCCCGAAATGAAATAAAAAAAAATACATATCCGGCCGGAACGGCTGTAAATTATGACATTTAAGTAAGATACTCCATGCATATGCGGAATGCATCAAATTGCTTAGGTTTGTTCGCAGCACCTAGTCTCAAATGAAGCCGCTTTCGAAATAACGCTCGAAAATCGAATTTTACTATTTACATCAAATTTGTTGAGTCGTATAGCAATTTCGGCTATATTTAAGTCGCAGATTTCGAAAATGAAGTTAATTTAAAGATTTGCTACACAAAAGATTTTATTTTGGCCGAAAAAAATAATTACATGTATACTTTACATAGAAATGAGATTCATTACACGGCAGTGAAGTGTCTCTCCATCGAAAAGATTAGTAAATAGCAGTTCTGACAAAATAATATAGATTACTACACACTTAATACGATTCTAATGGTGGCCGAAAACTATTCTTTCGAAAATGGTTAAAATATTCTCAGATATTTTTACCAGTTATCAGGACATCATTTTAATGTGTGAAAGAAATTTTTTTTTCGTTTTTCGAAAAACGTCTCAAATAAAATTTATTCGTTATTGCATTTATAGCAACTTTTGTTAAATAAAGTTTTTCGAAATATTTTTCTGTTGCTAAATATTCACAAAAATCTTAAAATCGACGCGAGTAAACTCCCATTTCTAGTTTTACTCTAGTTTACTTTTTATCTAGTAAACTGATTTTTACCAAAAGTTGATCAACTTGTGCCATTGATATCAAAAGCTTAAATATGAAGTTTCATAAAAATTCTTTTACCCGAATTTGCTCGAAAAAAAAAAAAATGCAATGAAAATGACATTTTATAATGACAATCAATTTAATTTGGAATTTGCAATGTGAATCTGGTCGGCCTAAACGATTGGAATAGCCTATACTATATATTTCAAAATTAGAATTAAATTGTGAGGATAGGTACAATATTATTCAATAAGTAACATCAATAATGAAAAGTTGTGATTTTTATATAATATAATTACTATAAATTAAATATTTCATTAAAAATCATATCTTTTTCATCAACGTTTTTAAATTTATACATATTGCTATTTGGTTTCTCAAACATATCTTTTCCCGGTTTGAAATTTGACAAAAAACAATATTTCTTCACATGCTGACTGGATAAAACAACACCGTTAACTGTGTCTGACTGTATCTTATTTCTCAGCCTTACCTTAATTAAATTAATTTTGCTAAATACTCTTTCACATTGCGCATTTGAATGTGGAAGACATAAGACATTTAATGCAAACAATGCAACGTTTTGAAGGCTTGAAAATTTTATTGGAGTAGTTGAGATACTTGATCCAAAACTCTTCTAAACTTTCTTGTCCAGTTAATTCAATGTTTGAATGAGGCATTGCTCTCCTTTCGTCATCAATGTAGTAGGTACGCACGCAGTGATCATGGAAATCCCCGTTAAATGAAATGCAAAACATGTACGTAGTAAGATACAACCTACGTACCTTACTTAGTAAGGTACAAGCTATGACCCTTATCAGTTGCGCTGCTTTTTAGAAATACTTTCCGTATACGCAGAACAAGGCAAGTTAAGCATTTTCAAAAATCTTTAATTCAAGATAAAATATTATCGTATAAATTATCGTACAGTAGTCAAAATTATCGTATTTTACATACGATAATGAAAACTGTATCGTACATCGTACAGAGAGTCAAATTATCGTATGTGTACGATAATTATCGTACTGTTGGCAACACTGCTGGTAAGTCAGCTTTTTTGTTGAGGTACGTCGATTCCCCACTCAATTCGTGGCCGCCCGCTTGCCGCAACTCCCGCTAGCACCCAGGAACTTAGCGTTACGTGGAACACACAGAAATTAGGGCTTTTATATATATAATGATGTCAATTTTTCGGCACTATTCTACTTTAGCAAACCCACTAGACAATGTTGCCAATTATAGTAAAATTAAAACAAGTAAATTTAAACTAAAATCAAAATAGAATTAAAATTATTTGTATAATAATGCTTAACTTTCAGTTAAATAAATCTAATTAAATTAATATTCCGGTATTTTATAATAAGAATAAATAATAATATTACATTCACAGCCGATTAAAGATTAAAAAAGGGGGAACATAATTTAGTGCACCTAAAAACTGGGTGATTAGGTTAGGTTTAGTTAGTAAAAGTCTAGGACAGCAGAAGCCGAAAAGCTCAAAGTAAGCTTAAAAAAGTTTGTGTAAAAAACGTTTGTGCGGTGTAGGATGTAATTCAGTAGTTATACCTTTATCTTGTTGTTATATTTTGTAAAGTGTATACATTCTTTATATATATATTTTTTTTAACACGAACTCCTTTAAGGTTACTTTGTTTTTTTCGGCTTCTGTTGTCCTAGATTTTTACTAACTAAACCTAACCTAATTACCTTGTTTTTAGGTGCACAGTACTTAATTTTCCCCCCATATTAGCCAAATTAAAATTGTGTATCATTGTGCATACGTTTATAACATGGTGGTGTAGGGTGCCAGTTCATTGTCCACCTGAATTAATTTTTTTTTTTTTAAATATCGATACAATGCATAATAAATAACTACAACAGAAAAAAGTGAAAATAAATAATATTAAATTAAATTTAAACTACATTTATATATTAAAACTCTAATCACAGTAGAAATTAAGGGAATATTACTTATTTCTATATTTCTTATAAACAAACTCATTTAATAAATTAATATTAAATTTAAATTATTAAAATTGATATATTACATTTTACTATTGCCAACACTGCACGCATGCGCAGTAAGGTGGGTTTGCTAAAGTAGAATAGTACCAAAGATTCTTTATTTACTAATTGTGTTACAAAATAAAATCATAACTTAATCTATTTTACAAAATTTTAAGAATACAGTGACAAGGTGCTGGGGATTGGTTGGATCTTGTTTGTTGTTGAACATGTCTCTTCTTACGGAAGGTGAAATAATTCTTCGCCTGTCATTCACCAGTTGGATATATTCACGTGTATGTACATATTCGGGGTATTTTTCGAATATATATTCTAAATGTAGACCCATCAGCCATATGGCTGAATTATTTATGTCTGAAGTTCCGTAGTCGAAGTCGGGGAGTAGAAATATATTTGATGAAAAAGATCTTCGGTGTTGCCCAGTAACTATGGGGAGAGGGGGGGGGGGGAGATAGAGAAAGTTTCCTTCTAATCTAAATATTTTCTTTGAAAACACTATTTTTGATTGTTGGGCCAACTTCACTGAGACGGGGTTCGTAGATAGTTGAAAATTGTAACAAAATATATCAGGCTTTTTTGATATTCGAGGATAATCATTTTGACAAATAATCTAGAAAGTATCTAAATCTGATTCTTTATGTTTTATTTTCATCGTTCCGCTGTTTTGTAGATCTATCAAGTCTTCCTGCTCTTTTAATGTAAACCCTTTTGTTTCAGTTAAAACAAAAAGATTTCTTAAATACAAAAGCAAAGAAATAGCGTTCCATATTTTCCAATGTATCTAAATGTTCGGAAATTTTGATCAATAATTGTGGAAATTTGTTCTTATCATAGTTGCATAACGATAGGAACATTTCATAATTTCCTTTCTTAATTTCTTAGATCCACAGCTGAATTTTACCTCTCAATGCACACATTTTTTCTGTTGAAGATAATATTCTCATTTTTTTTTTTTCTGCTATACTTGTGTTAGTTACTAAAAAATATACTTTTATTTGGAAAATTTAAAGGTAATAATATATATATATATATATATATATATCTATTGTTTTGCTGGGTAGTAAGAGCAACTTTCAGTCTAGTGTTATCAATGTCTAGTGTTATCAAACAATAACGTATACAAAATGTCCACCTAACTTGTTCTAACCATGTTCGAAACAATTTTAGTTGAGGTCTATAGCTGCTTTCCAGGAGCGTGTTTTGCTTACTCCACCAGCACTTGTGAACCTAGGAGTATTAAGTCCTCTTTCCAGATACCGTGGAAGTCGGGAATAAGGGATCGGGGAACGGTGGATTGTGTTTGGTTCAGCATTCACTAACATTCGATTTTCACATATATATTCAGTTCTATATCTATTCTATAACTATCTGTTCAGATGTGCTACAAATTGTATACTAGTTGTATAATAAATATGAATTAAAATTTTCTAGGTTTAATTTTAATATGCATTCCTGTGCGAGACTTCATGATGATATCTACAGACATCTTAACTTCGTACCCGGGCCCAGCTGGCAGTAGTTCGAATTTCCTCAGTATCCTAGCAAGGGTCACTTTCAATTCCAACATGGCATAATTTTGACCTGTAATTATAATTTCTCGTTACTCAGACGCTAAATAATACATAACATATTTATGAAGTACAGAGTTTCTTAAACTTTTTTTGATTACCGCACCCTTTTAGAGCATATATTTTATCAGCCACCCTCATATAGTCAATCAAAAATAATACATTAGAAAGTAAATTATAATATAATAATTTTATATTCAATTATTTATTTTATAAACAAAAATATAATGATATAAAAAGAACTGGATTAATTAATATATAAATAATTAATGTGAAGAGTTTGCCCCATGCTATGGCTATGCAATATTAGTAAGCCGAATCCATAAATCGCCTCTTGTATTTGACTATTTACAGCCGGTTTCTCTTTCTCGGCAAAAGAGCAACCGGCGTCTGTAACGCAGGATAAAAATTTGTAAATTAGTACTGCGACTAAAAATTAATACGTGCTTAAAATTAGTCTTACTCGCTTCAAAATCTTATTTCGTTAATATAGACATGTAAACCGAGAAGCAACAACGAACAGTGGCGCCCCGTTAGATCCAGTACTCTACACTAATAAGAGTTTAACCACAAGACTGATGACGAAAATTGTGTGATATCGGACCATGCCAACCAGGCCTCAATCAACCATTTCAATTTCCGACAAATGAATTTAAACGCAAATTTCTTATTTCTTGGTATACCAAAAGTTTCGGAAACGGTAGTGTTGGGCCCGCTAGGCGCCCAAATTTTCCAATCCTTCAATTTTATTTAATTTAAATGAAAGAATACAGTTTATGTGTATTTATCTATGTTTTAGGCCAGCTAGAGCCATCTAGAAATTATTTATTGCACTTTTATGCAAAACTAATACAATAGTTGACTGCATTCTACATGTCGTTAATTGTCTATTAATTAATTAATCTGTCGTAAAGATAACGTTTTTGAGCGCGAGAAAAAACCGCATGATTAATATAACCTAAAAACAGTGTTTTTCTTCTCGACTTTGTTCCATGTTCTGCATTTAATCCAGAATTTACAGTGATTATTAACCCGCGTTTGTCAGCCTTACAACCTGACAAACAAATTCAGTGCAACTTATAATTCTTTAGTGTGAAAACCAGATCAGCTGATATCATCTACCGAAGAGATATCCGTCTCCAAAGAAGACCAAGAATCCAGCTAAGTGTCTAACACTGTTGTTTTATTCTATTTATTTTTCTGAAAACATTTTGTTTAGAATTTTAGGTTTTTATGAGAATATTAGTTATTCCAGAGTAAGTTCCTTCCGAACTTACTTCATTTACAGTTTATAGTTTATTATTGTTGTTTAATTCTATAGTCTAGCCTTCTGCTGAAATAATTTAGTAGCAATAATTTTGTATATTGTTGTGAATTTGCGAATTATTGTTTTAAATATTCAATTTATTGTAGCTACTGTTACATGTGCCTTCAGCTGATCTTTTCTTTAATTGTTAGTGCAATATAACCATTTGTTTGTTCCACATTTACTAGTAGTTCCTTTTTATATTGCACTAAAGGTTGGTTTTCAGTACAACACCTTTTTATGTTAATATTTCTAGTGTTAGTTATAAGTTTTGTACTGTAATAATATTGTATTGTGTCCGACCAAGTACACTGGCCATTTTACATCGCACATATCTTGCAAAGTGTACTTTACTCCAGTGAGTTGAGTCCACGAATTTTTATGTTAGGTACATCGTCGGTAGGGGTCAAGATCACCGCGGGAAACATCGAGCTTCGACTCCCCCTTTCACCTAATTTGTGGGCCTGGATTTTACCCCTTCTTTCCCTAGCTAGGGCTAACTACTCCCTTTGTGCTAGTCTCCTAGGAGCAGAAGAATTAAAATCCCCCTCTTTCCTTAAGGTCGAAACCGCGTCTACTCAACTCACTGCGCGTACGTCCACGATACGATGGAAAAAATTGTTAAATACGAAACTTCTAAACAACATCAAGATACAACACGTCAATATTTGCTTACTGAATATCGCATATCAAATGATAGAACTGTAGTATCAGGGTTGATCACCCAGGAGCGTGGCCAAGTGGAAAAGAATAGAGAAATTTTGAAACGGATAATAGACGTGACGTTGTTTCTAGCAAAACAAGGTTTGCCATTCAGAGGATACAGAGAACAACAGTTTTGCATGGGTGATCGTAGTAGTACAAACACTGGCAATTTTCGTGAACTGTTATCTTTACTAGCCAAATATGATCTTACTTTGAATAATCATTTAAAGTTCGGAAAAAAAAAAATAACTGTATTTAAGTCATAATGTACAAAATGATCTCATTAAATCACTCCCAACTGAAATATCAGCTACAATTGATAATGAAGTTAAGTCTGCATAATTTTTTTTATTAATTATTGATACAACTATTGATATATCCAGAATTGATCAGATGTCAATATCTTTACTATACATTTTAAAATCAGGACAGGTTGTGGAAAGATTTATATGCTTCCATACTTTAGAAAATAGCGATGCTGCAGCATTTATTGAGATAATTTTATCAGAGCTACAAAAACGAAACAAACGAAACATTGATATCACACTTTGTCGAGGACAGGTATAAGATGGCGCCTCTGTGATGTCTGGAATTAAGAATGGTCTTCAAACTCGGATAAAAACACATTCACTTAATGCATATATATATATATAAAAAATAAAATGTATCATGTAAATCATACTTGTACAAACCACCGTAGATGAATCATGTGTTTCATTTTATTAACAGGACATGTGCAATTAGCATTTATTTTTTAAGAAATTGACTGATGATGTGTAAATTGGATGTACACGAAACGTTTCATTTTATTTTATTTTATTGACAATATAAACTGACGAATACCAAGAGAATATTGTTATATAAACGATCTATCTTCAAATATAAATAATTCTATATATATCTTATTTGCGGACGATACCACATTCCTAAACTCATCCTTCGACAAAGATGAAGCAATAGTTATATCGGGGGAGACACTAACGAACGCTGAGCAGTGGTTTGGTTCAAACAGGTTAAAACTTAATCGAGAAAAAACACAAAACATGATTTTACACAGTCGCATTGACTGCCTTGATATGACTGATGAGGTGCGATTCCTGGGTTTACATATTGATAGCAGCTTGAATTGGAAACGTCACTGTATGAGTATCACTAGTAAGATCTCGAGGTCATTATACGCTTTACGTAAAATAACACCGGTAGTGCCATTTGAAACTGCTATTATAGCCTATCACGCTCTCGTCAACAGCCATTTGGCATATGGCATTCTATTGTGGGGAACACCATTTCTTTAACACCATTTAATCAATATAACACAAAGATTCTCCGTCCAGTATTGATGAAGTAGTGCATAAAACATGGGATGAAATAACCGCGGAAAAACTAGGCAATTGTTTCATTACACTCCAAAAGTGTATGGAATTGACCATGCTTCATAGAGGAGGCAACGATTACAAGCTTCCTCACATTTAGTTTAGTTGTGAAAATATACGTTATATATCCCATTGCATATTTTTTTATGAAATTGGACACTTATTTTGGAACGTAGGGAGTATAATTTATGATAAATACAAATTTCCAATCACAAATAATAAACTTATATTATTAAAAGGAACATTATTAAAATCACAGTATTTTTATTAAATGAATTCAAAATTTATTCATTAAAATTACTCAGTAGAAAACGTTTTATACTTTTCCAAACTATGAATATTTTTGAGTAGGTCTTTTGCTTTGAAGCATTTTATAAAAAACCGCAGTTTTCTTAATAATTTACTTAAATCAGTAATATTGCTTTTAATGTGTCTACATCAAGTTGAGTCTTGTCACTTATCCAAAAGCTGTTCATCAAGGAGAATACCCTTTCGGTAGATTTTTTTAGTTCAAGTTTTATAAAAATAATTTAAGTTGAAATATATTAAGAATAAATATTGAAAATAAGTACCTTTTCTAAAATTCTGGACAATAGGGGATACGCATAAAATTTGTATTTCCTTAAAACTACATTATTTTGATATGTTAATGTTAGTTATGTCACCTAACAAAACAAAAATCACATTTTAATTAATATTATAGCCAAATTTTTGAATTAAAATATTGTAAATTTGAAATAAGCCGACCACGGCGCGAAGGTTGCCGAGTAGAAACGACTGAGTATGACGTCAAACGATAGGGGTTTCACGTCACAGATACAGCTACAACATAATCTTTACACGTGTGTATATTGTATTGTTTGAGAGTTTTGTATTTGTTTTTAAACAATTTTTCACGCATTTATTCTTAAAATGGCAGATAAAGATTTTGTTAGGGCTCAGAGTGATAATTTATCCAACATTGATGCATTTATGCTCATGGAATATATGAAAAATAATGAATGCTACAGTGCTGAAGAAATACGTGGTGTCAAAGCAGACCTGTAAATAATTTTTATTTTATATTCTATAACTTTATGTAAACAAACGCTGCAACTCTGTAAAATGTAAATATTTATGCAATTTAGATGTCAGAATTTTACTACATTGTTTACATGAAGTTACAAAACGTTAGAGACATAATTGAAATACTGCAATATAAGTTATATATTTTAATATAAAATTTAATTCGGTAAACATGTATAAATTGTTTTTATAGAATTAAACTTTATTTTAATTAAAATCACTCTAACTTTACATAACCTATAAAAGTTATACAAACAAATAAGTTCACAACAGACTATGTACGCTGGTAAGCTAGTAGTGTCATGCGTCAGTTAGAAGGGGTATGACGTCACACGTCGTTTTTGCGCGCTACATACATTTATAATTTTTTTAAGCCTTCAAATTAAAAAAAAAAAATTAAAAACTGTTTTTACTTGCCCGACCTTAATATATAAGGGGCAAGTATTGTAATCGCGAAAATTTTCGATGTCGAGATTTTGACGGATGACCACATTTCATGGTCCAGGGAATCCAAACAACCTATTTTCTGTGTGTGTCTGTGTGTCTGTGTGTATACACGATAACTCAAAAACGGTTTAACTTAAAGAGTTCGTTCTGGTACTAAAAAATTGTCCTATTAATTGGGAAGAACCCTATTGATTTTTATGAAAATCGGTTGACTAGAAATGCGAGTTTACTCCTGTCGATTTTAAGATTTTTGCGAATATTTAGCAACAGAAAAATATTTCGAAAAAATTTATTGAACAAAAGTTACTATAAATGCAATAACTAATAACTTTTATTTGAGACGTTTTTTGATAAAACGAAAAATTTCGAAAAAATTTGTAAAATTATTTAAAATTTTTCCAAGTCTCAATTTTTTCATACTTATATGTAACGTTTCCATGGTCATAATAATTAATTCGTAACTAGTAAAGCAAGCCTTGGACAAAAATTTGTATAGAACATAATTTGATGTATTTTTGAAGATTTATCTAAATATTTATTTATTTATTTTTTTTAAATTTACATTTTTTTTAAATATTTTTTTTTATGGGAGGACAAGTCTAGCGGAGGTTTCCCTTCGCCACTGGTTTATGTTTATATGCAACAAGAGGAATATAATAAAAAAAAATTAAAAAAATCATGCCTATCCCCTATTCGGGACAAAAAATCCGAATACGAGACATATATTGCCTCTGAAAAAAATCGGGACGCAAGGCGGAAATTCGGGACTGTCCCGGCGAATTCGGGACGTATGGTCACCTTATGTATCAGGTGCCAACATTTTTCTACTCGGCTCTCATGCCTAGTCTACACTGAAAGATAAGTATTTACTTATGTTGCACATATTCTAATTACTTATCTTTCTTGTGTTATTTTTTTTTACATTCAAGTTACTACGTTGTTTTACATAAGCGCTACTTCTCCTAACCCATCAGATCAGTAGTACATGCCCGCCTGGCAGAGCTGGGACTTACTTCAAGTAAAATACTTGAAAAAGTACTTCAAGTATTTTTAAGTACTTCAAGTACTTTACTTCAAGTACTTTTTAAATTTGGCAATTGTACTTGGTACTGCAAGTACTTCTATAGAAATACTTACTTGATACTTGTTTTCGAAAATAAGTAGTACTTCAAGTAGTTCAAAGTACTTGAAGTATTAGAAAGTACTTGCAGTAGGTGAAAGTACTTGAAGTAATTGAAAGTACTTGAAGTAGTTTAAATACTTGCAGTAGTTTCGTAGCAGTTTTTACGCAGTACTTTTAATTATTTTCAGAATTTTAACGGACAAGACACAAGAATGAACAAGTTCTTTAATGTGTAAATGATAATAGTTGGTTAAAGTCTTAGTGTCTTAGTACTTAATGAATTGAATTTATAATTTCCATAAATTTCAATTACTTACATTTGTTTAAATCAATAAAACGAAAAATACGTCTATGTAGTCACCGTTTCAATAACGGGAACGGG
The DNA here is from genome assembly GCA_963971575.1 of Liopterus haemorrhoidalis. Taxonomy (NCBI): domain Eukaryota; kingdom Metazoa; phylum Arthropoda; class Insecta; order Coleoptera; family Dytiscidae; genus Liopterus; species Liopterus haemorrhoidalis. The sequence continues at coordinate 162,862,382 of OZ020611.1, forward strand.
AGTTCCGTATTAGTTTGAGGTAGGTCCAGCGTTTTGTCAACTAAGTGCAGTGGTAAGTTACACCACAACGATATAAATTTATTATAAAAATAAAGTTATAATCCGTCTCAATTTGTAATACGAAACTAGATCTGGTTACTTTGGTGACTGTTGTGGTGTAAACAGACTTTGGCGTATCCGTGTGAACCAATGCTATGATAGTATTATAAATGTTTTGTCAAAATACAACATAAAAAATGAACTTTTCCTGTTAGTTACGTATTACAAAATGAGACAGATATTATTATTATTTTCCATCCTTTCTTTTTGTCTCACGATATCCGTGGTCAACTCTGCCTAACATGTCTTCTGACAATAAGTTAGTATAATATTAGCGGGTAAGTATAGTATTACTATTATTATTATTATTATTGTACTACATATTTTATATTTTTTTAGTACTTGAAGTACTTTGTAGTACTTGAAGTATTTTTTAGTACTTGAAGTATTTTGTAGTACTTGAAGTACTTTTTCCGGTACTTGAAGTACATACTTCAAGTACTTTTCATAAATACTTGTTACTTCAAGTACTTTAAATTTTTTACCAGTATTTGTACTTGCAAAAGAAAGTACTAGGTGCAGTACTTGATACTTGGTACTTCAAGTACTTTTCATCAGTACTTGGCCCAGCTCTGCCGCCTGGCAGCTTAGTGTTACAGTCATCATTATCATGTACATCATCATTGTATAGTGTATAGAACACATATTACGTATCGAAACTGTTTTTTGGGAATTCCAAGTCTAAAGGATCAAGGATATACCACTGCACCTTTCCGCTCCGATTTGTATGGTCCAGTCTGGCACCCCACTGCACAGGCCTGGCTTGGGTCCTAAAATACACGCTTGCATGGTACCTTCTTGGTGTAGAATAACAGTTGCACCATCAGTGAATAGGATATAACCGCCTACCATTGACCACCAGTGCACTTCTGGTTGGGTAGCATACTTTATGGAGCCAGTAAACTCCATTCACAATAAATGTGAGATGACGTCACACTTGGTTAATTTAAGTACCAACGTTATGATATGTTTTAATCAACATCAATCCATAACTCAGTTAGTACATTTATTTATTTTATGTTGGTAGTTTTTTACAGTGTTGTCAGTTTTAAATTGGATTGTTCAATCGTTATTTTGACGTCAGGTTGACGTTTAGGTAAAAAATTAGCAGTGAGGCTTTATTTTACTCTTTTTAAATTTAGTTGTAATTTAAATGTAAAAATGCCCAAAGCTCTTAGTAGCCGTGCTTAAAGGATGGTTTTTTCTCTTATTAATTATTTTGAAAGAGAGCCGCGACAATGGTGGACCTTTAATGGATGTGAAATGCGTCAGAGATGTGAGTAAATATAAAATTTAGTTTATATCTATGGTCTTTTCACTTGAATATATTTCTACAAATAATTGTTTATTAACTTTTTAGAGAGTTGCAGCTGCTTTAGATGTCAGTATTTCTAAAGTAAATAAAATGGCAGCACAACAAGCGAGAGGTGAAACTGTCAGTAGCCCGAAAAAGAAACGAACACGTACTAAATCTGTTGTAGAATTAGACAATTTTACAACAGTTGGGATACGTAATGTAATTTATGAGATGTACCTTAATAGTAAGGACACAACATCTCTACGTGAGGCCTCTTAATAAATTAATTTGGAGAGCATGTTACTGTCGACACTATTAATATAAAATTACATGAAAGGGGTACCTTAGTAAACTACCATTTCTAACAGAGTGGGTTTTTTAAAACTCATAAAAGAGTAGTAAATATCAAATTTTAGCTTGATCGTAGCAATAGTTTTCGAGATATTGGTCGAGTCAATTTTTAAAAACTGCAATGGTACCTTTGTGAACTACCATTTCTAACAGAGCGTTTGAGTCCAAACTTTAAGGGATTTTTAATACTCATAAAAGAGTAATAGATATCAAATATGATGGGTGATATTTCTATAATGTACTTTTATCTATATATTGTGTTTGTATATTTTAAAAGGTTTTATAATTTGTAATGTAAGTGAACAAAAACAATATTTAATTTTGTATCTTGGTCGATAAATAAATATTATATATGATTAATAAAATATGTTCTATTTACATTTGTTACGTTCATTTATTTTCTATTATTTTTACCTACAGGTCTGTTACGTAGAACGGTTTATTATCATCGAAAAGTAATTTTAGCATACTCATGAAATTTACACTTGCAGATAGCGGCATTAAACTGTTTGACTGGAAATAATATTTGAATATTCATTATTCGAAACAAAATTGTATCTAACATCTGAAATTATAAAATTTCTATTCGAATAATAAAAAATTTGACTCTTTATCATTGCTTTCCAATATCATTTAGTGAGTTCAGAAAGCAAGCTCGGAGCGTTCAAGAAAAGGTCTAACCAAAAAAAAGGTCTTATTCGAGCGGTCTGGAGTTAAACAGTGTGACTCGGAACACTCCGCGTTTGCTTCCCGAACCCGCTGTGTCAATGTGACACCAGGCGAAAAATTAAAGTAATTTGTATAAAAAGTATTGGGAAAAATGTAGAATAATGGACAACTGCGATGTGGTGGGGATATTTGAGAAATAATGGGCGTGGCCTTCTAAAAATAGCTAAAAACCAGTGCTTCTCAAACAATCACTTCTCATTTACGTTACAACAAAATGTACATTACAAAAACAGTATGAACTGGAGTCTCCAGCTAAAAATCATTCATTTACCTATAGATAATTAAAAAATGATCTATAGTAAATTAATAGTTGACCTATAGAAAATTATCAATTGATCTATAATAACCTAAACTAAGATAGTGTTTTGTCATTAAACTAGAAGATGGGTAGTTCGCTTCGCTCGGCTTTTTCTAACCAAATCCTTACTAACCTAACCTAACCTAAGATAGTGTTTTGTCATTAAACTAGAAGATGGGTAGTTCTCTTGCCCTGAGTTTGTACTTTTGCTCTGTTTGCATGTTTCAATTCACTTTAAAATACAATTTATTTTTAGGTGGGTTATAAAAAAAAAAAAAATAACCTAAGATAGTGCTTTTAAGGTGAATCACTGTCCCTGGGCCTGCACAGAACGTATGGGTACTCCAGCTAGTTATATTATCTTTTAATTATAATCTTTATATATTATTTGTCTTTGTTTGAGAAGTACTGGTTTTATGTTGTCGGCCACGCTCTCCGTTCTCAAATATCCCCCACCAAGTGTGTCCATCAATCTACATTTAAGCCAAAGTATTAAAAGAACACGACACATTTCTAAAAACAAATATTTCTGATGATTCTTATACACTGAAATTTATTTAATTTTTTTTAATACTACATTACACACTTAATATAATATAAACCATAAATTTCGCGACAAATCGGTTAGAAAGAACTGCTGTGCATCATAATTTACATTAATTCCTTTCCTCCATAGGAAATACAGGTTTTCAAAATATTTTTAGAAATTGTTCGATATAACCTAACTTTTTTTGACATTTTACGAATTGGCAACAAGGTGAGTTTTTCAACTGTGACGTCATTTCAAAGTTACGGTAAATGTACTTTAGCCAACCATTAAGCTTCCACTATACGCTGCCGTCTCAAAATACTCGCCGGGGATCTTTCCCTGTCTACACTCTCACTGCAAGCTGGTAACCGTGCTTTATCCCACCTCTTACTAGGGACTTTAGAGAACGTTTTGTACCTCCTTTTTCATTTTTATTTGGGCCTCATCAGGAACCTGTCTCTCCGAAGGCCAACGTATCCCTGTGTGTCAAGACTGACGTACACTCCGCATCTGAAAATAGTTTACACTACCTTTTCTGCCCGTAATAGTCGTTGTGTTCCCCCGTCATCGACTACTAGCCCGCGGTAAACTATAGTTCACTCGCTCTTTGCTTGGCGAACCCAAAAGGCACTGATCCTTCCCCACCGAATAAGAGCTTGGGGTGCAACAGTATCTTTTCCTTGGGTTCGAAACTTGTAAAATTCTCGTCTAAAGGCGCATTTGAACATAATATACTTTGAAACAAATGTAGGTATGATGATATATCATTTATTTTATTTTATTTTTAATTTTAATTAATCTAGGATTTTAAGTGATGGCTTGTAATATTTAGATTAATGAATGTATAAGATTATCAATAGCTTTTTGATTCTGATGCGATTTTGAACAAAAAATGTTGCGCCACGCTAATCAGCTACTAATTTTTTTCACGTATTTTCTTATTTTAATCTTAATATCTTACCTATACAATTTCTGGGACCAGCACTAAAAGGTATGAAAGCATATGGATGTTTCTTTTCAGTATTTTCGAAGCGTTCCGGAATAAATTTTTCAGGATTTTCATAAACATCTGGATTTCGGTTGAGTCCATGTACGAAAATTACTACTTCTAATCCTTTTGGAAAAATTGTTCCCTCTGAAAAAAATAAAAATAATAATTAATTGGCTCTCTAGCAGCACTTCTCCCAACTAGGGTTTCCAAAAAAAAAAAAAAAACAATTTCTTGGACAAATCAAAAACTAGTTAACCTAACCTAACCTTTTTTTTAAGGAGGCGGGGAAGGGAAATGAAATATAACTAAATATTTGTTATAGTTTAATGCAAATATTACTTATAATAGGTAATTAATGTGTTACCTACTTTTCGTAAAAATGCGAACATTAAATTATTTTAATCTTATCTAAAGGCTGGAAAATTAGTCAGTCAGAAAAAGATTTTTTTTTGGGATAGAAACATATTGTTATATGTTTCTATAAACATAATAATAATATAGAAAATAAAAATCGCAGTTCTCTTGTCGACACCGAAAACAATATACATGTGACATATATACTAGTATATAAATTAGTTCGTTTGTGTGTATGTCTGTATGTGTGTATGAATGTATACAAGGTGTTCAATGTTCAATCTAAGTGTGCCACCATTGCTATCTCGAATACTATAAAAACTACGAGGTTGGTCAAATTAGCAAAAAAGATATAATTTTGCAAGTCTATTACAAAACTATTAACAATTTTTTTTTTTACGATCTGTGGTTCTCTAAATATGGAACCCAACTTTCTTATTTTAAATGAGAACATATTTTTTAAAATATTTTTGTTCGGAAGAGAATTTTATTCTGAATTCAACGAATACAAAGTTTAGTACCCTTACATCACAAAAATTTTGAGAAAAACGCATATTAAATTGACAATTTAAATGAAACCACACAGGAATCAGCGTGCTATAAATGAAACAAATGAATATCAAAATGTATTGAACAGTTTAATTCTATGACATAGTACAATTTTAATTATAAATATTGCTCAAAATTGCCTCCATTCTTTTAACTAAACTTAACTTTTAACTTAACTTTTAACTTTTTTATTTTTCTCCCATAAATATTAGATATAATATCTTCAATATTGTCTTTCAAATGTTGCATGTTTGGATGCACAGTGCTATAAACAATATCTTTTACATAGCCCCATAAGAAATATTCTAGAGGATTTAAATCTGGAGACCTTGCGGGCCATGTAATGGGGCCATTGGTGCCTATCCACTTATTTGGAACTGGTTCATTTAAATATTCAGCTACTAGGCCAGAGTTGTGAGCTGGTGCTCCATCTTGTTGAAAGTATACATTTCTAATTACTGCTAAAGGCAAGATTGATTGATTTGTTCATTTGTTTCATTCATAGCAAGCTGATTCCTGTGCGATTTGATTTAAATTAATATCAATTTAATATGCATTTTTCTCAAAAAATTTTGTAATGTAAGGGTACTAAACTGTGTATTCGTTGATTTCAGAATAAAATTCCTTTCCGAACAAAAATATTTAAAAAATTTGTTTCCATTTAAAATAAGAAAGTTCGGTTCCATATTTGGAGGACCACTGATCATAAAAAAAAAAAATGTTAATAGTTTTGTAATTGACTTGCAAAATGGTATTACTTTGCTAATTTAACCAATCTCGTAGCTCTTATAGTTCTTGAGATAGCAATGGTGGCACCCTGTATATGTATGCATGTAAGCAGAGACTTAACGAGTACTTTTGACGCCTCTAGCGAGTAAAGAAAACTGCGCCGTAATTGAAGTAAAATCCTCACTTTTTAAAATGTTGTAAATGTTAATGATCCTCATCTTTAACTAATTTAGATATTTAAACAATTTAAAATAATTTAAATAAAATGCAACTAAACATATTATGCACTTAAACTATTGAACAAGTTTTTTATATTGCACATGTTTTTATTGCACATTATAAACAATTGCATTGTTTTGTAGATAAGGAAAAAAAAGCATAGACAAAAGACACATTTCCGAGATGCTACTCATACAAACCGCAAAAAAACAATGTGTAAATAAAAAATTTATGTGAAGTGTGAATTTTCACATATTTCAGGATTTTGCATGTATTTAGTAAGTGAATGATGATTATTTGGGATGCCAAAACAAATTATATGTTAAAATATTTTTTTTGTTAATTTTAATTCGAATGACGAATACCATTATTTAGGTTTCTACATATGTGCAGTATTTATATATATATATATATATATATATATATATATATATATATATATATATATATATATATATATATATATATATATATATAAAGCAATGTTCTTTAGGATTTTGAAAATTACGCCTATGGCTTCTATTGGTTGTTTTAAGTCATAACCCCGCCCCTCTGATTTCGTGTATTCAATTTCAACCATTTCCACTGGTTATTAATTTACGCTTTTAAAAATTATATGCAACATTTGCCCAAATATAACTAGAATTTTGAAAAAATAATTTAAACAAAATAAAAATACAAAAAAAAACAGAAAAAATAAAATTGTCCCGAGACCGGATCGAACCTTAGTTTGCAAATTAGAACGCGAGCATGCTAACCATTACATTATCAAAGCATGCTGGCAAAATTTTGACAAAAGTGGCGTCAAAATAATTTATTTTGCAAAAATAATTTTTTTATCGTTAATCCACGTATTGACACATTTGATACCCTACTTAGAATTTATAAAAAATATTTTTTTCTTCGATGAGCAGATATTTGTTTATATTTTTAGGGGATATGTTTTTTAGATGTTTTAGTATTTTTCCTATATGCGGGTCAAGGAGTTGTATAAGCCTGCCAAATTTCAACTCTCTAGGTTTAACCGTTTGGCTACAATTTTTACCGAACAGACAGACAGACAGACGACAAAATGAAGGTATAAGGGTTTTCTAGTCATACCTAAAAAACGGACACAATTGATCTAAAAAGAACCTACATTTTACTATAAATTATTAAACATTGTTTTATAATCACCGTACATGGACCTGACATGACAATTCTTATATTTGTGAATCAACGCTCCTGATCAGCTGGTGACGTATCTTATGGCGTATTCGAATGGGCCACTCTAGAATTGCTCTACGAGCGAGCAAATGACGTCCGAGTTTTACTAGCGTGCGCGCCAGAGCAACTCCCAATGGAATACGTTTTTATTATTTTTATTATTAATTATCTTTATATATAAAAGAGAATATTTGTGGCTATGTCCGGAAATTCTAACCCACTTCCAGATTTGCTACCGAGTTGAAATTTTGCATAGAGGTAGGAAATGCCTTCATGATAACTAGAAAAATCGAAAATCTCAAAAAAGTCCCATCAGAAACGAGAAATTAATAATTTTGTTTTTAATTATATTGGACCATTGAAACCTTTATGGGACTTTTAGCGAGAAAGCGGGAATTTCTCTACAATACTTGACTGTATGACTATACTGACTTCGTCGAGCGTTCGGCCAATATCCGAAATGGCGCGACCTAAACATTATTGTCAGTGGATGGATGCTTTGTTAGAACTGATAAGAGTTTCCGTTATTCAATTATTTAACAAAACTTAAGATCATAGTTTTTGATTAGTGTATGCAGAGGCAAAACCTGTTTTCTTGTTTTTTATTTTTGCGGATATATATGAATTTTGTTATTTTATTTACTTATTTTTTCGACGAAGGTTCATTAGAGTGCTCTCGTGATTAGCATTTACTAAGTGTGAGGTATTTGCTTATTCTTATATTTTTGTTTAATAAAATCTTCTTCTATACATATAAAAGAGAATATTTATGTGTATGTCCCGAAATTCTAATCCAATTACAGATATGGTACCGAGTAAAAATTTGATATACAGATGGAAAAGCCGTTATATAACAGAAAAAAAAGTCGTTTCAGAAAAAAGAAATCATGCATTTTGGTTTTAGTTATATTGGTACCTCTATATACATCTGAAATATACAATTAGTAGACAAGAATTTCCTGTAACTGTTCAAGTCGCCTGAGATTTCATATGCTAACATTGAGTTTTATAATTTTTAATAACTGAAAAATTTCTCAATTCATATGGGCTTACATTATCTATATAAATATAAATAAAGGCTACATCTGTTCGTTTATTTGTTTAAATATTTATCTCCTTCATATTTGGTTTTTACACGTTTCAGAATATCATACTGACGTAAACATAAGAAGATATTCGCAATATAATCAATTTCTCTCTGTCTGTTCGTCCGAATTTCATGCAAAAACGGCTGAATATATTTTAACGTAATTTGGTGTGATGATAGAGTAAAACCAGAATTAAAACATAGGCTATAAGGCATCTCAAAATTTTTATTCTAAGAGAGTGTTTCGAGGTTAAAACTATTTACTAAAAAACTTAACATATCTCTGTTCTTATTGACTTGACAGCAAAAAAATATATAACAAATATTATTAATAATAAGAAAAAAAATCTTTTCTGTTCTATGCATTTTTTCAATTGGTTGAATATTTAGAAAATTAAGAGGGAGACCCAAAAATTAAAAATTTTAAATATCTCCCTTATTATTTACATCAGCAAAAACGTGTATAGCAAATATTTTTTCTGAATGAATTATTTCATTTCAATGAATATTTTGGGAAGTTGTGGGGAGGACACCCTAAAAAAACTGTTTAAATATTTCACATATTATTGACTTAACAGCAAAAACGTATAGGTCAAAAATGATTTATAATAAGAAAATAAATTATTTATGTTCTATGTATTTCTTTTTTTTTTTTTTCAATTGGATGAATATTTTGGTGAGTTACGGGAGGACACCTTGAAATAATACTTTTGAAATAACTTATTTATTAATAGCAAAAACGCATGCGATGAAATTTGTTTACAATAAGAAAATAAATAATTTTTGTTCCACGCATTTTCTTTTGGAACTGAGTGGGGGGGGGGGGGTAGCTAAAGCAAAAATCTTGAAATACCTCACTTTTTATTTATTATACATCAAAAATATACATATATAAGACAATTTTCTTAGAATGAAGAAACGATTATTTTCTGTTTAGTGCTGTTTTTAATGCATATTTGGGGGGCTAGAGTAAATATATCACTTATTATTGACTTAACATAAAACATGTTGTTTAAGGACAAAAGATGTTTAAAACAAATCTTTTCTATTTAATACATCTATAGTGTTTTGACTTTAATAGCTTTATTATACTTGAACAATTTTAACATTTTTAGAATTATTATCTGTCTGTCTGTCTGTGATTTTTTTTTCCAATAAAATCTTAATACCTGTTGGACGGACTTTTTGTATATATGGTTAAAATATTGTCAGTTCCATGATAGGATACTTTTTATCGGCGTACCTCGGTTAACGAATTCCCACTTTAACGAACTTTAAGAACCAATATCCATCTGTATTTCCGTCAGTCTGTTTCTCTCTAATACAAGACCCAATCGAGGTTTATTTTTATGTGATCTCGGTTAACGAATTTCTGTTTTAAAATCTGTTTTATGTTTGTATATTTGCTATTAAAAAAAACAGTGTGTTTCTCTGTGTGTTTCTGATAACTTTGATTCTAAAATATCATTCACATAACATTCTATAAGAAATATTTATTCGGAAATATTAGTCGGAAATATGTTATTAGTACAATAGGATATAATATATTCTGTGTTATTAATAAAGAAGTCCTTACTTAAATCATTTGTGTACAAGCACATATTTATGAAATGGTACGAGTAAAACAAAATAATATATAATTGGACCATAATAAAACGATTCGCACCAAACTAAATTGAACTCACTGCGACATAAACTCGGTCTAAACTGGTTACGGCTGCTTTTTTCCGGTAGCGAAGCATCGGGTACACTGCTAGTTTAAAAATACAATGATTTCCTTACGTACACAGTGCAGGATAATACTTTATGTATAATTTTTATTATTTTATTTTTGTGATTGCAATAATTTATTTGTTTTCAGTTTATTTATATTCTCAAAATATTACTTCTTTAAAATTATTTTATGTCTTTTAAATTCCTAATTTGATTTATTATACCAAAAGATACATTACTACTTTATAAAGATTCAGTTAGTTCTAATAAACATACTAGCTTTGAAATATCGCGTCACATTGCTCGACGCTGGTCTGACTCTTTAGCCAGAGCAAGAAAAAATGTTCGCAGTGCACTCTCAGAGCAGTTACCTTTCTCAATCGAATACAAATTTTAACAACTCTAGAGCGACTGCTCGCCTAATCAAATACGAAACTTGCTCGCCGAGTGACTTGAATGCATAGTAGAGCACCCAATCGAATTATTAAATATACCTGTGCAAACCCACATAGTGGAATGTGTTGGTAAGAAATTAAGTGGCACGCCCCTGTATGTGTGTTATAAACAATTACCCTTGTTGTTAGGGTTACATATGTAGTTGTGTATATAGACGTCAAACTTGACAGTTAATTATTTTCCATTATCACTGTACATTTCTTCAGTTATGTAGATTATTTTATATTAAATAAAGACATCTGCAACAGGTTATGGGCCCAGGACATGCCTAGGACTCTCTGGGATAACTTGTTTAAGTAATATTGGTGAGAAATGTTCAAGTGGATTTATTGTATTATCGTATTGTTGTGAACTATCATGTGTGACAAGATGTTCGGTACCACTGTTACAAGGTTTGAAGCTTTGGGTGGAGACAACTACGACACATGGAAAATGCACGCGGAAGCGTTACTCGTAAAAAATGGGGCCTGGAAATACGTTAACGGTGTTTGCAAGCGGCCATATTTGATCGCTGAAGACGAGTCGTCGGCAACAGCGGTTGCGGATTGGGATGAAAAAGATTCAAGGGCAAAAGCCGAAATCATCCTGGCGATCGGGGCTTCCGAATTGAAACGGATAAAAGGTTGTGTAACGGCGCGCGATGTGTGGCTCAAATTGGAGACTATTTATCAGTCTAAGGGTCCGGCGAGGAAGGCAACGCTCATGAAGCAACTCGCTTTGCATAGGATGCAGGAAGGCGAAGATGTCCGACAGCACATGGACGGATTTTTCGACGCGGTTGATAAACTAAAAGACATGGAAATAGATATACATGCGGACATGTTATCCATCCTGTTGTTGTACAGTCTGCCGCCAACATTCAATAATTTCGGGTGTGCGATTGAGTCGCGAGACGATCTTCCTACCCCTGAAGCGTTGCGTATAAAAATTTTAGAAGAAAATGTCGCACGTAAGAACGATACGGTCAACTGTACAAATGTATTGTATAGTAGTACAAGGAACAATAAAAAGGATGCTGACCGATCGAAACCTAACAAGACGGATAAAAGCACGTTTAATTTCAAGTGCTTCAAGTGCAAGAAGACCGGACATAAAGCCGCCGATTGCAGATCAAAGCGCGCGGACTGTCGTAATAGCAGTGAAAGCGTGAGTCTTAGTGCCGTGGAAGAGACATTTCATGGGCGTAGCAGTGGTGCGAGAGACGCGAAGTGGTGTTTGGACAGCGGAGCAACGTCACATTTATGTAAGGACATAAACAATTTTTCCACTGTGTATAAAACGGTCGCGTGTACACTTAATCTCGCGAACGATGCCTGTGCCGACATTGAAGCCAAAGGAACCGTGCAGATCAAGACGCGTGTGAAAGACAGTGAAAAGGACGTGACGTTGAAGAACACCTTATTCGTGCCTAGTTTAAGGTCGAACTTGTTAAGCGTATCCAAAATTACGGACAATGGACATGACGTGATTTTCACGAAACATAGTGCTTCCGTGGTGGACAAAGACGGCCGTGTAAAATTGTGCGCGAAACGCGACGGTGATTTGTACTATGTTACTGAAAACGGAAGTAACGAGAGTGCGCGAAAGTGCGATCGGAAAACTACAACGCGAAAAACTTTTGAACTTTGGCATCGTCGACTCGGACATTTAAATGCGCATGACCTGAAGAGCGCTGTGAGTGCTGGTAATTTGCGCGGCATGGACATGGCGCCGGGCTCGTGTGATCTCAATTGTGAGGTTTGCCACCGTGGCAAGATGGCGCGGGCGTCTTACCCGAAGAAGTCCGAACGCGTCACGAAAACGCTCGAGATAATTCATTCGGACGTTTGCGGACCGATGCGAGTCGAGTCGAAGGGCGGATTTAAGTATTTCGCGACTTTCACGGACGATTATTCGCGATGGTGCGAAGTGCGGTTCCTAAAATCAAAAAATGAGGTTTTTAACACATTTAAGGACTTTGTAACTCTCGTCGAGAAACAAAAAGACGCCAGGGTTAAATGCTTGCAGTCTGACAACGGTCGAGAATACGTGAATCACGATTTCGATAATTACCTGAGAAGTCGTGGCATCGTGAGAAGACTTTCCGTTCCATACTGCCCTCAACAGAATGGTGTTTCGGAAAGGAAGAACCGCACGTTACTAGACATGGCAAGATGTCTTTTAATACAGTCAGGCCTACCACCGTCATTTTGGGCTGAGGCAATTAATGCGGCAAACTACATCCGCAACAGGTGTCCGAGCAGCAGCTTGGGCGGCAAGACGCCGTTTGAGCTATGGACTGGAAGAAAGCCGCATGTTGGATACTTCCGAGAGTTCGGATGTAGAGTGTTCTGCCACAACAGAGACCCGAACAAAGGCAAGTTCGAGTGCAGATCGAGAGAGGGAATACTAGTCGGATATGCCGAGCAGTCGAAGGCGTATCGCGTCTGGATTCCATCCGAGCGCAGAGTAGAGGTCACGCGAGATGTCAGATTCGTCGAGAACGAGTCATCGATGGGAGATAAGTATGCTGAGGTTTTTCCAGAAAAATTGGTCGACGACCTGGTCGTTGAGGTGCTGACACAGTCGCCGGAGACACCTCTAAGCAACACACCGAGAGATGACAGCGTTCATGAGCGAAGCAGCGAGGCGCCGACGGCACCTAGGAGACGCCGCGGCCGACCAGCCCGGATACTAACAGGCAGCAGAGGCAGACCACGTAAGCAGTACCATCCAGCTCCAGCAGAGAGGAACGAGATCGGCGACAACTCGCAGGTAGCCGATACAGCGTATCAAGCCGAGATACCCATGTCCAGGGCCGTGACAGGCCCCGAATCGGAGGAGTGGTACGACGCAATGAAGTCCGAGGTCAGTTCCATTTTAATTAAAGATACCTGGGACTTGGTTGATCGCCCCTCGGACCGAACACGAGTGATTGGCAGTCGCTTTGTCCTGCGAAATAAGTACAAGCCTGACGGAGCACTCGACAAGCGAAAAGCTCGTATAGTGGCGCAAGGATTTTCCCAGCAGCCGGGCGTACATTTCAACGAGACGTTTGCGCCCGTTGCCCGACTAAGTTCAGTACGACTGCTAGTAGCGCTAGCGGCACGAGCGTCAATGCGCATCAGACAGCTCGACGTGGCTACAGCGTACTTGAATGGAGAACTGCAAGAGACCATCTTGATGGAAGTTCCAAAACAAATGAGGGATGTTTTGCAGAGAATTGCAGATGAGGATGGCCCTCTGCATGAGAAGGCTGCGAAAATGCTCGCCAGGATAGAGCGAGGCAATCAAGTATGCCGACTAAAGAAGGCGCTGTACGGCCTACGGCAGGCCGGTAGAAGCTGGTACGCTAAATTAGACAGCGTGTTAAGAGCTGCGGGCGCGAAACCGACCAGTGCTGACCCGTGTTTTTATACTTGTGGACAAGGGGAAGTACTGATTGCTGTGTATGTGGACGACATATTGATAGCGTCCAAGAACGAGAAAAAGATAAACAGGATTTGTGACACCCTGTCGCGCGAGTTCGAGATAAAGGACATCGGCGACGTAAAACATTGCATCGGGATCGAGTTCAACCGTAACAAGGGAGGCATAGCACTTAGGCAGAGTGGCTACATCCGTGACTTGTTGGATCGTTTCGGGATGACAGATGCAAATCCCGTGAGCACACCAATGGACCCGAATGCAAAATTAAGCAAGCCTAAGACAGAGAACAGCGAACCAGACCGTTCACTACCATACCGAGAGCTGATCGGAGCACTGACATACCTGTCGGTGGCCACGAGACCAGACATCAGCTACGCAGTGAGCTGTTTAGGGCAGTTCAACCACTGCTATGATAGGTCGCATTGGAATGCAGCAAAACGCGTGCTGCGATATTTGAAGGGGACGATGAACCTAGGGCCCACGTATAAGGCTGATGATAAAGCTCTCCGCGGATTCTGCGACGCCGACTGGGGTAACTGTGTCGATGACAGGAGGTCGTACACAGGGTATACGTTCCTGCTCAGTGGAGGTCCAGTGTCCTGGGATGCCAGGAAGCAAAGGACTGTGGCCTTATCCTCAACGGAGGCCGAATACATGGCAATAGCGGACGCCACCAAGGAGGTATTGTACCTGCAAAGTTTCCTGAGCGAGTTAGGAAGGAACGACCTGTCGGGTGTCGTGTTATTCAGCGACAACAATGGCGCAAAAAAACTTGTGGAGAACCCCGTATTCCATGCCAGAAGTAAACACATCGACATTAGGTATCACTTTGTTCGAGATGCGTTAAAGAACGGCGCGATAAGGATCGAACATGCATCCACCGAAAACATGGCTGCCGATGTGTTGACCAAGGGACTGGCGAAGACCAAACACTTGAAGTGCGTCGACATGCTCGGGCTAAACGCCCGATAAATAATAAGTGACATACCGTGTCGTGCAGGGGAAGTGTTGGTAAGAAATTAAGTGGCACGCCCCTGTATGTGTGTTATAAACAATTACCCTTGTTGTTAGGGTTACATATGTAGTTGTGTATATAGACGTCAAACTTGACAGTTAATTATTTTCCATTATCACTGTACATTTCTTCAGTTATGTAGATTATTTTATATTAAATAAAGACATCTGCAACAGAATGATGTGTTTTTTTTTTTAAATATGTATTTCAACAACAAAATTAATTTCAAGAATTTACAGTAAATTGTCTCTATTTTCTGATTTTGGAATGCTGCCTTGCCTTGATAGCTTTTTTTTATTTATTTTTTTTTTATTTTAATATTAACTACGTTAAATTATTGCTCTTAATTTTTATTTCCATTGTTGAATATATTGTAACATATTTTATTTTTAGACTGATGGTGTGTAAACTTCAATACACGAAACGTTTCATTTTTTTATTTTATTTATATACACACACACGCACGCACGCACGCGCACGCACACGCACACGCACATGCACATGCACATGCACATGCACACGCGCACACACACACCTGTATATTAAATTTGCAAATTGAGAATAGATATGAAATATACATACTGAACATAATATCTTCTTGAAGATGTCTTTGTAGCACTGGAACCGTAGTGTAACATCTTAAAGTTTCTTTAATGACCATCTCGGTATATTTCATATCCGCCAAATCACTCGTCGTTGGTAATCTCTCGCTATCTTCTTGGAATATCTCTCTGAGTTCCTCTACCATTTTTTCCTGAAAACATGATTAATTCGTCTAAATGAATGCAATGTCATTAAAGTTGGGATGATATAATGATAAATGCAATGTCCAATGATATAATAATAAATGTTTTAGAATGAAATCCAAAAGTGCAGAGTTAGCAACCGATCCCTATAGGTACTCGGAGGAAAACATCAATCTAAATGTTAAAATCCAGGTTACACATGGACACAAATAAAAGTATCACCAATGTTTATATTTGAAAATATTGGGATGCCCGAAAAGTTCGTGCCAATTTTCAGTATATGGTATTGAGTCATGTTTGAATATATCACAATTGTAAAAAACAAATGACTTGTGTACATATTCTGAAAGGTGACAATTCAACCATCTTTAGAACAAGTTTGGTTAGGATAAATTGATTTATGTCAGTTTTGTTGTCCCTGTTGAATATGGAAGAAAATTAAGTGCATTTTAGATATTTGATGCTTTTGTATTATCGAAAAGGCAAAAATACCACACAAGTAGTAAATAAGATAGGTGCTGTTTATGGAGAAGGTGCTTTAGCTGAAAGAACTGTGCGTATGTGATTCGCTAAGTTTAGAACTGGTGATTTCAACCTTGAAGACCAAGAACGCTCGGACAGTGATGATGACCAAATTATGACATTGATCGAGGATAACCCGAACTACACGACACGTGAATTATCAGAGATATTAAAAATATCAAAAACCACCATCCACGAACATTTTGTGAAGATTGCTTACATAAATCGTTACGATGTATGGGTTCCGCACAATTTAAAAAAATTTGGTAGACCGCGTTTCCATCTGCGATTCGCTTTACAAACGCAGTATTTTAGTAATGACTGTTTTTAAGTGTTAAAAAATCAACTTTTTACGATATCCTGTGGACGAGTATAAAAGCTGCAACTTGGAAAACTGTCACACTTCTTTTTATTAAGAGTGAAGCAGGTCGAACTTTTTTCACGCACTCAACATAGGCACAGTTCATTCAGTAAGGACGAAGCCAAAATAACACATTCTATATGGTTCTAATATTATATATCTGAAACTTATGTACTGAAAAATTATTACCTGAACATCCTTATTATTAGCAATTGCATAAATTGCAAAACTAAGAGTAGATGAAACTGTATCATGACCCTGAAACAATAGATATTTATAATACATCTGAAAAATATTTTAAATAAATTTAGTCCAGGAAATTGGTGTATATAGCACCGACTTTGGAGAAAGTTTTGGAAAAAGTGGTTGAATAGCTTGAGGTCTGTGTCCGAGTTCTTATTTTGCGACGTAAATTATTTGCCAGAACTTAGAAAAAAACCTCCAAAACGTGCAAAAAATGTTTTTTTTTGCAAATATCTTCATTCCATAGCCATTCACGATAAAATTACTATTTGAGAAACATATTTTGGACGTAACCAGGGGTAAGTCTACATTAATAGCCTACGTCCGATATCGGAAGTAGAAAAATTATTTTCCTTGGTACACGATATTTCAGTTCTCCACATAGTGATCAGCTCTTATTTGTTGATAGATAAATATGTCAAACAATGAAAGTCTTCTACTTTTTTTTTGTTAATATTAGGAAAATATCATAAAAACAGTTATTCACAGTCAAAATATTTAACATGATTCTTACATACTTTTTCAATTTTGATTAGTATTGTTTTCGTTTTATCTAATATGGGTCGTCTACATTAGAAGAGAGAAAATTGAAAATTTTTAATTATAAAACAATAAAAATGTTCGGAATATACCTGAAATATGTAATATGTTACCAGATAGTATCCAAAAGGAGGACATGTCCTCCTTTTTTAAATAAAATCCTCCCTCCTACATACAGCCTAAAAAGTCCTTTTGTGTTACTTGTACTATTTTGAACTTTTATACAAATTAAATTTAATGTCAGGAGAGACGACGGTTCATTTGACTCGCTTGACTCGCAGAACGTCGAAATTAGAAATTAGAATTGGTATTTAGAATTAACGTAAAGGTTTGTTATACGTAACTGTACGTTATCGTTCAAAACCTTTCAAATTAATACTTATACTTATAAATCAAAATTAAGAGTTTGTAGGCTCCAAGCTATTACGTTAATTTATAATTGACTCATGCGCAATAAGCATTTGTCTTAATCTAAAAATTTCTATGACTGTATATTTTGTTTATATTTATATCTTTTAGTTTTCTATGTGTATAGATATATATTTTCCCTCTATTTTAATTCTTTTCAGAACTATGAAACACTCGAAACCTCATTAGCAAATATAAAGAGCTGTCAAATATCGGTCGATAAAGTAGAAATCGATAGAAATCTCTGTCAGTGTCTTAATTTACATTGTGAACACTACTTAATTTCTACGTACAAAATTGATGTTAAGTGTTAATTTAACGTTAATTCTAATTTCTAATTTGGAGATTCTGAACGTAGCATAACCCCCACTCGTACTCAGTCTCATGGTCTGGTCTGAGCGTCATTATTAAAAATACGAGAATTTTATTTTTACATCGCCGCTCAAACGCTAACGTGGAAAAATTTTTTTCTTAATTAAATACTCAATGGAGTAAAAAACGAAATAGACTTCAGTTAGATTCAGTTAAAACGATAATCATGACGCAATATAATTTTAAATAAATGACTTGCGATAATTTTTTCAATTATCTTTTGCAAATTGAAAAAGTTCTAGCAAAAATAAGTTATAAGAAGCCAGAAAAGTATGAATAATTATTTATTATAATAATAAATATAATATATATATTTTTTGTGCTTTTACTCTTACTTATCAAACCAAAAATTTCTTTCACAGCATACAGTTGTCCCTTGGACTATAATACAGCCTGCATACAAACTTCACTTGAGGACAAATACTCTGGGTAGAAGAAAATATATACAGATGGCTCACACTGGAACAACAAAACAGGATCTGCTTGCATTTGCGAGGAAACCACCGAAAAAATCTTCCTCCCCGATCCAGTAAGTAACTACACCACTGGAGCATATAGCATCTTAAAAGCATCAGAAACGATAAAATTAGAGCCAACACCAATAAAATATGTTATGTTCACAGATTCCCTCAGCCCAGTTCAAGCACTTCAGGCTATGTCCCCAACATCTACCATACACCAGACTACGCAACAAAATTTTCACCTGGCCATCTCATCAGGAAAAGATGTTTCAATAGTATGGGTTCCATCTCACATAGGACTGTCTGGGAACGATCAGGCAGCCAAAGATGCCACAAACCTACCACCAATTACTCTCCCAATACCGCCAGAAGATATAAAATCTCAAATAAAAAAAATTCATGAAAAAAGGACTGGAAACTAGAATGGGACAATACCAGCAACAATAAGTTGAGAAGAATTAAACTCGACACCAAACAATGGCCCACTCCCTTCAGCCGTAACGAACAAGTGGCCAATACAAGGTTGCGAATTGGTCTCACAAACTTTTCACACCAACATTTCCTTGAGCGACGAGAACAACCCCTCTGTGATATATGTGACACTTCTGTCACCGTCGACCACTTGTTTCGATGTTGGAAATTCACCTTACACAGACAGACACATAATATAAGTGACGACCCAAAAGTAGCCCTAGGAAACAATATGGCACAATTGAGAAATCTTATTGAATTTCTAAAAGATTCTCAATTGTTTAGCGAAATATGAGTGTAAAATTGTGCATTAAATCAGTCATCCTATAAATGTTATTTATGTATCTATACCATGTTTTCTTTTCCAAATTGATGTTAAAATGTAAGTAAATGTACCTAGGCGCTAATGACCTTAGAAGTTGATGTGCTTTATTTTCTTCTAATATATATATTGCAAAATTACAGAGGAATCACATTACTAGATAGCAGCTATAAGATCTACGCCGCAATCCTAGCAGAACGTCTCCAAAAAGACTTAGACGAAAAAGAGATTCTACCAGACAACCAGGCCGGATTTAGAAAAGGAAGGAGTACCCTAGACAATATTTACATCTTGAAATGCATTATAGACCAAGAGATAAGTAAAGAAAAAGAGAAGCTATACGCGTTTTTGGTAGATTTGAAAGCCACGTTCGACTTAGTAGACAGGGAACAGTTATGGGACTTGATGAAGAAGAAGGGAATAGAACAGCAAACAAAATAAGAGAGATCTATAGAGAAACCAGCAACAAAATAAAGGCGGAAAGTGAAATGAGCACCGTATTTCGGACAGAAAAGGGATTAAGGCAAGGATGTCCATTAAGTCCTATACTGTTCTCGATGTACATGTCAAACCTGGAAGACGTGTTAAAAAAGTGGCAGGCAGGAAGAATTAAGGTAGGGAGCACGGAGGTGTGGTCTCTAGCGTACGCTGACGACATGGTGCTATTAGCAAGAAGTGCAGCTGAACTAAAAGAAATACTAAAAAGGTTCAAAAGGTACTTGGAGAGCAAGAACATGAGACTGAGCTCGGAAAATTCAAAAGTAATAGAGTTTAGAAAAGGAGGAGGTAGGGAAAAGTAAGAACAATGGAAATGGGGAGAAGACGAATTGGAACAAGTAAAAGAAATTAAATATCTCGGTTACATTTTCCAAAAAAATAATGGAGACTCAAAACATATTAAGGACAGACAGAAAAAAACAAGGAATGTTATGGGACAAGTTAAGAGTATAGGAGAAGAGAAATTTAGAACGGACTTCAAGAAGAGGATGTTCCTATATGACAAGCTAGTAAAGGGAATTCTCCTTTATGGGTCAGAGATATTGGGGTGGAGAGACCATGAAGAGATAGAAAGAACACAGAAGATATACATTAAGTGGATGCTACAACTAGACAGACAGATCCCTAGCTACATAGTGATGGCAGAAACAAAGAGGGAAAAAATAAGAATAAACACCGGAGTCAGAGCCGCAAAATACGAAACACAAAATAAGAACAAGTGGTAACAAAATCCTAGAAGAATGCCGAAAAGTAAGGGAAAGAAATACCAAAACAAACTGGGGGACTGTCAGAAGGAAATGCTACGAGAGGAACAGATACGGATTAAAAGAAATAAAGAGGATGCAAGAAGAAGGAGGGGATTTCCTGCAGATGCTGGCAGATGCTGCCATGCGGATGCAGATCGGATGCGGATAAAATTTCATATCCGCAATATCCGCGTGAACATAATAAATCTTCGGTTACTCTCTAAGAAACATGCGATTGTGTTCTGACTACGCAGTCCTCGGTTACCTTCGGTTGTCTGTATACACATGTGATATTTTATAGCATTCTATCTCATTCTATTTTAGTGTTATTAAGACAATTGTCCATGATCGAGATTGCGTTGAGACTATCAACATAACTTCTTTTTTTATTATTGTATATAGAAAATAATATTTTGGACAAAAGTTGCTTGGTACACTTTCGATGTAATTCTTCCTACCTCTGCTCTAATTCTGGCTTTTAAATGTGATAAACGCTTTTTTTTACATAAAACTGATTAGTTAGTTTTATTTAAATACCAAAATTTACCTATATTCATGTTTCTCGAAAATTTTATTATGTAACCTGCCAATTGTTTTATACTACCCGAAGTAAAAGGTCTTGCTGATTCCAAAAATTGAAAATTGACAATAATTGAAAAATGACACATGTTGCTATTTGAAAAAATATGAAGCACCTTCTACAAAGTAACTTTCCTCTATTTTTTTTTTTTTTTTAATTCAATAATTAAATTAGCCACGTTGAATTACTTTTTCCTAACCTTGGAAAAGGTAAAACTGATGTGAGATGTTAGTTGACATTAATATGATACTTGACAGTACTATCACACGTATTTCATGAGCAGCAGGCCACCTGCTCCCTACGAAAAAGAACACTTAGGTCCCCAAAATTTTTGTCTCTAGGTTTAAAAATTATTAGCAAATCTACGCTCCAGAACTTTTGGCGTCCCTTAGGTTAGTTTCAGTTTAAATCCAAAACAGCAAAACCTCTTGTGCGGATCGGATGCGGATCATGGATATGTGGAGGCGGATACAGAAAAGCATATCCGTGTGTGTGTGTGTGCGTGTGCGTGTGTGTGTGTTGTAGTTATTGTGTAGTAAATGAATTGTTAATAAAATAATTGTTAACCAAGGTGTGTGTGATTGTACTGTACCCCTGATGTCCTACATATATATCTGTGATTATTGTTGTAAAGATCGAAGATTTATATACTTAATTTTATATTTACACGTTTCTGTTACTGATTATTTTGTTGTTATTTAATATTATATTACTAGGTTATTACCCGTCAACAATGACGGATTTATAATATAAAAATTTCAATTGTTTGTATGTGTATTTGGTTTTATTTTTTAACGTATCTTAATTTCGTCGCCGGTCATCGAATCACGGGACAGGATATCACCAGTTAGCCAATCATGAGAACCTTAGGAAAAATTGACGTCATAATGTTACCGACACTACATACAGACACTTGCTAATTATATAGTTAGATGAATTTATTCATGAACTTTTTAAGATGGGAAAACGATTCATTTTTACTCAGTAAATTACATTTATATTGTTAAAACTAAAAATATTTTTGAGACGTTAATTTATGCCTACGAAACCCTAGACATTTATGTATTTAATTATATTTGTAGAATCTTAGAGAATAAATCTGCAAAATATTGTTCATATCGGTCTAAGGATAGAAGAGTGTCTAAAGTTTCTTTGTTTTTCTTGCCTACGAAATCTTAGATATTTTTATATATAATTAATTATATTCGTAGATTCTTAGAGAATAAATCTGCAAACTATTGTTCATATCGGTTAAAGGATATAGGCATGTCTAGAGTTTCTCTTTTATGCCTACGAAATCCTAAATATTTCTACATGTAACTATATTTGTAGATTCTTAGAGAATAAACCTGCAAAATATTGTTCATATCGGTTAAAGTATATAGGCGTGTCTAGAGTTTCTCTTTAATGCCTATGAAACCCTAAAAATTTCTATATGTAAATTTATCCGCAGTTTCTTAGAATATAAAGGATTCCCCACACCAACGCGGCCGCGTTAGCGGTAGCGTTAGCATAAGCGTTAGCGGTAGCGTTAGCGGTAGCGTTAGCGGTAGCGTTAGCGGTAGCGTTAGCGGTAGCGGTAACGTTAGCGATACGACTAGCGATCAGGTCTCCTTACACTAACGCGGTGGAAGTGGCGGTAGCGGTAGCGATCAGTTAGTGAATCACGGTATATAGTTGTGTGATAATATTGACTGCGAGAATACGTGAGAATATGCTAAAAGTTAAACAAGAAAAAGTCTTGATTTTGGCAGCTCTTCTTGAAAACTTTTCCTATTTCGTCCCACACTTTATTTTTTTTCCTAATATTCTTAATCAGGATGTGCTAAGTCATACAAAATTAAATGATCCTTTACTGATTCTACGATTTTTTCTGTTATATTATCCATTTTCGACACTATTTTCTTAAATATATTCACTCTGTGCTATATAAACAATGAATATCGCGCGGCCTAACGCAACTTGTCGAGTTCGGCCGCCAGTGTTTGGTGATCGCTAGACTGAACGCTGCATTCGGCGTCGTTCTCAGATAGCGGATAGCAGACGCTTGTATTTGCGTGGTCTCATTGTATTATATAGGTTGCGTTAGGCCGCCACCGTTAATGTCGATACATTCGTACATTGTATTATAACAGTTTATCTAATTTTTGAATAAAATATTAATTATATTTTCATTCTATTTTTAAAAAGGTGTTCGGTGATATTAATTATTAAATAATTAATTGATTTATTACGCTATTTCTATCCTGGAATAACACTGTTGTGATCGTCATTATCAATCTCATCAATTGTTTCTTCAAACAATACACAATTAAAATGTACTGCGATATTTTGAAACACGGCGGAGGCATAAGTGAAGTTTTGTAGGTTTCAGATGATTATAATTTTAAGTTCTGTGTCTCAACAAAAACCAAAACTGCTTTTCAATACTCCATTTACTTACAAAAATTATGAAGCGTCATTCTTATCTCTACTGCAAAGAATTAACTTTAAAAAGTAATAGAAAGTTGATTAATATTCCTACTATATTGTGTTTTATTCTTTTTTTTTTTTTTTAATAACATGACATTTACTTAAATAGGATCAGCCATTTTTGCAAACTAAACACCAGCGTTAACTTTTAAAGCCACCGTTTTAGTAGGCGCTTATTGTAGAACCTTAACTGGCTATTTTAACACCGCCGCGTTAATATATTAACACAAATGTGCTTAGCGAATAGCATTTACGTTAAAAATGGTGTTAAAAAAATTAACGTCAGTTTCTGACGCTAAGATTTTAACATCATGCTTAGAGAATAGACCCGACTACCAGTTACAAATGTCTATTCGCAAATAGACTTATATTTAAAAAGTCAAGTCAAGAAATACTAAAATCGCATCTATTCGCGACTCAAACTAACGTTGGCGGCGCTGCGTACGACAGTTGATGGCCGACGAGAACTGTACATGTCAGAAGTTTTTTCTTAATATTTATCTGTTCAAGCAATATTTCGGCAAAAAAGCACTGTATTTAATTCACTATATTTAAAAATACGTCTTGATTCACATAAACTGCAGCACAACACACTACAAATATTATACAAATATACGCTTCTGTTTTATTTACCAAGCCTCCACCAGTCTCACTGTTATTTGGAGTCGCGAATAGAAATATGTTTGTTATAAATCATAGATGTTTTTTTGTTTTGATACTTTTCCAATATTAATTTAAGTTATTCGATGTTACCATCGATGTCAACAGACACAAGATATCGGTATCTTGTGACTGTAGAACTGGTACCCATCCCTAATATTATCTGGCTATTTATTATACATATATATTACCAGGTCTACAAGTATGAAATGCGGATTTTTTTCAAACTTGCCGCGCAAACAGAGTGTATAGTTCAGAGTTTCAACACATATGGCGTTTTGTTAAGTTATCATTAAGTGTCAAATGCGTATAGGTTATAATTTGAAAAGTGATCATATAGTTTTGTTTTACTGTGTTAAAAATGTCAAATTTTGTGCCAAATAAAGAGCATTCGCGGACAGTACTACTGTTTTGTTTTCATTTGAAAAAAACTGCTGCTGAATCATACCGACTACTTCGAGAAGCTTATGGTGAATATGCTCCATCGCAAGATACGTGTGAACGATGGTTTCGACGTTTCAAAAGTGGTGATTTTGATCTTACAGACAAAGAACATGGAAAACCTCCAAAAAAATATGAAGATACAAAATTGGAAAGATTGCTATAGGAAGACGATAGTCAATCACAAAAACAACTAGCAGAGCAGTTAGGCGTTAGTCAACAAGCTGTTTCCAATCGCCTACGAGAGATGGGTAAGATCCAAAAAGTCGGCAGATGGGTTCCACATGCATTGAATGAGAGGCAGATGGAAAAATGTAAAAACACTTGTGAAATTTTGCTTGCACGATACAAAAGAAAGTCTTTTTTGCATCGTATCATTACTGGCGATGAAAAATGGATTTATTTTGAAAATCCCAAACGCAAAAAATCATGGGTGAACCCAGGCTCACCATCCACATCAACTGCAAGACCGAATCGCTTTGGCAAAAAGACAATGCTCTGTACTTGGTGGGACCAAAAGGGTGTGGTCTATTATGAATTGTTAAAACCTGGTGAAACGGTTACGCTATACCCAATGCTACCAATAACAACTGATCGAATTGAACCATTCGCTGCTCATAAAACGACCAGAATACGAAAGAAGACAGCACAAGGTAATCTTTCTTCACGATAAGGCTCCATCACATAAGGCAAAAGCAGTTTGCAACACATTGGAGGCACTCAAGTGGGAAGTGCTACCCCATGCCGCTTACTCACCAGACTTGGCCCCTTCAGATTACCACTTGTTCGCATCGATGGGTCACGCACTTGCCGAGCAGCACTTTTGTTCATGTGAAAATATGAAAGAATGGCTAGATGAATGGTTTGCGGGGAAAGGGGAAGAGTTCTACTGGCGAGGTATTCACAAATTGCCTGAAAGATGGGAAAAATGTGTAACTTCTAATGGAGCATACTTTGAATAAATAAACTTTTGCTGTTCTTTTGAGTTTAATGTATTTTATTTTAAAAAAATCCGCATTTCATACTTGTAGACCTGATATATTACCCCAATCATAAATGTGATAACTTCTTCCAAAAGTGCGACATCATCCAGCGGCTGTCCATCAATTCTCGCATCCAACAATATATCTAAGAAAGTCTTTTTCTTCTTCATACCGAATTCATCTTCATTTTGCTCTTTTTCATAAACTTCGTTACTTTGATCTCTTAATTTCTTCCTTTCTGCAATTATTAACCTGTCATGATTCTTTATAACTTTTTTACATTTCTGTAGTAACTGGTAATCTTTTGTAAAAATAAATGATATATCGAATCGTTTCACTAGAGAAAATACTCTTCTTGTTGCAATGTTGAAGAAATCATGTACTGCTTTTAAGTATGAGTTTCCTAAGTTCTCCTGATGATTAGTTTTAACACTCATTGCCGTATCTAAAAACAAACAATTAAAATTAAAATTCATGTGGAATGTCCTCTCAACGTTTTTACCACGCGACCCATAATGCATAGTGAGCAGATCTTTTCGATACTACCTAAAATTTTAAATGGAAAATCAAAGGCATACTACATAAATTAAAAACAGCTTGTAGTCGTATGCACTAAAACGTTAATATTTGTCGTTTGACATCTAGCAAGGGTATGGATGTGAGTTCAAATCCAGTCTATTCCAAATAATTTGTGTAAAAAATAAGAACAATTACTGGTTCTGCTTAGCCGTTCGCAACCTTCTAAATCAGCTAAGCGATGGCGACCAACAGAGGGGACCAAATGATGGATATCGGGGACAACATTTTGTACTGTGTGCACAATATACAAGGTGTCTCAAAAGAAATTTTATATTTCGTGGATCGATTAAAAAAAAAAAAAAAATAAGCCGTATATAGATGTTTTATAGCCGTGTTTATTAATTATTAAAATACACTTTTTGGGGATTTATTTCTTAAAAATAATATCGTCTAAATGTAGACCCTCGCGTTCTCGGCACTCATTTAATCGAACAGTAAAATTACTTATGACGTCTCGGCAGGTGGACTCAGGGATGGCTGCCATTTCGTGACGGATATTTTATTTCAAATGCGCCAGTGAAGTCGGTTTATTGGCGTAAACTTTAGATTTAAGATAACCCCATAGGAAGAGGTCCATAGGGGTTAAATCTGGACTGCGTGGAGGCCAATTTATGTCACCTCTCCGGGAGATCAATTTGCCTGAGAAATTTTCACAAACACGTGGCAGAGACATATTGGACGTGTGTGAAGTTGCTCCGTCCTGTTGGAACCATGTTCTTTGGTTATAGCCAGGAAAGTTTTGCAGTTCAGGTACCAAGAAGTTGTCTAACATCTCCCCATAACGCTCTGAATTCACTGTAACTGCACGCCCCCTTTCGTCTTCAAAAAAGTAAGGGCCGATAATTCCTCGCGCCGACATCGCAGCCCATACGGTCACTTTAGGCGAATGTAGGGGTTTCTGATGTTTGCGTTTCGGATTCGTTGCACTCCAGTAGCGGCAGTTCTGCTTATTTACGTGGCCATTAAGATGAAAATGAGCTTCATCCGAAAACAAAATGTTGGTAAACGTTGGAAATCGCTCAATCACCTGATTTATGATATTAAGCCTCTGACTGGCATCTTGGGGCTTTAATTCTTGCACCAATTGAATTTTGTAGGGGTGCAGCTTTAGGTCTTTGTGCATAATGCGATGTAATGATGATCTATGCACATTTAAAGCACTTGCGCGCTTCCGAATTGAAAGGTTCGGGTCGTCACGAACAGACTGATTAACATTCTCCACGTTTTCTACCGTTCTTGATGCCCTAGGTCGCCCGGATTTTGATTTATCCAGCGTTGTACTAGTCTCTTTAAACTTTTTAACACAATGTCGAATGAGAGGAATGCTTGGCGCATCATTTAAGTGGCGAAAACCTTGAATACTGCAGAATTTTCTACGCGCTACAGTCGCCGAATCACCGTTTTTGTAAAACCGTATTTGTAGCGACTAAATTCCCAAGAGCCAGGCTACCGATTGACATAACCCCCGCGCCCCTCGGATACGTTGCGTTCACGCAGTAAGCTAAATAAATATAAAATTTCTTTTGAGACACCTTGTATTAACAACAACATCATGTCAAAATTAAAGATATACTGAAAATAATTCATTGCCTGTTAATCTGTGTACGAATAATGGGTGAGATTATACGATTATACCACGTCGCTCAATAAGTCTCCGGTCTGACTAAGAAAAACATTTTTTTTTTAGAAATTCGACTTTATTCATCCACATACTCTCCTTCAAGAGTGATACATTCATTCCAACGCTCCTTTAACTTTTCAATGCCTTCTTTGTAGAACGATCACTTCTTCATTTGAGTAAAATTTCTTTTCCTGGAGCATCTTTTTGAGGTCTACAAAAAGCCAGTAGTCGCTGGGGGCCAGATCCGGAGAGTACGGTGAATGAGGAAGAATTCGAAGCGTATTTCATTCAATTTAACCATCGTTTTCATCGACTTGTGACACGGGGCGTTGTCTTGGTGAAAGAGCACTGTTTTCTTTTGCATGTGAAGCCGTTTTTTCTTAATTACTACACTCAATCGATCCAATAATGCCATGTAGTATTCACTATTGATAGTTTGACCTTTCTCAAGATAGTCGATAAACAAAATACCATGCGCGTCTCAAAATACGGATGCCATAACCTTGCCAGCTGACTTTTGAGTATTTGGTCGCTTTGGACGACTTTCACTGACTACTATCCACTCAGCTGACGATCTTTTGGATTCAGGTGTGTAGTAGTAGATCCATGTCACATACCGACGCAAGAAATCCTTTTTATCTCGCTTGAACAGCTCCAAACAGCGCTCTGAATCGTCGACGCGTTGTTGTTTTTGGTCCGGTGTAAGCGAACCCACTTCGAAAGCAATTTACGCATGCTCAAATTTTCGTGTAAAATTGTAAACACACTACCTTCTGATATCTTTAAGGTGTCAGCTATCTCACGCAACTTCACTTTACGGTCTTTCAAAACTATTTTGTGGACTTTTTTTATGTTTTCCGGAACAACTGCCAATTTTCCAGAGCGTTCAGCATCATCGATGTTTGTACGACCGCGTTTAAATTCAGGATATCAATCAGTAATAGTTGATTTGCCTGGGGCAGAGTATCTATAACGCTTATCAAGCCACTGTTTGGCTTCAACAGTAATTTTTTCCATAAAAAAATAATGTTTAATCGACACAGGAAACTCTTTTTTGCCCATTCTTTTGAAAATAACAAAACTGGAGTCACTAAAACCACTGTAACCTCTAAGCTAATTGTCAGAATGTCATGAAATTTTCACACGTATCGTTTGAAGGTTGGTGCTATCCAGAAACCATATGGATCTTTCAACAGTGTTGCCATATATATGTCAGACCGAAGACTTATTGGGTGAAGTGTTATAGATAATATTTAAAATAATGGGGAAGATTTACTTTATCCCACTGAACATAACCTTATTCTAGCTAAACTATTCTAACATAAGTAGTATTCAAGCTAAAGCATAATCTTGCCTAAATACCTTACCTAACGTAACCTAAACTAATTTAACCTAACCTTACCCAACCTAGCCTAACCTAACCTTTTTAAGGATTATTTAAGCCTTCTGTATAGAGGCAGCACATAAGGTTATGTTGATAAGTGGGATATAGTAAAGCTTGGCCAATAATTACAAAATTCTTTCTTCGAAAATATAATCTGATCTAGGATTTTTTTTTTTTTCTTCTATTTTTGGTCCTGGCGTCAGAAACCATTAACCAGTATTGTTATTAATTGAAGAACTTTTTTTTTTAGATATCTGCGATGTCCGGCGGCTTGACGTCTTTACCTAGTAATCATATGTATGACAGTTAAATTGAATTGTATGATCGCCATATATTCTTGTAAATGTATTTTCAATAATTTTGTGTTTCCACTTAAATAAAACTAGTGTGATCGACACAATTGATTTTATTTACATCATTAATTTTTGTGTTATAATTTGATATTCATCTGTACTATGATCTTGTAGAGTAGATTGTAAATTTCAATGTTGTTACTATTTAGAATGTTTGAAGTGTTTAGAGGTAGTTGTAGGCCAAGTCTTGATATGCCTGTTAGAAGGTTTGATCCGTTGTACTGGTATTTGGGGCATGCTAGAATTATATGGTTGACGTCTTGTATTGTTTGATGATCGCAGTCGCATACGTCTGTGTTGGACATCTTGATTCTGTGTAGGTGGGTTTTTGAGAAGGTGTGGTTGAATTTGAGAATCGCAATGGTGGTAATTAAACCTCTTGGTAAATTGGAATTATACCACGATTGCTTTGGTAGATGAGGATGTAAAAATCCATAGTGTCGACCTTTGTTGGTGATTGATGCTTTGTATTCGTTGTTCCATTATTGCCAAATGTTTTGTTTAAAATGTGACTTGTTGTCTTCTACTGAGAGTGGAGTGTTATAATTATGTCCCGATGTTATTGCTTCTTTCGCTAGTGAGTCTGCTATTTGATTTTAGTAAATACCTGTGTACAGTGTTGTAATGTATCTAGGTATTTGTATCTAGATACAGTAACTAGATACTGTGCAAGTATCTAGTTTTTAAATAATGCAATACCTACCTGATATCATTTTTAATACTAATCATAAATAAATATTTAGTCGCATAATTAGCGATATGCTGCTTTGAATCTTAGTTATTTATTAATTATAAACATTTATTAGCAATCATTATAAACAAAAAATCAATGTAATATAGTAATTTATAAACGTAAAACCCAATAATACAGCATAAAGTACATATTTAAATGATAGGTAAATTAAATAATAATCACTATTTAACAAATTTGAACTTTTTGTCGAGTAAAATTAGTTGTTTTGGAATAAATATGACCTACTGATGAAGAACATGGTGAAAAGAAATTTGTAGCATCCTCAGATTTAAAGTTATTCGATTTTAAAAATTTACCAAAATCATTGTATCCAAGCAAAGACTCATTAAAAACCAAATAAAACCAATCTATTAAAGTTGCGGAACCCTTGAAAACATGGACCTGGAACTCTGGGGTTCCGTGGAATGTCAAACACTGGTTGGATACCACTGATTTATAGTAAAACAGGCCTGTTTTATGATTTTTAAATTAATTAAACTGAATCTTTAAACGTAATTGAAAAATAAAATAAAAATCTTTAAAAACAATTGTCAGAACTCTATATAATTATAGTATGACTGTCTGGTTTGCACCAACGTCTTCAGAAAATCTTTCCACAGGCTCGAGAATTTCTATATGCCTTAAAACTTCATAACTTTTATAAATATACTAAAAAACCCGTATAGATCGGAGGTTACCTTAAGTTATACGAGGTGTGTAAATTAAGTAACTGGACTGGCAACATAGCGTTTGATCTGGCAACATTTGGGACGCGGAACTTAGACGGGTGGCAGGTGAACATGTGATACGCCTTCAGTACGATTTTGATCTTGCTAGAGAAATTTTGTTGTCCGTAGCGATTTCGCGAAACAGCTTTTTCTAGTGCGTTCTAAAAGTGAGTGACATTCATTTCGAGCAACGGTGTGCTATCAGGATTTGCTTCAGACTTGGGCACAGTGCAACGGAAACTTTTGCAAAACTTTACCAGGCCTACGGAGATAGTGTTTTGTCAAGGACCCAGGTTTTTTGGTGGTATAAGGCATTTTCAGACTGAATAGAGTTGATTGAAGATGAATCACGCAGCGGAAGGACTTCATCTTCAAGAACCGATGAAAATGTCGACAGAATCCGGGATTTGTGCGTTCAGGTCGTCGGTTAACAGTCAGAATGATAGGGTAATAGTTGAATTTGACTCACACTACCTTTCCTTAGATTTTGACCAAAGAATTGGGAAAGAGAAATATCTGCAATTTTAATATACGAGTTTTTGGTCAGTAAAAACATTTCGGTGGCTCCTTAGCCTCTTTATTCGCCTGACTTGAGTCCTTGTGACTTTTCCCTCTTCCCAAGATTGAAAAATCACCTCAAAGGACGTTATTTTGGGACACTCGAAAACATGTAAACGTCCATAACCGACCAGCTGAAAGCTATTCCAATATCCGATTTCCAGCCCTGCTATGAGGATTGGAATAACTATCTCCAGCGCTGTGTGGCTTCCCAAGGAAGTTATTTTAAGGGAGACAATATTGAATTGTAATTCTACACGAATAAAAAAATTTACAAAAATCAGCCCGTTACTTAATTTACACTCCACGATGTCCTGGACGCAGACCGGGTAATCTGCTAGTATTAAATAAAAAAGATGATTTCGGGAATTCCTGGTATATGCGATTTCTCTTTCCTCATTCCCGAAGATCCAAAAATGTCGATAATTTAGAAAACTATTCAAGAATAATTTATTAATGTGATCTAGTATCTTACCGTCAGTACAGGTGAAGAGTCCTTGTCCCATCAATGGTATGAAAAAGTTATAGTTGTGTTTCTTATGGACATGTTTCGGAGAACTTAAGATTATTTCAATCAAATCAAGATCCGTGACTATGATACTACAGACGAAGGGACCTATCCAAAGTTTCGTTACAGGTCCATACACTCTCAGCAAATTACTGAAAAATTTCATTGACACTAGAAAAGAAAAACAAAAAATAATTAAGTATGAATATTCACTCATTTGGAGATTGGCAACATTGCAGTGAGAGTGTAAAGATTGTAAAAAATAGCAGCAGGCAAATTTTGAAAAAATAGAAATATACAGACTATGTATATGAAATATATGGTCTGTCCTAATAGGATCTCATAGTCCTCATAGGACAGACCGTTCGGCTAGACTATGATTAACCGTTCCTGTCCGTTCCAAACATTTTAATGTGGAAATATATGATTTTTATCATTGACTATAATATTGGACTGAGGATGATTGGATACCCAATCGAAACGTCTCTATATTTTTTTTAATAAATATTTGACGATTATGAAATAAGAATTTTATTCAATACCCATATATATTTCGTCAAGAACTTTCTTTCGATTATATATATATATAGTTTGTAAATATTAGTAAATGTAATTAAGAGTTGTTTACTTATGAGTAATACGTTTTGTAATTAACTGTATCCTAAGAAGGCTATAATAATAAAAATTCTCTCATTTCACGGATTTAAATTTATTCAGTGGGATTCTGAAAGCAGGCGGTAAGTTACAAGGATGGTAAATAACGCTCACCACAGTTACGATGGAATGTCAAATCGGCATTCTGAAATCTCAGAGTGACCTGCCCACGGCTAATTAACGCCAACATCAATACGTTCTGTAGCTCTTTGTACACGTTTAACAATTAGCGAATCAAATTAGAGTATTTCCTGACAATAGGGGATACGCATAAAATTTATATTTCTTTAAAACTACATTATTTTGATATGTTAATATTAGTTATGTCACCTAACAAAACAAAAATCACATTTTAATTAATATTATAGCCAAATTTTTTAATTAAAATATTGTAAATTTGAAATAAGCCGACCACGGCGCGAAGGTTGCCGAGTAGAAACGACTGAGTATGGCGTCAAACGATAGGGGTTTCACGTCACAGACACAGCTACAACATAATCTTTACACGTGTGTATATTATATTGTTCGAGAGTTTTGTATTTGTTTTTAAACAATTTTTCACGCATTTATTATTAAAATGGCAGATAAAGATTTTGTTAGGGCGCAGAGTTATAATTTACCCAACATTGATGCATTTATGATCACAAACATCAAATTTACTTTTTTCTGAAATATCGGTTTTATTTCGCCTCATAGCTTCCAGCCACAAATTTCGCCTTTTCTGTTGTTTTTCGCCATCAGGTAATGATATAAATTGTTTTTTTGGATTTCTAGTTGAACTAATTGTGCACATCGGTACTGAACAATATTTTCGATTATGTTTCGAAGTACTGGGGCCTGGATCTTCCATATTTTATATATTTTAATATAAAATTTAATTCGGTAAACATGTATAAATTGTTTTTATAGAATTAAACTTTATTTTAATTAAAATCACTCTAACTTTAAATAACCTATAAAAGTTATATAAACAAATAAGTTCACAACAGACTATGTACGCTGGATAATGTTCTGTGGCTGGGTAGGCTAGTAGTGTCTTGCGTCAGTTAGAAGGGGTATGACGTCACACGTCGTTTTCGCGCGCTACATACATTTATGATTTTTTTAAGCCTTCAAATTAAAAAATTAAAAATTAAAAACTGTTTTTTATGTTTATATGCAACAAGAGGAATATAATAAAAAAAAATTTTAAAATCATGCCTATCCCCTATTGATGTAATTCAATCGGTCACTTTATTATTTTATTTACAATCCATTTATGCCATACAATATTTATTATTGTTGTCATATACGAGAGTGAACTTTTATGTTTTTACAAACTACCACTAGATGGCAATATTGAAATGTGTCATTACTATATTCGTAAAATTTGACATTTGTTAATGTAAAATCAATGGCAGATTATAAATTGACCGAGTAGTTTGTTAACAGTGAGCGTTAAAAAAACAAGTCTGTTTTCAGGAGTCAAGGTATTCGTTGGATGATTCGTTACCATTTTAGTAAAGGCCTAACTCAACAACAATGCATAGATTCGCTTCGTTTAACTTTTGGTAATGAAGCACCATCAGAAAAGACTTTTTACAATTGGTTTGCAGAATTTCGTCGTGGTCGTGCGTCCCTCAGTGATGAATCTCGTCAAGGTCGACCAAAATCGGTTGTGATTCAAAAAACATCGATGCTGTCTGCAAAATGATTGAAGAAGATCGAAATGTGACTTACCGTGAGATAGAGGCATCTTTTGGCATATCGAAGACTACTATACATTCGAAATGTTAATAACGGTTGATTTTGGTTCAGTATTCTTTTCATTAAATTAATTCATTATTCGCTTTCCTAGTACTAAAACTTATATTGGCTGATAAAAGAATGAATCTATCAGAAGCAAATTTGAAAAACATATTAACGTGTCGATTTAACAATTTTATTTCATTTCAATTTTGAAATATCATTTTTTCAACTGAATGAACTGTGATTATTATTTTCGTTTTTGAAAGAAAAAAAGTTTGTGTCATTCCATTTTCTTCTTTATAATATTGCGATTCTACAAACTGTTATTTATTATTTTTGTAAGAGAAAAGTTCCTATTATTTATTATTATTTGTTAAGGTATTTCTTCTCTATAATTGTGATTATATGAACTGTGTGTGATCATGGTCGGACTAAAGTATTTCCGCGCTTCGGGCAGACTCTTTATATGGCAAAAATTAAGTTAAAAATTAAGTTGCCAGCTGAACCCACATATTTAAAAAATATTTGTTGAGCAAAAAATAAGTCTTCAACCAAAA
Organism: Liopterus haemorrhoidalis; assembly: GCA_963971575.1. NCBI lineage: Eukaryota > Metazoa > Arthropoda > Insecta > Coleoptera > Dytiscidae > Liopterus > Liopterus haemorrhoidalis. The sequence goes on from OZ020611.1 coordinate 162,897,641, forward strand.
TTTTCAATACTCCTTGTATCTGGCGCCCCAGCCAACTGACTGTCTTGACACCCCCTTAATCTAGCCCTATGTTTTATTAATTATTTTTTTTATTAATTTCTTCCTAATTTGTTAGAATTTTATTTTAGTTACGTCCAATATGTTTTATATTTTCATTTTTATGTTCCTAAATTGTATATTGTTTTCGTTTTTGACAATAAAATCAATTTTTAATTTAGTACTGTTTCTTTTTATAATTAAAAAACAAGAATGAGAAGGGAATTTGATAAATAAAATTAAACCAAAATTTATACTAATTATTAGGTAATATATAGGTATTTATAACAATAATTATAGGTATACATTTGATGTTAGATTCGATTTTAACTTGTTATTCGAACCGGAACCGAACCGGAACTGAACCAGAACTGAACCGGAATTTTTAGACGAACCGAACCCGAAACTGGAACAAAAATCATTTACTTGGAACGCAACTGTGAACCGGAACGAAATAAATTTGGGTTCAACACTCCGGTCTCCAGTAATAAGCTGCGTGATTATTTCATGTTTCATATTTGCGGCCAAAATTTAAATGTCAACAGAAAAAAGTGACATATTATCAAAAATAAAGTATATAAAATAAAACAATAAATAATAATAATAATAAAATAAATATTAATTATAAAATAAATACAATAATAATAATAATAATCTTTATTTATATAGTTTGTAGCTATTAATAGAAATTTACAAAAAAATAAATAAAAATAATAATAATTAATACAAAAATATGTATTAAAAATGACAAAAAGTCAAGCACCCCGACCAAAATATTTAATGTAAGTATTGTCTGTTTCTTTGCTTTAAGCGGAACTAGATATTGAGATATACTAACTTTTAACGATTAAATAAGGCTTCTTATGATTTTGTTTAACAAAAGCGCACTACGGTTATTAAAAAGTGAATTCGTGATAACTTCAGCATAAAAATTCCATTTAGTTCCGCTAAACATTTGAAATCCTTCCTTTGAAGCCTTCCTACTGAGAAGCACTAACCTATCCTTCGCGTACCTGTATTATCTAAATCTTTTAACAACCATGAATTTCCAATAATAGGCAGTGGTTTTGGTCCTGGTATATCATCTAGACACCTAAATTTCCATTTAGCTTCTAAATGGAAATAGAGAAATAATAAAACTACACTTATTACTATTAATATAACACTAATCATTGTTGAGATTCACAGAACGAACTGAATAATATTTTTTTGTTCTTATTAAATTGTTCAATGTCATACATAGAAAAGGGATGTTGACATATTTTTTTAATGGCCCATAATGGAAATATTATGTTATGTTAATAATGTGAGTTCAGATTATATTATCTTGTAGTAATACTTGAGACATATATATTTAAATAATTGTACATGTTATCAAGGGAAACATTATGCTAATGCAATATTTTATTTAATAAATTGAATAAAAAATTCCACGTGCGCTACAATAATTGAATCGGTCATTTTGAAAAATGTTCATGCCCATTTTTTTCATAAAACTACCTTTTACCAGTTCTGCCGATTAACATGTCTATTCATGTATTATATACCAAAAAGTGTAAAATTAAATTAAATGAAATAATAATAATAAATAATAATATATTTATTGAACGGCTCAAGAGCCAAAAGAAACACATATTTACAAAAAAATCCACAAAATACATAACGGAAACAGAAAACAGAATATACAGTTAACAGAGAACAAGAAATTACAAATATAACAAACATGGTTTGAGTTCGTACACAAAAAATGGTCACAACTTATAGGAGGGACCGCTCATTCATAAAAAGTTAATGAATGAGTTGTAGTGCCCAGTGCGTTAGAAAGTTCTTATCGCTATCTAAACAGCACTGTACAGCTCGTTGCACGTCGCCCACAGTCTTTCCCGCAAACTATATAAAACATATTTCCTTAAACAGAACACATTAAAATGTCCTAATAACTGGTAAAAATATTAGAGAATATTTTAACCATTTTCGAAAGAATAGTTTTCGGCCACCATTAGAATCGTATTAAGTGTGTAGTAATCTATATTATTTTGTCAGAACTGCTATTTACTACTCTTTTGGATGAAGAGACACTTCACTGCCGTGTAATGAATCTCACTGCTATGTAAATAATACATGTAATTATTTTTTTTTCGGGCAAAATACAATCTTATGTGTAGCAAATCTTTAAATTAACTCAATTTTCGAAATCTACGACAATATACCCGAAATTGATATACAACCCCAGCAAACATTCAACTAACGGCCGAATGCCGGCAAACTGCTTTTATGCTGGTAATTTACTGGCACCAAAAGTAAGTGCAACGCCAGTATTAATAATGTACTTCACATTTGTATTTCGCATTCCGCCTATACGAAGTACTTTACCAGCATTTTATAAGCACTCTTCTTCACTCATACTTTTTACTTAAAACCATCAGAAATAAATCTTGCAACTAATGCGATTATTTTGCACTTTACCGTTGCTGGGCCGGCAACTGATACATCAATGGGCCAGTAACGGCCACGGGGACACCGGGGTACTGGCCCATTACTTTCAATGCCGGGGAGTATGTGCTTTACCAGTACTGGCCCGTATAAAAATGTTTGCTGGGACTCAACTTTGATGTAAATAGCAAAATTCGATTTTCGAGCGTTATTTCGAAAGCGGCTTCATTTGAGACCAGCTGCTGCGAACAAACCTAAGCAAATTGATGCATTCCGTATATTCATGGAGTATCTTACTTAAATGTCATAATTTACAGCCGTTACGGCTGGATATATACTTTTTTTTATTTCATTTCGGTCAAAATCCGAATAATAACAAGTCATATGCCATTTTTTATTTCATTTTTGTAATTTACAGGTCCGATTTGGTCGAAAACGATATAAAGAGTGTCAAAATAATACGAAGTTGAGACTTAACACATTTCGGCTGCTACCTTAATTTTGGTGCCCCGCAGAGAAAAATTCCGTACATATTCTTGTAGCCAATTTTAGCCAGGTTATACCCTACAGATTTAGGAAGAATTGAAACAAAATATTAATATACGCAGATTTGCAGTGATATGCAGTGATAGAGAATATCATCATGTCTCGAATTTGGGAAAAAAATCATCAAAATTTAAATTTTCGACCTTTTGATAACAGATTCGTAATCTACGGCATTAAATTACTAGAAAACGAGCCATATCATACGAAATTCGTTAGCCATTTCGGAAATCACTTTTTTGCGTCTGAGAATGAATTATGGACGGTATCTTCTAAACTAAGTAACGAAAATTCGCGTACTATGCGGCAAATTGTAGCTAAAGGTCCATTGTACAAATATGTATTTAGTTATTTTGCTGTACCATAAGTATTCGTTATCGTTATCGTAATTGGCGCGCTAGTTTCGCCGCCATCTTGATTTTGCCTCGATTTACAAATAGGTGCTGCGGGTCAAAATGATTTAATTTTTATAAGGAACACGTGTGCCAAATGGCATTCCATTATCATCAAGTGCAGTATCTTTCGACGTAGGCACCAGACTATACTGAGTTATAGGGCACTCCACAATGCTGTCACTTTAAGGCGGCTGGAAGAAAACAAAGATTTTGACATAAGTGTTTACGTGATATTTTGTGTGTGAATTATGTTCTGTGAACTGATAATATAATAATAGGTAATATATTTGAATACAAATGAAATATAACGGCTAAAAACTACTATATCACTTGTTACTGTTATGGTAACCAAACTTTGCTACCCTCCAGAGACTAATCTGATCCAAGATTATTAAAGTAAAGGTTGTCTCATAACTTGAACTGGTGGGGGTAAATGTACGTCATCTCTATGCTAACGGTACTCAGCCTTTGTTTATTATATATGTTATATATACGTGAAGTTTGAATTTTGTATACAAATATAAAAATATCGTTTAATTTTTTGATTTTCTACTTGTGTTAATGTGTTTTTCCTTTGATAGGAATGTTTCTTTGTTCTAAATAAAATTTCTTACATTCATTTTTGATGTGAAGAGAATAATAAGTGAAATATTTCAATATTTTAGTTTTAGGGTGTCCCCCTGAAACTACCCTAATATTCATCAAATTGAATAAATGCATAGAATAAATAAGATTTGTTTTCTTATAAACAATTTTTATTGTATAGTTTTTTCTGTTAAGATAGTTCTGTTTATAAATGAAATATTTTAAGTTTTTTAATACCAGTTTTTACCCAGAAACACCCCCTAAGAAATTTTTTTTGAGATATCATGCCTATTTTTGATCCTGGTTCTACTCTATTGTACCAAATTTCGTTAAAATACGTCGAGCCGTTTTTAAAAACTGATAAAACCTTCAATTTTATTAATTACTATATTATTATAGCAATTTGTTTTTCTATTTTTATTTGAATATTCGTAAAATTATATTTGAATTCGATTTTATTTTTATTTATTAACTATAATACAAATACCCATCACCTTAAATCTATATATATAAAATCGTAACTAAGCTACCTACTCATAATCAACGCCCAGCCCAAACCACTGGACCTATAATTATGAAATTCGGCGAGTATATTCCCTCCATGACGTAAGCACCCACTAAGAACGGATTTTTCGAAACTCATCCTCTAAGTGGGTGAAAAGGGGGTTAAAAGGGGTAAAACGTGGCTTCACGGTTTCCTTAATATCTCTTAGGTCCAATAAGATATCGACTTGGTTTTTGCTTACAAAGATTACTCATGTAAATATAAAAAAACTTATTTCAGGATTTTGTGCTAATCGACCCCTAAAGGGGTGAATCTACAATCAGGGTGAATTATAGAACCTTTCGCATCTTCTGTGTTTATTATGTTATAACATTCCTTTTTGGCATATAGGTGTCTTTTTAAAATATTTAGAAAGTGTTTTGACAGTTTTTTTAAATTTCACCCCTAAAGGGCTAAATTGGTATTTTTTATTCAATAGAATTTCGTCTTGACAAAGAAACATAAAATTCGGGGAGTATATCCCTTTTATGACTTAAGAACCCCCTAAGAAATAATTTTTCGAAATTCGACCTCTCAGGGGTGAAAAGGGGTGAAATGTGTTTACACGGATTTCTCAATTTCTTTTAGGTCAATAATATATCGCCTTGGTTTTTGCTTATAAAGATTATCCATTAAAATGTTAAAAAACTTATTTCAAGATTTTGTCCTAATCATCCCCTAAAAGGGTGAATCTACAATCAGGGACAATTATAGAACCCTTCGCATCTTCTGTGTTTATTGTGTTATAACATTCCTTTTTGGCATGTCGGTGTCTTTTTAAAATATTTAGAAAGTGTTTTGACAGTTTTTTTAAATTACACCCCTAAAGGGGTAAATTGGTATTTTTTAATCAATAGAATTTCGTCTAGACAAAGAAACATAAAATTCGGGGAGTATATCCCTTTTATGACTTAAGAACCCCCTAAGAAATGATTTTTCGAAATTCGACCTCTCAGGGGTGACAAGGGGTGAAATGTGTATACACGGATTCCCCAATTTCTTTTAGGTCAATAATATATCGTCTTGGTTTTTGCTTATAAAGATTATCCTTATAAATGTTAAAAAACCTATTTCAAGATTTTGTCCTAATCATCCCCTAAAAGGGTGAATGTACAATCAGGGACAATTATAGAACTCGCCGTATTTTCTGTGTTGGTTGAGTTATAAAATTCCTATTTGGCATATAGATGTCTTTTTAAAATATCTCGAAATGGTTTTGACAGTTTTTCAAAATTTCACCCCTAAAGGGGTAAATGGGTATTTTTAATTTGATAGAACATCCCTTGGACATAGATACATAATATTCGCAAAGTATAATCCCTCCATGAGGTAAGCACCCATTGACGAGATTTTTCGAAATTCAACCCCTAAGGAGTGAAAAGGGGTGAAATGTGATTGCAAGAATTCCTCAATACCTCTTAGGACTCATAAGATTTCGTCTCGGATTTTGCTTAAAAAGATTACCCATATAAATGCCGAAAACTTATTTCAGGATTTTGTCTAAATCAAACCCTATGGGGTGAATTAACCAACCCTTCGTATTTACTGTGTTTAATGACTTATAACATTCCTTTTTGGCATATCGGTGTCTTTTTAAAATATCTCGAATTGGTTTTGACAGTTTTTTTAAATTTCACCCCTAAAAGGGTAAATGGGTATTTTCAACTCGATAGAACGTCCTCTGGACAAGATAAATGCAATTCGTAAAGTATATTCCCTCTATGACGAGATTTTTCAAAATTCAACTCCTAAAGGGGTGAAATGTGATATCAAAGATTCCTTAATATCTCTTAGGACCAATAAGATATAGACTTGGCTTTTGCTTATAAAGATAACCTATACAAATGCCGAAAAATTAATTTCAGGATTCTTTCCTAATCAACCCCTAAAGGGGTAAATCTATAATCGGGGTGAATTATACAACCCGTCGTATTTTCTGTGTTTATTGAGCTATAACATTCCTTTTTGGCACACCGGTGTCTTTTTCAAATATATCGAAATAGTTTTGACAGTTTTTTTAAATTTCACCTCTTAAGGGGTAAATGGGTATTTTTATTCGATAGAACTTCCCGTGGATATAGAGACCTGAAATTCGGGAAGTATATTCCTTCCGTGATGCAAGCACTCACAAAGTAGAGATTTTTCGAAATTCGAGCCCTAAAGGGGTGAAATGTGATTTGAAGGATTCCTCAATATACCTTAGGACCAATGAGATATTGACTTGGTTTTTGATTACAAAGGTTACCAAAACAAATTTTTGAAACAGTAATTCAGGATTTTGCCCTATTCAACCCCTAAAGCGGTGAATCTACATTTGGAGTGAATTATAGAAACCTTTTTATTTCCTGAGTTACAACATTCCATTTTGCTACATAATTTTCTATTTAAAATATTTAGAAAGCGTTTTGAAAGTTTTTTAAATTTCATCCCTAAAGGGGTAAATTAGTATTTTTTATTCGAAAGAACGTCCCTTGACATAGAGATATAAAATTCAGTAACATGTTTAGTAACGAACTGAAAATTTTACGCTAATGAGCCTTTAACGGGGTGAATCTACACATGAGAAGAGAGTAAGCAATGTGATCTATAGAGAACCATGACTTATAATAATTGCACGATGATGGCAACCCGTCAATATACCGTAGCGAAGCACGGGTACTCAGCTAGTTTTATATAAATCAGTATAACATTATCAGCATTTATATTAATTCTGTATTCTAGTTTGAACTAATCCGTATTATGACGTATTCCCTCTCACGCTCTGATTGGTCAGAACGTTACGAGACAACCTTTACTTTAATAATCTTGAATCTGATCAGCTGTTTTGGAGTGCTCTATTCGATGTTGTGTATAGGTTACGTCAAAAACTTGAAGGGCGAAAAAAAAAGACTCGTTTTTTGCCAGCAGAATTTAGAAAAATTGCACAAGATTTTATTAATTTTTTTACCAAAACTCTTAACTATTTAGAATCAAATTTTGATTTTTCCAATTCAAATTACTTACATGCAATAAGGTAATTTTCTTTAAAAACAACCAATTTAACATATGACCATATAAAATCTTCCGCAAAGAGTTAGAAAATTACAGACGCTTTAGAGATGGACAGCCTCTATGGTGCATTCATAGATGCAAAGGACATTATCGAAAAACAGCTGTCTTACTAAAATACCTGTAGACAAAATGTGGACTGATATTTTTGAAGCTAATGAGTTTGAAGCTAATTCCTACAGTTATAAGAACCTTTTGCTACTAGTTAGCAAAATTCTCAGTTTCCCATGCTCAAACGCATTTGTTGAGAGGATCTTCAGTTTGATGTCTTCTCATTAGACTGACACCAGAAACCGTTGCAGTACTGATGTAATGTTAATTTTAAAATGGATTGCATTGAGTTTTACAATTTTATAGAAGAAAAAAATGATTTATTAAAAGGCTATGATCCTTTTGATCAAAAAATCTGAGCAATGTACATTATTGTGAACCGGAATTGCACAACATGAATTTTTGACCAGATTATATTTTCAGAAAATATCGCATTTTACGTGTTTTTGACATAGTTGATTATTCTTTTAATTCATGGCTAAATTATAACTAATGATGTGGATTTTTTGTATTTATGGCTAAGATAGTGTACATAATCTTTTGAAATAAAAAATATACTAAAAAATTTTTGTCTGAGAATCGAGTTACACTTTTTCCGCGAGCTATGTTATGTAATGCAACTTGCGTATCGTTCATGTGTGTAAACTCTGCCTTTAGTTTTTAGGATATCAAAGGGGAATAAATCATTTATAGGCGTGAAATAATTATAAATCACATTGTTAATAGTGAGAAATCGTGTTTGAAATAGAAAAAAAAAAAAAAAATAGAAGCTATTTATCAATATATTTCTTATTATTTTAATGTAGACTTACCGTAAAATTTCGAGTATAATATGCACAATTGTACATACGTACTCTCGTACAAAAAATATGGAATTTTCAATATTGAACAACCACACGTAGAGGTGTGAGAAATGTTGCAACACCCATGTTTCGCGACAAATCAAGTATGCGTATTATACACGAGTGCGTCTTATATTCGAGATTTTACGGTAGATACATAGCAAATCACAGAAAAAATCCCAGGGATTTTTTTAATTTAAATTTTATTGTGTATTTTCGCATTTAAGTATGTAAATTTAGTTAGAAACAAAAAATTAAATAAAAGCTCTTACTACTCAAATTAACGAATAAATGAGATTATCAAAAAAGTGTTGATTTCGTTGGGATTATAGAAAAAAATATAGTCCTAGTCATCCAGGATTTTATTGGCTTCTTACATTTATTAAATACCTACAAAACCCTGAAATGTGTGAACTTCACATGAGTTTTTTAATAAACAATATTGAAGAAAAGGTTTAGTATTTCATAGAACCAGTTAAATAATCAAGTAAAAGTAAGTAAAAAGTTTTGTTTAAATGTTTGGATGCTTGTTCCCCGAATGTTTTACTTGTTTTTCTTCTAAGGTTAATATAAACATGGGTTAAGTTGAATGCATTATTCATACAAGTACTTATTATGTAAATGTATTTAAATCGTTTCAAAGATGTGTCTAATATTTTTTACCGTATATTACAGTGATGTAACACGTCTAGGTATTGTTAAGTTATACAACTTATTATTGGCCGAGAGAGGGCCCGGAATTATATTACCGTGGCCAGGGCTCTCTTTAGGCGCCCCTGCTTACCCTTTCCGAGACCCAAGGAACACCAGGTTTGTGAGGCCCTTAATGCAAACTTGAAACGAATAAATGCACTTGAACTAAAATTTGTTTAACATTTGATAGCAAATAAAATAGACATAATAAAAATAGTTATAATATAAAATAAGCAAATATAAAAACTACTAAAACTGAAAACAAAAAAGTATAAGGGTTTGGAAAATTAAAACACTTAAAAGTGGGGACACCAAGGGGGAGGCCAAGTGCACCCTCTTGCCCATTATAAAGGAAAACTCAATTGATTACGAAGTAAAATAATAATAACACTATTTATAGTTAGCAGGGTCATCCCTATACAATATAGTTTGTCATTAGACAAAAAACTGCGAATAATAATTACAAATTAGTCCAATTAATGCAAATAGTAATTACATATTGTTACAATTAATACATATAGCGCAACCACCAATATTAAAGTATTTTCTGCACCGATGCACTAACTGCGTAATTCATCAAGTACAAAGAAACGTATTTTTTGGGCCTCAACAGAGTAGTAAAAAACATTTGGCATAATATTTGGAGACTTCATGCTAAGAAAATTTAGAAATTTCTCGTCTGTTACATCTTGTGCTAGGTCTGCAAGATGAGACTGTATTTTAGATTCTTATATAGGGCAACTAGATATAAAATGATGCAATGATTCATGTTCCTGCGCATTTACCATTTCCGGGTATGTTACATGGGACGAAGTAAAATATATTTATTGAATATTTTATATGTTTAGGAAAAATATGTCAAGTGCCAATCATACAGTTGCAGCTTCTTCTTTTCTTCATACATTTTGGAATAGTAAGCAATTAGATTCTCAAGACGGGCTTGAATGCTTCTGTTAACGTCAGGATCCACATGCATTAATTTTTGTTTGACAGACTCAAAATCTCGAAACATTTCCTTAAGTTTTTTAATATTATTACTTTTGAATTTGAAACTTCTACAAATAGAATATAGGTAAAAATTAATCCTCTTCTTCGAGACAAATATATACAATGACCGAGGCGCGCACTTACGTGCTTAAATCCCTCGCCAACACTAAAAAAAGGGACACATTTACAGAGCCGGAGTAAGGAAAACTTGCGTTAGGGGCAAAACCGTGTTTTGGCGCCCTTGCAAAATTAAGGTTCTCACTTCCCAAAATCTAAATGATAAGCAAAAAAAAGGTCTTCACTTCCTAAAATCCAAGTGATGAGCAAAAAAAAGATCTTCACCTCCCAGCGCCCTTTTCCTTAGTGCGCTAGGGGCCATCGCCGCCGCCCCCCTTACTGCGGCTCTGCACATTTATATTGTAAGGTAATTGAATGTGACAAATTATTCAGTATCAATTTGAGTACGTTTTTAACTTAAAATAAGCAGCTAATTAATTAACATATAGCATATATTTTATTTTAAAAAGTACGCTCATAGATGCTGAATAATAAGATTTATATTTGGTCATTGAATATATTTGTTCGGTCTCTATTTATCAGAAGTGTTCCCAGTTACGTGAATATAATTGCTTAACATTGTTTGCGTCATTAAATAATCTACCGATTTAAATGAAACCAATGTTAAATAAGATATATGCATTAAAATGACATCACTAGCCCTCCAAATCCACATGTTAACGCCGCTCATGTGTTGCCCCACCAAATCAAACAGGTGACCTTGAAAAATGTCAACAACAGCAACATGTGGACGTGCATGTCAACAAGTTGAGTTAGAAAAGTGAATTTTCAAGTGCAAATAGGAAATAACAGTACACAGTCGGGATATAATTGTTTTTACTTTAGCAATAAACAATTAATCTAGTTTTTAATGCTACAATATGGTGCATTTGACAGATCATCGAATGTTTTTACCCCCACCATTATAAGTTTTGAGGGGGGCAGATATAAAGTATTTATTTTTTAACTACTTTGCAGTTTTTTGTCATGTAAAAATGTTGTTTAAGAGCCATATTGGCTTTATTTGTAAATATAAGAATATTAATAATTTAGTTCATAGGAATTATTGTTATGTTACGAATGAAATTAAAAGGTTTGAAGATATACCTGGCCCGATTTCTTTGCCCGGAGTTGGAACATTGTACCAATATTTGCCACTGATTGGTAAGTATGTTTTTATAATATATATTTAGATTTATTGTTATAATTTACAGCAGTAATATTGTTTAATTATCTCTAAAATATGCCCAACAATTTTTAGATACTTATTCGGTCAGTGTTTGTATAAATATATTTTTTTTTTTTTTGCACAAAAAAAATAGAAACCTGATTCAATTATTCCACTTACATAATCATGCTTCATAATCATTATGTCATATTTATAATATTTATGGTTTTGTTAACTTTATCAATTAAAAAAGTAATGTCTTTCAGAATCAACACATATATATTTGGATTACATGTTTTATTTAATAATTTCATTAATTCGTGCAAATGTAATATTATTAAAGTTGCAACAAATAATTTTAATGATAATTGTCATTACAACACTAATTTTATTTAATCGCTAATTAAAGGGAGGGTCTAAAAACATGCATGTATATTATGGTAAAAAAAAATCATCAAATAGCAGTTTTTTTTCAATATGACATCAAAAGCTTTTTTATAATAATTATAGTATATTAAGTACCATTCCCTCGTAGAATTGGGTCACAATGTGAGAGTATTACTTGGACTTGTATTTTTTAAATGTAAAGTGATTATTATTATTATTACTAGCACATAAAAAACCCACAGTAAATATACCGAATGATAGTTATCTCTGCCGTAATACTACTGTATGATGGTCCGGCCTTTTGTGGCAGTAGTGTAAAGATAACTATGGTTCGTTATGACTGCTCTGGAATATTTTTGGTTTAATAATAATAACAGATTTATTTATTAATTGGTTAAAGCCTGGTTTATTAGTTGTGTAAGTAAAAGGGGACACAAAATTAACAGATTTTTATTTTATTTATGTCATATTACCGTTACTTATATTATTATTTATTTCAGTCTATAAAAATATTATTTTTATCTATTGCATAGGCATAATTGCATAGTTAACTTTGGCATCACCAAACATAATTTTTACTTTTTTTTGTCAAAATTTTCTAATTTCTAGAAAAATTCAACCCCCAGAGCATCAGAATTAATTGATTTTTAATAATCATCAAAATGTGATGATAAGCAAAACTGCAACGTAAACAGTAAACAAACTCAGTTTGATCTCGTTTTAAACATTTTAAGTGTTAAAATTTATTTTTTATGTATTTCGAAGATAAACAAGACTGGTCCAGTAAAATGTTCATTAATATTTTAAGATAAAAATTTTTACATAACAATGAATTAAATATAATAATCTATAAGGATACATAACGCCCCTATACAAAAGCCAAAACGGCGCCCTCCTCTCCCTCCAGCACAGGGATGCGATCTCCTAAAAGAAAGAGAAAATCATCATATGAGCCCCATCAACCAAGGCCCTCCCCTGCGGTGATTACAAAGGTCCTGCAAAATTAATTTCGTATTTTAATTTTACATGAATTAATACGTTAATACTTTTATCAAAAATATCATATTAATAGGTAGAACAGAGATGGACAGAGGGAGAATTTTGGGTATTCGGGAGGTTTTGAATATAGTAGATTTTGAAAAACATTGATAAAAGTTAGAGTAATGCATATTTATATGAACCGAAATGTTAAAAATGGAATATTTGATTAGTTTATCGAAAGGTATCAGTTTTTTTTGAATTTTAGAAGAAAAATTATTAACCGACATAAATTTTGATTTAATCGCGATTACGATAAAGAATGTGCCCAAAAAATTTCAATGTCAATTTTATGCGTTTTGCACCCTTTTCTTTTGCTCACAATAAATGATTCTAAAGATGATTTCATTAACTTTCAAGTATTTACAGTTCAAGTTTTATGTCATGACAGGGTGTGAAGCTTAAGCGTGAAATTAGTAATGGGGATTCATGCTCAGATATAAATATAGTCAAGTGTATAAACACATATTATGGTGTATTTATTTGGTGGGAGAACATCTATTATTTATATATATATTTATTTAATATTATTTATTTTACATCGGCCAGTTCTGCAAAGTGGCTAATCGCCGATGCCAGGGGTCGAGCTCCTACACCTGGATGAGGGCTGAATGGTTGTGAAAATGGTAGTAATGTTAACATATTATTCTCACCCAAATAATATCACCGGGGGGGAATTGAAGTAGCAACATCACAATTAAGACTGTTGTGACCAGTCAAAACTGCATGATTTAACGAGGTCAGCCATTCTGTTGGCTCTGTATCATTATACTACGTTATTATGGCCCGGTTACACGTTGCCAGTACTTGCACAAGTCGTTTTGTCGTTTACACGTATTCCAGTATCTTATTTAAGTAACCTTGCAAAGAACCCGAAACACACTGCAAAATGTAGATGCTTCCAATTAATTTTTATGCGTAAAACCGTCTTTTTCACGCGCCTATTTTCGATGTTTAACATAATTTTATGTATTTTATGCGTACGTCTTTCTAAACAAAAATGAATCGGCGCCAAAAACTACATTTATTAAAAAAAGGTGTGAAAAAGTTTGTTTTTGTACCCGCGAAAATACATCAGCTGTTCATGGCGGCCATTTTTAAGTCACTGGCACGGCTACTTGTGCCAGTAAATAGGAACGGCTTATATTCACTTGACTTGCATGAGATACTTGTGCCAGTACTGGCACCAGTACTGCATGTACATTTACACGATGCCAGTGGCTGGTGCAAGTACTTACTGGTGCAAGTTACTTGCATCGTGTAACTGAGCCATTATGTATTATTATATGTAGTATATGAGGCATTGTTACTGTTTACAGCATGTACTCCTTGAAACAGCCTGAGTTTAGAGATTTAGTCAATAGACAAGATAAATAATGATGTACGACTGTGATGGATGGTATTTAAGTTTGTAGCCCTAACTAATTAATATAACATACAAGTGTTAGAATGTGAATTGATACTTGTTTAATTAAAAAATTTTGGCGCACAGCAACAAAGGCTATTTGTCTTGATACTTGTTTCTTTGACTGTTTCTGCAACTATCATTGTCTGTCATAGCACACACACTGTGCATCATAAAGACCCTTTCACGAGATATTTGCCAAACAGTAGAATGAATTATTTCAGTTGAAATCTACTAAACACGGAGTCGTTTTTTTACAAGCCGTTTTACATCATGGCTAAATATGAAGGTCTCGTTAATAATAAGTAAAAAATGTTTTAATTTCAGTGTAAAAAAACTACATGAACTGATTTGGTTACCCAATATTTATAGATTATCTAATTTATTTTAAATTATATACAAAGTTTTAATCTTAACATTCTTAACTAAATTATACTTCCAGGTCAATACAAGTTTGATAGGCTACATCGAAATGGCTTTAAAAAACTGCGAAAATTCGGAGAAGTTGTCAGAGAAGAGATTGTCCCTGGTGTTTACATTGTGTGGTTGTTTCGGCCTGAAGATATCCAAACGATGTACCAGTGCGAAGGTAAATACCCACAAAGAAGAAGCCATCTCGCTCTTGAAAAATATCGGTTGGACAAACCAGATGTATATAATTCTGGAGGATTGTTACCAACGTTAGTTTCTTTTCAACCAACTTGTAGTTATATTTGTTATTTCAAAAGTCTTAACATTTATGACAATATTTCAGCTTACTTTCAGTTGTATTTGTTTATTAATTGCTCAATTAAAATTAACTAATGCACAACATACAAATAAAAATTATATACATACCTTATAAATTTTTACTTTTACTTTACAACTAAGTAGTTGTAAAGACAATAATATATCAAACACATTGCACACCTAGAAGAACACTATCAAAACTCAAAAAATACAAATTTTCAAGGAAGTGGTAAAAAAAAAACAATTTCTTACTTCAATTTTGTTAAATTGTGAAGTAGCTATTGCAATTATAATTGCGATATTTAGGTATAATGATGTTTATAATGTTCTATGTTTAGTAAAAATTATTTTGAAGGGAATATTATAGCGCTTTCATATAAAAAAAATCTTGGTGTACCATTTAATTTACATTGTACAAGCCGGTGTATTTAGATTTTGTGGCAGTCTTCTGGCAGAAGACTGTTACAACAATATTTTCGAAACGAGTTGTGCAAGCAGAAACACTACTATACTTACTGTCCTTTTAATTTTATTTTTATTTATTTCAATAACAATGTGGCACTATTTAATTATAAAATATTAAATTTATATTATGCCGTCACATATTTATATATAAAAATCAATTTCTGTTTGTTAGTTCTTTATGCAAAGCCAAATGGATGGACCAATTTGGGAGTAAAATAAGGTTTTAGTGAGGGTTCCAACTTCGTCCATGTCCCCCTAGGGGGTGTTATGGGGCGAAACTGTCAGTTTCGCACACTTGCAGTTTGAATTTATTACGTGGGCTAAACCTTAAGAGATACAATATTGAGCAAAACAAAGAAAACTTCTTGAAAATCCATAAATTTCAATTTATTCATTTAATAATTTAAGTAGTAATTAAGAAAAAAAAAATATATTCCAAAAATATTAACACTATTTCATAGTACATATTTTTATTTGGTTTATAAAACACTTACAAAGAAAATTCATAAAAAATTAGTGTAATATTAACATAACATTATGAATCTAATAATTTTTGTTTACTAGCAAAACAAAAGAATCTTGTTTATTTATAACAATTATGGCCGGTTGCTAAAGTAAGAATTATCCCTAACTCAAGTTAAAACTCTTACGTTAGCAACCCGATATAAGTAAAATATAAAATTAATATTTGGTCCAGTAACCTTTGTTATTTATAACATCTTGGCATCTATTAGGCATATACTTTATTAAATTAATAACAACATCTGAAGGTATTGATTCCCAAGCATATTGTATAGCTTCATACATGGCCGCTTTGTTTGTGTATCTTACGCTGCCAATCTTCCGATCTATGTGCTTGCAACCACTCAGTTACAAGTTTAGATTTATGCTTAGGGTCGTTATCGTGTTGGAACCACCACGATAACGGCAAATTTTCCTCTGCGTCTTGCAGCAAAATATTTCTGTTGTCCACAGCTTTCATTATATCATCGATTTTGTGGAGAGGACCAACTTCATGCGAGAAGAAACATAATTTTATAAGTTTTTTTTACAGTAGTATGAATATGGATATCAAATAATAGTTTTGAATCTAGAATAATACCCATATCATTAATTTGTAAAACAGTTTCAATCATTTGATTTTTAATTTTATAGTCAGAGTTGATGATATTTCTGTTGCGAGTTAAGGAAATCGTTTTACATTTGTTTATATTTAGTTTAAGTTTATTATCTTGAATTTCTTCTTGAATAGCTATACAATCATTAGTTGTAGTAACCGGCCTATATAATTTCAAATCATCGGCATACATTATTAATTTGGAATTCACAAAGCATTCCAATGTCTATAATGAATATGTTAAAAAGTAAGGGCGCAAAATGTGCCCCTTGAGGTACACCGGAAGTTATATTCACGTAACTAGATTGAAAACCATACAATACCACACTTTGTTTGCTATCAGTCAAATAATTCAAAATAATAGATAAATAGACACTGTTCCACTGGCCCAGTCAACCATATAAGATTATAAGATACCTAGATTGGCTGTTCTCTTATTATTATCGTGAGGCCATTCCAGGTGTTAATTTTTAACGTTTAACTTTTTTTTTTACTGTAAATTTTACGTTCACTATAAAATTAAAAGAACTGGCTTTTTCCAATTAAGTAGGATTTAAACGTATTATAACCTAATTTAACCACACTCTAATAATTAGGTATATGTAGATAAGGTAACGTCCAGAGAATTAGATGATGTAAATAAAAGACTTTTTGGACAAAGTATTTATTTTAGAAACTAAACATTTCGCTACAAAAAAACTATTAAAAAATTATGTATGTTATTTACTTGACATTATTTTTAAGACTTCTGATAAATAAACTACAATTTTGGTTGAAATTAATCGATTCTTTTCAAATATTTACACAGATAATTTTCAGAAATGGACCTGAATGGTTTAGATTAAGAAGTGTTTTTCAAAGAGGTCTCAGCAATTTAAATGCTGTGAGACAATCTCTCCCTGCAACTGAGGAAATAGTTGAAGAATGGATTCAATATTTAAAACATATATCGGCAATAGATGACCTTGATTATTTGCCAGCATTGTCAAGATTATTTTTGGAATGTAAGTACATCATAAAAATTCTGAGTTGCATGTTTTATTTTTGTAATTTTTATTGTTGAATATGAATGATTTATTGTTCTTATGTTTTATTTATGGTGCGTTTATATACGCGGAATTATTCCAAGACGTGCTAAATTTTTAAGGTGAATAAATAGAATTACCGTATTTCATATATCCAAACAGGGACATTGGACGCGGTTTGATCAAAATATTTGCTGACGAACATTGTAAAACTTTATTAATAAGAAGTTATTTTACATTTAATTTATAATTTTCGAAATAGTGCCTTTCTGAGACAACACATCACTACCAGGTTTTTTTCCATTTTTGAAAAAATATTTATATGTACTTTTTGGAATCGCTTTTAGATGTGACCCATATTAACGTCAGATCTAATAACTGTCTAGAAACTTGCAATCTTTTTGCGGACTTCTTCAGTTCAGTATCCTGCGGTCCTGATTGAATCTCACCAGTATTCTTGAGGAACTGGTGTCATACTCTGGTTATTCCCCTGCAAATTATTTTCAATAATTCACACAGTCCTGGCATGTTTTCCCAGACCTGGAAAACGGCATGTTTTGTCCCAGTTCACAAGGATGAGTCCAAAAGCAGCGTAGAAAATAATCGACCAATTTCTGTGCTTCCATCAGTAGCAAAACTGTTCAAATCTATTATAACTGATATGACTTTCGAAACCTTTAAGAATGTAATTATACCTCAACAGCATGACTTCTTCAGAAGACGATCTTCTTTTACTAATCTAGTAATTTAACACCAATTTTTATCCGGTTTTGAAAACGGAAAAGAAGTACATTCCATTTACACAGATATCCGGAGAGCATTTGATTATATCGATCATGGTATGCTCACTGATAAGCTTAAATTTTATGGCATCTGTGATCCCTTGTTGTGGATTAATTGACTGTACCCAATACATCAAAATCTACAATTATGTCTAGAACGATTCTTGTCATATTTGGAGTACCTCAGGGAGCTAATCACGGATCTATTCTATTGTCTTTATTTTTAAATGATATCGATTTATTCGTCAAACATAGCTATTTTCTATTGTTTGCGCATGAAAATTTATAGAATCTATGAGAGTGTGGCTGACCAGTTTATCTTTTTTTTTTTTTTTTTTTCACGCAAGAAAGACCCCTCTATCATAAGCTACGCTCTTAACAATGCGCGCTTCAGTTGATGATCTTGGCGTAGTTTTAACTAGCGATGTCTTCCTTAATAATCACGTGAACAGAATCATAAGTAAATCAATCACTGAGGGTGCTAAGAATTGTGAAAAGACAAACATGTGATTTTCATGACCTAAGCTCCATAAAGGTTCTATATTACAGTCATATGGAACACCAATCAACAGGATCTTATTAACCGTATTGAAAATGTTCAAAAAAAATTCTGTAAACACACCCTTTTCAAGTCGGGGTTGAGGTACGACTCGATGTCAAAGTACAAACGGCTAAATATACTGAACCTCAAAACACTATCCGAGAAGCGAAATATATTTGATTTATGTCTGCTATATAAAATAATAAATTGTTCACCTATCCTACTCTAATTTTAAAAGTTCCTTCGGCATGATTTTTT
This sequence comes from Liopterus haemorrhoidalis, assembly GCA_963971575.1. Taxonomy (NCBI): domain Eukaryota; kingdom Metazoa; phylum Arthropoda; class Insecta; order Coleoptera; family Dytiscidae; genus Liopterus; species Liopterus haemorrhoidalis. The sequence goes on from OZ020611.1 coordinate 162,916,770, forward strand.
AATTTTATCAATATTAATTATTCCTTCTTTCATGCATTACCTTTTTACATGATATATATGTATGTATGTACATATGTGTATATATTTATATATCTATATTTATAGCTATCTATAATTTGGCACGACCCGTATGTATGTATTTAATTAAATAAATAAATAGATCAGTTTCTTCAAGTCCTCCATCTTGATCTGTTAATTGTCAGATATTTCCATGTGCCCTGTATATTTTTACTTGTTAGTTCTTCGGTTAGTTTAACTTTCTTTCCCATAACTTTTTTACCATTCTATCCTCCTCCGTCCTTAGCACATATGTTATTCACTATAATTGTCTATCTCTCACTAATTGTGTGATACTCGTCCTTGTTTACTGTTCTCGGATATCTTTGTTCTCGTAGAATGTATAAGATTATTGGTGGTTATGTAATAGGAGTTGTGCGGGTTTTTCTTGGATTTCCACCGAATAAATATAATATTAATTATGTATAATCTTTATTAAAGTTATTGCGACTAGTTTCGCTCATTCGAGCATTATCAAGCTACAAAAAAAAAAATGTATATATATGGAAATAGAAAAATATAATTTTGAAAATGTAAATGGTTAAATGATGATAAAAATAAAAATATAAAAAATTATAAAAAACGTACTTTTTTTATGTTTTTTAGAGAAATGTGAGCTAGGGCGTTATCGTGATTATCGATATTGGTCAAAATGTCTTGATAAACCAATATGACATTCCACTTTCTTTTGTTACTTATTAAACAGTCAATCATCGATTGGTACAGATAAATTCGTGAACTTGGATAACCTGTCCATCGATTTTATAAATTAAAGGCAACTTAAACAACGTAATTACCTTTTGTATCCAATTTGGTTAATAATGTTTTGTTTTGTGTTATTTATTTATTTCAGTAACATGTATGTCAGCATTCGATATGAGACTTTACAGCTTTTCTGAAAGAGAACTAAATAAAAAATCACGTTCGTCACGTTTAATGCAGGCAGCTCTCACTACAAATAGCTGTATATTAAAAACAGATAATGGGCCTCAGTTGTGGAAGAAATTTAACACCCCACTGTACCGAAAATTGAGGAAAGCTCAAGATTATATGGAAGAGTAAGTTAATTTAATTGAATTTTTCATTTATTGGTTGTTTGTTAAATATTTTGTATATTTCTAGTGTGGCGGTGGAATTACTCTTTCAAAAAGTAACATTTTTTGATGACAGTAAGAAAGAATCTTTACTGAAAAGTTATTTGATGTCACCTGAATTAGATTTACGAGACATTATAGGAATGGCAGGAGATTTTTTGCTTGCAGGAATTGATACAGTAAGTATATGAAATATATATCTACTATGTCATACTAGTTTCAATAGTTCTGTCAGTTCTGATATAATGTGGTATAAATGATCTTAAAAATCATCGCGATATGAAAATTGGCGTAGTAAAAATATCAGTCGTATAAGAAAAATACCTGGACTCTAAGCAGAATATACAAAAAGATCTTTAGTGACGCATTAAAAAAAGCTAAGAATCTAATAAAAAATACTATTCAACTATGACTCGGTTTACGCTGCTTCAATTTACGTCTACTTCGCTTATGCGCTTGTCATAGATCACGATTGGAGGGAATTAGAAGTCACGACTCTGCCCGACTTCCTAGACACAATGGCCTTAACATAATAATTTTTAGTTTCCTATGAGACAGAAAACAAAATCGCCACATTATCAAAAATAACGAAACAATTGCCAAACCATTAGGCTATTGAAGAGAATCAGGTGTGAGGTTATTTATGTCATTTGGGTTCTCGGGAAAGCTATAGATAGGTGAAAACGATTTTATAAATTATTTGAGATGGATTACTGCATCTTAGGCGTATACTCATTTAGCGGGCTAGCATATTGACCTAACAAGGATTCGTATACAGGGCACTTAGAAAGACCTGATAATCAACAGATCAAGATGGATGACTTATGTGCATAAGGCCAAAAGTCAACCCGACTGATAGCGCCTAAAGAAGAAGAAGAGCATGTCGACCATGTCCAATTAGTAGACTATTCAGTTTTGTCCCGAGCTATGTCGACAAGTCAAAACTAGCTGTTTTTTTTTTATAGGCTCACTGGTAATGTGCTCCTTATAGTTGAATTCTTCAGCCCAAGCTCCCCATAGCCCCAAATATTCATCTTATTAAATACTGCATTGAACAGTAAGGAATCGTTATTTCATTCTAAACATATGTCCTTATTTACATTTTTGCTGTTAAGAAAATAATACGTGAGGTATTTCAAGTTTATTGTTAGCGCTCCCAATAGCCCTCTAAATATTCATCTTATTAAAAATTGTATTCATAAAAAAAAAATCGTTTTTTCATTTTAAGCAAATTTTCTTATATATATTTTTGGTGTTAAGTCAATAATAAGTGAGATAATTACAGGATTTTTAGCTGACTTTCCGAACCACCCATAAAATGAAAATGTTGTGATGTTTTTTACATTTTTATTTGTCTGCCATACACAATTACTCGAATCAACTGAAGGACAGATTTTTGTGGATATAATTTAACAAACACTTGAGACGTACATAAACCGGTCTAAGAAAACTCGTCGCTGCCGTTTTGTTGCGAGCCAATTCGATGACTGTCCAACTCTCCAAAAATATGTTTCGGAAACTGTTCAACAATCTGTTTCCATCTTCAGGGATCACAAGAGTGATAATAATAATAATAATAATAATAATAATAAACATCACAATATTTTTTTCTTCTAAATATTTCTCTGTTACGGAATATTTGAAAAAAACTTAAAAATGACACGAGTAAACACTCACTTCCGGCTGACCGATTCTTACCAAAATTTTATCAAATGGTGGCATTGATTGTCAAAAGCTTAAAATATAAAGTTTCATAAAAATTCGTTTAACCAAATTCACTCTACACCTGTCCACAGACGAAACAAACTGACAGACATCAAGCTAAAAATAGGCAACGTTATGTAGAGACCTCAATTCGAAATCTCGAAATGTCAAAATCGGTATGATTACAATATCACACTTATACATTTAGCGAACGGGAAAAATATTGGAGGCTATATAGGCTACTCCGAACCTTAAAGCGGAACTAAATGGAATTTAAATTTTCTTAAGTAGTAATTAGCTAACTTTTTATATATAGGAATGCGCTTTAGCTGAACACATTGATCAAAAGCTTTAATCAATTGGTAAAACTTACTAGATTTAAAAATCTAGTTCCGCTTCAAGCAAAAAATGAGGCTATATGTGGTATCAATTCAACCATGACTTCCTGCATATAAAATAAAATTATGATAATTATGTATTTTGTTTCATATTAGACTACCTACACTTCATGTTTCATACTGTATCACTTGGCAAGAAATCCAGATATACAGGATAAAGTATTTAAAGAATCTTTAAATTTATTACCAACAAAAAATTCAAAAGTAACAAAGGAATCATTATCAAATTGTCCATATACCCGAGCCATTTTAAAAGAAATATTTAGAATGAATCCAATATCAGTTGGAGTTGGTAGAATTCTAGATACAGATGCTATATTTTCTGGATTTCACGTACCGAAAGGAACTGTTGTTGTCAGCCAGAATCAGATATCATGTAGAATGGAGAAATATTTTGAAACACCAAATGAATTCTGTCCAGAACGATGGTTGAAAGATGACAAAAGATATAAGCCAGTACATCCGTTTTTGGTTTTGCCATTTGGACATGGTCCTAGATCCTGTATTGCTAGAAGATTGGCGGAACAGAATTTATTAGTATTTATTTTAAAGGTAAGAAAGAAATTTATTTTTTAAAAATATATACATATTTGGGATAATATTGAATAGGGAATTTTTTCTTTAGAATAAATTACTGTTTTAAAAATATACAGATTGTTACTGGAAACTCTTTAAACATTGCTAACTTCTGTAATGAACACGTGCCATTTTAATTCACGAAATAAACTCTTTTCAACTTTAGTATTCATATTACAATTTCAAGACTATTAACTGTTTGTTTCCAATTCTCACGGGAAAAATTAAGTGCTCAATAGGCATGTCATATTTCACAAAACATGTCATATTTCAAATGCATATAAAATTTACTGTCATCAAGAAATCATTCGATTACCGTCTTCCGTCCAGTCCTATGTCGCGAGTCAAAATTATTCAGTATTGGCGACTCAAATTAACGCGTATCCCTCTAGCGGCAACAAAGCGAAAACTCCTAAAAATTATACTGTCGTTGTTTACGTATAGTTCAGCATGTGTTTTTTTGTTTCTGTCCATTCTTACTCCGTTTTTACAACGACTAAAGTGATAAAGTTAAGAAAAAAAGATTAAATACTCCTTGTTGCGTGTATGGTTGTCATTCAGAGTAGAAAATCTTCCAATATTAGATGAATTTTGTTAAAAAAATTATAGTGTATGACAAAGGTACTTTATTAGTTCTGCAATTTAATTTTAATCCCAATGAGAAAAATGCGTGTAAAGTTAATAAATGCACCATTTATACTTATGTTTTGCTACAAGTGAAGAAGAAAGTTTATTAATGATTCTAAAATTTTGTTTCTACCAATTTATCTAAGGGAATTTCTACTGTTCAGATGTTTCTAAACAAGTTTTAACTTTGAATTTTTCATTTTCCATGTGTCACATGTGCAAAAAAATCGTTTAATGTTGTGTAAATTATTGTTAATATAATTAAAACCCCTTGTTATTTCATATGGGTCTTCCGTAAGTGTGTTATTTTGCAAATGTTTGACAGTTTTCTTGTGTAGAGTAAATTAAAAGTTCTCTTTCTATAAAATATCTTGAGAAATGCGTAGATATTAAGTATTCAGATAAATGTTTCAAGTTATATAATATTTTATTATAAATATTATATAACTTAAAACTTAAATATTTTATCAAAATATAATATTTTATTTTCTCTGTGAGTATAACCTAGCACCAACATTATAACCTCTGAAAATATTCATTTACAAATAGCAAATTTTATTATAAAATGGATTCACATATATTTATACCCTTTTTTAATACTCGGTTATAATTCAGATATACTGTATACAGCAAGAAAACGTAAATTTGACCAAAAATTGTTTATAAACCAATACTTTTTAAATACGTTGAGAGATGACTATCCTTTTTCGTGTCAAAAGTTCAGAAGGCGATAGTGGCGCCGTATCGGTAATTATAGTCGCGAATAAAGAAATCAAGTTCAATAGTAAGTAAGATAATATTAATAAAGGAAAACTAAGAAAGAACTTTCGAAGCAATTTCATTTATAAACAATTTATCCTAAACATTTTTCAAATATATGAATAACCCCATAATAAAAATAAATATTGTGTAATGTCCATTACATTTCTTTATTATTAGAGTTAAATTAGGAAAGGTCGAGTATTCCACTCTGAAACTAAGAATATTAAATTTGAACATCAAATAAAAGAGTTATTTAAAAAAATATATATCTACAAATTTTTTAAATGGGACCCCACTATATTTTTTTTAGTCAGACAGTTGTCTTCTTACCTATGCGGATTCCTACAGTTTACATGCTATTTCCTTGGAATCCCAAGGCGCAAAGCCACAATAATTTAATTTTAAGGTCAAACGTTTTAAAATAATAATTTAGATGTATACTATTGAATTTAGTCTTGATCAAAATTGATATTTTATAGCTGACTATATTTCTATATATTTTAAATGTAGATAGGTATAATATACTATTTTACTCATTCACACTCTCACATAACATTATCACATATTTCTCAACTTCTGTTAGGTTATTTGAAATTTTTCCTAGAATTAAACAATATCACTCTACTATCTGATAACCTATGCATGCAACAACATTTTCAAATACAGATTATGTTACTTTCGTATCGGGTGCTGTGTACTAACCATGTAATTTTATGTATTTTAATTATTTACCGAATAAACTTATTTTATTTATTTTTATTTTACTATTTTACTTTTTAAATAATGCAATACCTAAATTATAAATATAAATTGAATCGAATAATTAGCAATATGCTGTTTTGAATCTTCCTTTTATATTTATTATAAACATTTATTAGCATCACTACTCAACAAATTTGAACTTTTTGTCAATAAGTAAAATTAACTGTTTTGGAATAAATATGACTTACTGATTGGCCATTAAGAAAATGGTGATTAAAAATTTTGTAGCACCCTTAGATTTAAATTTAAATTAAATTTTCAAAATTTACCAAAATCATTGTTTCCAAACAGACATTAAAAAATAAGTAAATAAATAAAATCATCTAATTAAAGATGCGGAATCCTAGGGTTCCACGGAACACAGGTTTAAAATACCATTAGTCTATCGCAAAGAAAACGTATTTCCATAAGACTTAATTTTTAACATTTAATTGAGTTACTTTTTAATCATGTCTTAATAACTTTTTTAATACTAGGTTTAGACCCATGGTGTCATAATTATTTATTAAAGAGAAATACATTTTTATGCAATAGACTCAACAAATATGGGAGTCCCATTTTTAAACAAAAGTCTTTTTTAAATTACTCGGTTATTTGATGTTCAACTGTTTTTCCAATTTAATATTCTTAGTTTCAGAGTGGAATAAGTACTTTATCTTTCCTAATTTAATCTCCTTCGTATCTCTTATAATAAAGAAATTAGTAATGCTTACACAATGCCCAAAGACACCTGGTGTTTCATTTTAAAAAATATTTCTTATTATAGTACTCGAACATTGTCCATTTAACCGAATCGATATCTATAATAATAACATAGATAGCTAGACTTTGTTCAACTTAAGCACAACACAGGCTGATATTACCGGCTCCCATGCCCAGAAACCAAATTTCGTCCATTACGTTATCAACAGTTAGTTTAACACATTTCAGTGGCGTCACTTACTTTGATTTGTTTTTGACCACGCGTGTTGTGCGTTGTTGTTTGTTTATTTCCGTTATTATTGTTTATTTCTTATACGTTTCAAGGTATACCGTGTACTAAAATGAATAAAAATGTATTTGAAATACATGATTTTGTGTGTTTGGTATCCACAACAATTGTTTAAAACCCTTATGTATGTCAATGTGATCATGTGTGATCTCGCGCAGAATTGATGATGTAATTTATGATACCCTGTGTTGCTCTTAAGTTGAACGAAGTCCGTCTTGAGCCACTTTGTTGAGACATCTTGTATATGTATTCGGGGAGTTAAATTTTAAGAAATGCAATATTATTTTATTTATCATCTTATATAGGACCTGCTGTAGGTACATAGAACCTAATGTGTGCATATCATTTAATTTCTCTTGAACCTTTGAATGTGAATATGTCACATTCTCCCGCTAACACTAATACATGTTTTTACTAATTGATAGGTCTCGATGTTAGTAGAAAATACATTTATACAGGGTGAGGCAACACTTATGTTTACCTCGATTATTTCCTTAATAAAAAGAGTTATAAAAACATTGTTCAAATAAAATTTATTTGGGGCAACAGGGGTCAGACGATAACCGTATCAAAATTTTTTTTTTTTGCATTTGTTTTCAAAAGGTTATACAGTAAATAACTTTTCTTCAAATTACGCTACACATATTATTTTACATATTATTATAGAACTTTTTTCTCTATATTCAACGGTGTAAACTTGTGTATCCTTACATAACAAATTTTTTTAGAACAACGCATTTTGTAGCCTTAAAATTGACGACTTATTTGTTGGTAAATAATGGAACCAAACGCATACATTTCTAATAGGTAGATTACTGTTATGAGTCACTATTCACTTATTATTTTTGACAAAAAGTCGCTTTTCTCAGAAATTTTCAGGATATAAAAGTTTTACACCGTTGAAAATAGAAAAAAAAAAGCTCTATAATATTGTGTTAAATAATATGTGTAGTGTAATTTGAAACATAGTTCTTAACTGCCGTGCCGTGCCTAAAAATCGGTTTGAACCATTGTTTTATTCTGGTTGAAACCGGTATAATACACGAGAATTTAAAGAACGGAAACAGTATTTTTCGTTTTCGTTACGAATGGAAAAAAATTGTATTTTTTTGATTCTCAATCCCTGTATGTTTCTAGCGGCATTATAATTTTTTCCTGTTTGTCCTTTTTAAGGTAGAAACCAGATATAATCATTTTTATACCTGAGTTTTGCCGGGACAAATAAAAAAATAATCGTTTTATTAAATTATTTATTCATAAGCCACATATAAAAAAATTAAGAATTACAAACAATATTACAAGAAAGAAATTTTACTTATACGAATACTTTTTGGATTTGTGATTTTTTCCAGCAAAATTTTATTCTTGGATATTATATCGTAGAAATCCAAACAACTTTGGAATTTACTTTTATTGAGATGACTGCTTTTAATGTATTGACATGCATCCTACTTTTTTCTTCTGTCCAAAAAGAATTTACAAGACTGAATACTCTTTCAATTGGACTATTGGTTGCTGGAACACTGAAAGCAAATTCGACGATTAGCTTTGTATACTGACAAGGGATAGAATTCTCATCAAAATAACTGACAACTTTTTTCCACTTATTTGTTGCGCTGTCAGTTTTAAATTCATCCTCATTTGATTTTTCTTCCAAAAATTTCTTTATCCTCGTTATTTCCGTAAATAGCAATTCTTCATCAATTGCGGAGAATTTATGCGCTGAAATATCCAGACATTCATTCACCAAGCCTCTTGATTTTGTAACATCATTCCATGTTGGTATTGCTTTCAGTAAAACCCATTGAAATATGGATCCAAATTGGAAACAGTTTGTCCATTCTTCTAAATAATTTAAAAATGTGCCAAAGAATTCATCAACCGTCTGATAGAATGTGTTTGAATCTAGTAAACCCTCCTCAACAAGATGATCGATCATATCCGATAATTTAGAACCGATAAATTTCACTTCTTGATATTTAAATATCTTTGTTTTTATTTGAAAATTCGTTTTTCTAGCTTTTAAAATATTTGATAGACATATTTGTAAATAAAGTAATATTTTGATGGCTTGCAGGATATTAGAAAAAATTGGGTTCGTGAAGTTTATTTTTTTGGAATTCTAAACCGGGACACAAAGTGTACCTTTCGGGACGCCGGAACAAATGATGCAAAACCGGGACTGTCCCGGTCAAACCGGGACGTCTGGTCACCTTACCTAGTCCACATCTATATACTTTTGCCCGCAAACATACAAAAACATGTTTAAAAACTGGTTAAATTGTTTAAAAATTGTTTAAAAATTAATTAAAAACTGTTTAAAAATTATTTAAAAATTGTTTAAAAACTGTTGGCAAACATTGGTGTAAAAACATTTATACAAATTTATGCGTGTTTTTTGTTTTCCACCGAGGATGGAATACAAAAGTTTGAAACACAAACATTCACCCGTAAACGATAAGGCCTATCACGTGACCAGGCCGGTCACGTTCATTAACAAACGCGGACAATTTCGTATTCATTCCGAAGTCACCACTTCCGTTCAATCGAATATTATTAGGCGTTTACGAAAAGTAACTCCGAGTTAACCCGAGTACGTTTTGTGCGTTCGAAAAGTGACCGAGTTAAAACTAACAATGTACGAAAAGTTACCCGATTTCTAAGATCGAGTTAACCTCGCTAACCCAACTTATGAGCAGGGTTGTTTGGAGTTTGTTTTGGGTGGGGAGAAGCGGGAGATAATTTTGTATAATATTTGAAATACTTTCTATAAACCTAACCAAAAACTAAACTTTGCGAAGTGTCAGATAATCAAATATTTTTTGTACAAAATTATTCATTTAATATTATTAAGAATTCTAAATGTGGGATCAACAAGAAACCCGTTCTTTAATTGAAGATTTACACAGTACTGCACGTTTATGGGATGTGCAATGCGTGGAATACAGAAATAGAAATATTAAAAAATTTCGGAATCCAGCACCATCATTAAATTTCAACTCTCTCAAAAAAATTCCAGAATATTGTACCCTATCTAGAAACATGTCGCGCATCCACCAACGTATTTTATTTCTCCTTCTTAAATTAAAATATATGTAGCCTGCACAAATTCCTAAAACCGCTTCACTTTGGAACATTTTGCTTTGAAATATTGAAACCGAATGAATAATATTTTCTAATGTGGATAAACTTCTTTTGCACTAAACTTGGTTTAAGTGCAAGCAAATACATATTTACTTTTAAAGTTTTGTTTACGGGCAAATGTTTTTTGGTTTTTGCATCGGGCAAGTGTTTAAAAACATTTGTATGTGAACATTGTTTGTAGATCTGTACTAGGCTTTACACTTGTATTATTTTTATAGGTTGTCCGTAATTTTGAACTATCATGGAGAGGATCTAAGCTGGACACCAAGTCTTTGCTTATAAACAAACCAGATGGCTCCATAGTGATGAATTTTAAACAAAGGTGATATTTGAAAATATATTTGATATATCGCAAGGTGCCTGAAATTATTTACCTCGATGTAGGTGTCTAATAATAAAAATTATATAGAAAGTAATAAATTTATATTTTGCAAATATATTGTAATACTTTAAATATACAGCTTTTTATAAAAAAGTAGTTTTTTATGCCTTAAAATATCAATATACTATCTAAATAAAATGTAAGGCTATATCTGTTTTTTTCCTCATACTTTATTCCTAGATTTTGCAGGTGATTATAAGATGTAATGGCGTAGCCAGAGCGGGTGCAAGGGAGTAATTGCAACCACTGCTACTAATATTAATTTATTAACAATTGAAATTAATTTACAGGGTAATTTAAAAAAAAAAAAAATATTAAAATTTCACTTGCTTCACTTATTTAGATATTAGCACTTTACATATCAATTATGTACAATTCATGTTCTTACAATAATAAATTAACAATAACGGATCGGATCATATAATAGTGACAGATACAGAGTGATTATTAAATGGCGAGACGACGTCACCGAATTTTACGTGCCTTCTAGCAGAATTACTGGTGAATACTATGACTATAATAACTATGATTATGAAGAAAAAAATATTATACGCATGCGCGCCTAATCGCCTGCTACGATGTGTATGAAACGGCAAATTATTAAAACTTCCAGTGACGTCGTCTCGCCATTAAATAATCACTCTGTATAAACATATACAGATCAATTCTGTAACTCAGTTACTATGATCATAGGAACTAAATCTGTCACTATGAGCAAGGTCAGAGTGCAGGACTTTTTATAATATTTTATCTTGTAGTAACGTTACTACACAGTAATTTTTTACAGAATTCATCTGACAATAACATATAAATACAATCATATTTTATTTATCAGTTCAGTATCTCGAAGAAATGACAATATTTTTGGGTTATTAATAACGTCCAATATTCCTCCAATGTTGATAGTTGATGGTTATTTCTTTCCAGCTGGTAACTTTGGTAATGGGTTAGGATGTGGTCCACACTTAATGCTGTATTGCATTCTTCGCAGATGGGTGGATCAGTTCTTTTGAATAGGAAGTCGTGCGTTATTCTCGTGTGGCCAATCTTCAGTCTTGTTACCACTATTTGATCACGTCATCTTCCAGTTACTAGCTGCCATTTTGTAATTGTGTCCTGGATTGTTCGGAGCTTTGACGTTATCGGTTTCCATTGTAGTATCAATTTTTCTCTTGGACGAATTTTCTATGGACTTTGAGGTCATATGCCTGAATTGGTACTTTGGTTACTGCAAGATTAGAAGCCTCTTTGGCAGCATCATCAGCCTGGTCATTTCCAGTGATACCAGTATGTGACGGTACCCATATGAAAATAATTTCTAGGTTTCTTTGGGAGAGGCGGAATAAAAGGTCTTAGATAAATTTTACATGGGGATGTTTTGGGAATATTGCTGATTAGGACTGAAGTGAACTGAGGGAGTCTGAGCACATTACATATCTGATATTGTTTGTATTTAGCTGATCTATGTGTTTGAGACTAAAGCATATCTATGCTAGTCATTTCAGCGGTATATATGCTGACCTCATTTGGAAGATATTTGTGCGTCTCGGTTTCCCTAATTACAGCTGATCGTATTTTATCGCCAATCTTGGATGCATCAGTGTATATAAAATGGCTATTTTCGTATCTTTGTTTTATAACCTGGAATTTATTTTTTATGATATTTTGATATTTCTTGTCAAATTGTTTAAGGCTTAAGTCAATTTTTGGTAAATGAATAAGGGTGATGTTAAAAGGTTAATATTATGCAATATATGTTTGATTCATCATTGTACCTTTTTTGATTTTTAACACATGTTTACAAAATATGTTATGTTAGTGTTATTTAAATTGCTTCATTAGGTATTAATTATTACATTTTTAATTATTCATCAACGAAAATCGTAGCTTGCTTAGACCGGGTCCTTGTCGGAATTCGAACAAATCTTGGTTTGGTACGAATCGTTTTAGAGAGATTTTAACGGACGATTCTGCCTTTCTGAGCTCGTTTCGACCTTCCGTTATATTCTCTTCTTTGCTCTGTTACTTAGTGTTACTTCGTTCTGTTACAAACTGGACATTATAATTTTCGTCGAAAATTAAAACATAAATGCTCATTGTGAGTTATCTGTTGATCTGGCATATTTGCCCTCGTGTACTTTTGTGTAGCAATATTAAAGAATAAAAAAAGATATACTGAAAATATATAGACTATATTATCGATATATCTTTTATAGTTTAGTCACCGTAACAATTTTAATGTGCCGCACGCAAGATATTTCCTTTTTGTCTTTTCAGAATATATCTTGATTGATCATAATCCTGGCGTCATAGCGTGATGATATATAGCTTAAAATCTCCAGATAAATGTCCAATACGCTGGCGACAACCGCATCAAAATCTCCCCCTCCTTTTTATATATCTCGAGATAGAGAAAAATTCCAATGGCAAAACTAAAAAAATGGACACTGTATGGGCATGTTTTTTATTCCACTCAAAAACTGCGATGCATCTCATAGCTGCTAACATATGATTGCACAACTGCTTGGAATAAAAGAACGTTCTTCTGCTGGCTGCAAACAATTATAACCTAATAAAGTACGAGGGCTATTTTTCTTTCAAATTCCGGTAAGTTAACAAAAACAAATTAGGGTTATAAGAAAAATTTTAATATACACAACAGTTACTCATACATCTAAATTATTTCTCAACGTAGTCGACATCAACATTAAAGTGGGAAACAGAATGCAACGAGTTTGACGGCGCTATCTGTCAGAACAAAGTTAAAACCAAGCTGTCGTACGCAAGTGCACAGAATGGACAACGTCCTACGGCGTTCGAACGCTGTTGATACTGAATGTTCGTCAACTTCCAACTTTTGACGCCGTTGAACGTTGACGCAGAACACCTAACCTCAGTTTTTACTGAATGGTAAAGTGTTTGTATGTATAAATAACTTGCATACAACATAAATAACATCACACACAAGTCTTCATCATCCATTATACTTTTAATAAAAGAAAACGCATGTATAAACACAGATATAGGTTGTCAAGTGACACTTGACGGCGTTAAAAATTATTGCATTGTGTGCAGGCGAAAATTCTCAACGGCGCTAACGCAACGCTGTCGCAAATGACGGCGTAGCTCGCTGTGCATTCTGTTCCAGGCTTAAGGCATTTGTCGTAACGGGGAATCAGTTTTTGTATACCCTCCTCATACAATGTTGCCGCCTGAGTTCTCAGCCAGTCTTGCACACTGGTTTTCAACTCCTCATTAGTGCTGAACCGCTTCTTTCCCAACCACATTTTCATCTTGGTGAACAAATAGAAATCGCTTAGAGTTAAATCCGGTCTGTAGGGCGGTCGACTATCTCCCATCGGAAATTCATCAGTTAGCCCTTCCCGAAAATGCCTTCCTCATTTTCGCACTGCACTATTCTCATAATGTTTCCCCCATACACAACACATAATTCTCCATTAATTTCTGCCGCATTGTTGCTTTTTGCTTGTAGAAAACGGATCACAGAGCGAATCTCGCATGCGGCGGGATCTTCGACTGTAATAGCCATAATTAACGTGTTTTACGTTAACATCAAAACTACGGCATGTAATGGCCGAACGGGTTGGTAGGTACTGGCAGATAGATTGCTAAATACTACTGCGCTAGCGCCGCTTATCAACGGCAACTGAGTTTCCATTGCTAATCTTACGGAACTTGAAAAAAAAATAGCCCTCGTACATAATGTGTAATTTCATAACAATAACTTTGGCGACGTACTTTCCTCAACGTTTTCTAAAGTATACGTACTTTTTGCCATTAAATAACAAGTTCTTTTACAAATGTCGAAAACAAGACGTTTTTCAAATAACATTTCCAACCTGAAACGAGCAGTATGCATGTGTGCAGTCAAAGCAATTATTTTCAAAAGAGCTGCAAATCTGCAGAGTATTTGCAGCTATATCTGCTGAAAAGATATAATAAAAAAAAAGTTTGTTTGCATGTGAACGAAAAAGATATAAAAGAGCGACTATCTGCGCAGATATACAAATCGAATGCATATCTGCAAAATAAAAAAACACGTCCTATATAAAACCTTAACCGTGTTAGCACAACTGCTTGAAATAATAATTAATTTGATAATATTATGAGTTAGCGGACCCAAAATTAAAAATTAAATTGTATGATTGGTTTATTTACACATCAAAACACCATATATACAGAAAAACTAAAGTCTAATTAAGTATTACTAATAAGTAAATTATTATCAACTTTAAAGAGCTGCTGGGTATGGTCCTGTTTTAACAGCTGGTGGGTATGGTCCAGATTTTACGGCTGGTGGGTACGGAGCAGATTTTACGGCTGGTGGGTACGGAGCAGATTTAACGGCTGGTGGATATGGGTAACTTGTAGTTGTTGGTCTGGTAGTAGTAGTTGTAGGTGTGGTAGTAGTAGTTGTCGTTGTAGTGATTGCTGGTGCATAAGGACCGGTCTTAACAGCTGGTGCATAAGGACCAGTCTTAACAGCTGGTGGATACGGGCCGGATTTAACAGCTGGTGGGTATGGGAAACTAGTAGTTGTTGGTCTGGTGGTTGTTGTAGTTGTCGTTGTAGTAGTGGCTGGTGGGTAAGGATAGGTAACCTCAACCTTTTTAGTTGCTGGTGGGTATGGATAAGTCACCTCTACCTTCTTTGTTGCTGGTGGATATGGGTAAACCTTAGTAGATGGCAACAACTTAGGTGCCTCTACGAAGATTGGTTTTGCAACAACTTTTATTGGCACTCCATATTCTTGGGCAGGTGTTGTGATCGATGTTATGATCATCTTAGCTGGGTATGGTGATAACTTTGGTGGGTATGGTGCTAAGGGGGCATCTGAGTATACTTGTCCAATCAGGACAATTACCATACAAAGTACAAACGATTTCTGAAACAAATACGGTTATAAATTAGTTAACAGTATTACTTTTTGTAACGAAAGAGTAAGTACATAAATATGAAAAATTCTAAACTTTAATCTAAATTAAATCAATTAAATGTTATCAGCCATGTTTAGATGGGTCATCTTCTACCTTTGAGGGCAAAAATTCTTCTCTTCATGCAGGCACAATACAGTGCACTATTAGAGCTAGTAGACCTAGTAGTTATCCCGTTTACCCCCATTTGAATATCCATTCCTCCTGAGTGTAGGAGGAATGAATCACATATGCACAAAGGTTTAGTTTTAACATTATCTTATATAATTAGAGTCCGGCAAAAATATGCAACGGTACTTTAGTTAGGTGTTTTTCGATAAAAAGCGGCACATGTGTTATCTGTAGAAATAAAATATAATTGTATATATTTGTAATATTCCCTGCTGAGAAATAGTGTAGCGTATAAAAATTTAATATCTTATCAAAAACTGACCAATGGCATAGGAGTGACCGGAATTACCTATCTCGGATATAATCCCAAAAAAATGAGGTGTCGTTATTAAGATAAGAATTCATTGCGGTACAAGTGTTTTATTCCTTTGTTTTTTGTTGGTTTTTTGTTAAAATAAAGTTTAAAATAGCATGCCTATGGCAAAAGTACCGTTGCATATTTTTACCGGTCTCTATATATAACAAAAAAATAAATAAATGTGGTAATTCTAATCAAATAAGAATATTATATGAGTATTATGGCAGTTAAAACCATCTCTTTAGGGTTTTGTAAGCGTAAAAATATAACTACTTTTTATAATTGATTGTGTGTTCTTATCAAAAGAAAACTTTTAAGACGTAGATTAGGAACACAAATTCGATTTTTATAATTTCTTGTAACAAGATTTTAGCCAAAAATGTGGTAAAAAAAAATATTTCTGGCGACTTTGTGCTGTGCAAAAACGACTAAATGAAGCCGTTTATAAAATTAGTAAATACTTCCACAAATGGAAGATAAAACTAAATGACAGCAAAACAGAATTTATCATATTTACTAAACGCCGACCTAATACAACAGGATTACACCTTACTGTAAATAATGAACCTATTTATTTGAAGGACTCTGTAAAATACCTAGGTGTAACTCTTGACACAAAATTATCTTTTGAAAAATATATAAAACAAATCAAATAAAATGCTTCACATGATTTATCCAATTTATAACAGAAAAAGTAAACTCCATTTTAAAAATAAATTGCTTATATACAAATCTATAATAAGGCCCATACTAACATATGCTTGTCCGGCATGGAATATGATTAATAAAACTAACATTAACAGCTTACAGATTATTCAAAATAAATGTTTGCGGGTTATTGGGAAATATCCCAGGTACACCCATCTTACAAAAAATGCACCAAGAAATAAAAATCGATAAAATAGACGTATTTATTAAAAAAATACCTAATGCATTTCTCAAAAGAACAAACACTCATGAAAATAACTTGATTAAAAACATTGGTACAATAAAAACAAAACGGAAAATTCACAAAACAATCAAGTATATGCTAAACATGTAAATAAAAAAGGTAAAATATTGTAAATTACTAAAATAACAATATTCAAAATATATATTTATATAATTTTGGAATGAATAGGGTTTTTTAATCCAAATTTTTACCCTATGCTTTAAATAAATGTTATCTTTTCTTCGAAAACAAAATATTAGATTTAGGTAATTTTAGTTTGCAAGAGGTAATTGTACGTAAAAATAACAGGGACTCTAAATTGTAAATATGTGTACCATAAAATGTAACATTTAATTATGACAATAAACTTATATTTTATATATTTTTTTAATATCTTCATATCTAGCAACATAATCAAAAGACTAAGAAAAAGCCTACTTAAGATCTTTGTTTGGAGCATCTTACTGTACGGAAGTGCAACTTGGATACTAGGAGTGAGAGAGAAAAAAAGAAGACGATGGAAGCATTCGAAATGTGGTGCTATCGAAGAATGTTAAAAATTGGAAGGGTAGATAAACTGACGAACGAAGAGGTATTGCGGCAAATGAAAAAAGAACCAAGTCTGTGGAGAATGTTGCAGAAGAGAAGAGATGTTTAGATTGCGCATATTATAAGACTAAAAGGACTGTTGAAAACGATACTGGAAGGAACAGTAGACCAAGGCTAGAGTACATGAAACAGATAATGGAAGATATGAATTGGACCACGTACGTGGAACTAATTAGACTGACTGAGAACATGGAAGCATGGAGAAATGCTGTAAACCAATGGTTCCCAACGGGGGCGGTACCGCCCCCCAGTGGGCGCTGGAATCTTTCATGGGGGCGGTAGTGAGTCAAGAGACAAATGGGGGGCGTAAGGCAGTCAAGAGGGACGGCGTCCCTTTTAAGAAATGAATAATAAAATACTTTTAAAATACCGTTTTCATGAATAAACATTTTATTTATCTATCTATCTATCTAAATATAAAATTTCCCTCTTATTGTTATCGCGTAAAAAAGCATTACCCCGAACCCGACATAAACAAATTATTGAAACTCCATCAGCCTCAAACATCTCATTATTATTTTTTTATTAATTAATGATTTTTGTGTTAATTTTTAAATTTTCAATAAACATATTTTTATTCTACTAAATTTGGCCTTTTTAATTTTTACTTTGCGATTCCTAATATACAGATGGATAAAATATAGATAATGTGCTATCATATTTTAATATTTGATAAGTTTAACCAAATATCAAAATAAGAGTTTAATCGGTTTAACCTATTATGGGAGAGGGGGCGTTGGATTTTTTTTTTTTTATTTTAAAGAGGGGCGATGGCCAGAAAAGGTTGGGAACCTAAGCTGTAAACCATCCTATGGGTTGAAAACCTAAGGAGGGCTAAATATCTACAAAACCCTGAAATGTATGAAAATTCACACTTCACATCTATATGATCTGAAAGAAGACACTTGCATTACGCATGTTTCATTCACAAAACCTTAAGCACAAACGAACCTAGCTATCTAGTCGAAAAAATCATTAAAAGATCACAAGTGAATAGTAACAATACTAGGAACTCTCACATGATACATATTCCCAAACACCGGACAACCTTATTCAAAAAATCATATTCGTACAACGCTGCCGCGATATGCAACTCCATTCCTAAATATCTTAAAATTGCCCAATTTAAAAAGCGACTCCTCCAACAAATGGTCCCAATGTGAATTACATGGATCGATCCGTGTTCAATTAGACTACGGATTGCAATAAGTAAACAATATTATTATTTGTTAAAAAAATGTATGTACTCGATTGTCTACTAAATTGTAAAATAACATTAAGATTAGGTGGTAGAGCAGTGTAAATTGAACCTTGCCAATAAAAAGATTTATTATTATTATTTTTATATCCAGATAAAAAATAAAATTTATAAACAATTAAATGACCCAGTCCTACCCACTCTTCCTTTCTTTTGACTTAGAAAAGTTAATAATGTTGTATTGAGAATAACTTACCATATTGGATGAGATTTAGGTACTTTATGAATATACGGAGACCCCAACATGTTTATATATTAATTGAATCAGGCCTACAGCTATAAGTGTTATGATTTTTTGATAAACATGAAACTTGTATTCTTTTCTATATTCAAGTTTTATTTAGTGAAAGTATTTTGTAAAACTATTTTTAGGTTCATTTGAATTAGTTTTTATGGTTTTTCCAAAGGATGTACTTTTTCCTATGTAAATTGACCCCATAATAAACAGAGGTTAATGTAGGTTAATTGAAAAAAACTTGAAAGGAGGGAATTATGTAAAAGGTGGAAAATAACTGTATATTTATTTATTACCATTCTACAACAGGTTTTTTTTTTAACTTTTGAGTAGAAGTGATTGTACTGTCATACGAATAAAACTGAATTATCAGTACTTATTGATTACAATCCCAGAAAAGTTTCACGATCCCGGTATTTCGGGATTGAAGAAGTTATTTGGGATTTGTTAAAAAATTGATGTAAAGTGTGAATTTTCACACATATCAAGGTTCGCAGGTATCAGGTAAATGAAAGCGGTCAGTAGACGATATATTGAAAATTATTTATCATCTGTTACTATGTGATAAATAACAAGGATGGGGAGTTGGCAAGAAAATTCCCGACTGTCGACTACAGATTAAAATCAAAGAACATAAAAAAATAAATTGGGACTCAAAGGGTTAAAAAATATGTTTTTTAATGAAAATTTGTCGATATCTATTGAAAAAATAATCAGATCATCGTATTGCACTATTCCAGTTCACATCAATGTGCATTATAGGGTAGTCGGCGAATCAGTGCAGTTGCGTTACTGGAAACGTCACATGTTTTTGTGATGTCATATCTGAGAAAGTACAAAACAAAACCAGCTTTAAATTTTTTCATTGGTCATTAGGTCATCAAAACTTTGGGTATTCAAAAAAAAAAAGTTTTTCGAATATAGTTTTATTACTACAATGATTTTTTTTTGGTATATCTATTGTTTATGGTACTACGATTAAGATTAAATATGTCACCCACATCGAAAATTTAATAGTTTGTGAGGTAATTCACTTTTATTGTTTGAAAAAATTGGTTTTGCTGAGACTTGTCTGGATAAAGTATGTTTTGCTGAGATTTGACTGGATATAGTTAGTTTTGCACAAAATCGCTTCCAATCTCATTTCTTAAGAACAATATAATAAAAGCACACAAAACACATAAAAAATAACAAAACAAAACATAAAAACGGCAGTTATGAATTTGTTATGAGTTGTTATTGTCAACTTGTTTGTATTTATCTACATGTGTTTATAACCTGCGCAAGTAGAGAATATAATGGAATGATATGATTGGCTGAAATGGAAAGAGTTGATTTTGCACCAGACTCGCTTGTGGATAAAGTTGGTTCTGTTTTGTCTTGCACAATTCGATGCTACATAATAAAGGGATATCATTGATTTTGTTAATATTTTTTCTATTTTCTGAATAGCTTTCAAAGTAAGAAATGATAATCACGTGATATCCTGATTTTGAAAAAAATGTGATAAAGTCGGTTTTGCATTGTGCCTCCTCATTTAGTACGTTTACATTCATCCATTTAACGAATATAATATTCGTACGCTGTCACTTGTATCGAAATGAATTGAAAATATAAGAATAAGAACAGAATAGAAATAAATAAACTATTCTAATAGGCAAAATAGTCCTAAAAAGGGCTGATGTGACCCAAAAATATGATTTAAAAAAAAAAGAAAATAGAAGTACTTTGAATTTAACCTAAAAAGCTATGCACTACACACAATATGAAATGGAAATCTATCAGATATCTATAAGAAAATATATAACTAAACACAAAACTGCTAAATAAGCAACAAACTATATAAAAAACTAGTCGCTTTAATAAAGAATTTACATAATTATTATTATATTTATTTCGGTGGAAATCCAAGAAAAACCCGTACAACTCCTATATAAAAAACGTTTTTAGAAATTACTATAAGTTAGATATATGTGAAGACAAGTATAAAAACACATCAAAACGTATTATTTAAATTTCAAATGTTTTATTTAGCTATACCAATAGAAATGTCCCTATATTAAATAAACACTTTTAAAATTTGTAAATCTTCAAAATAACTATCGAACAGAAACTAAATATGACTTTAAAAGGTATATTTTAGTAAAATAAAAGAGTGAAGAGCAATATTAGCCTATAATTCACATGAAAAAAAAAATCGATTTAGTTATTTTTCGCCACTAAGTTTGTCATTGCAGTTATGACGCAAAATGGCCAACGGCGATGATTGCACGATTGACCTATACTAAGATTTGTTTCAAAATTTTAGATTAACTCCCTGGGTTACACTGTGTGGGACAAATGTTTTTTATCACATTTTTTGCAAAAATCGTGTAAAATGAACTTGAAAAACTACTTTTCATTCCTTAATCTAAATGTTAAGAACTTTCTTTTGGTACCACACAATAATATTTATAAAAAATATATTTTTTTAACGACACAAAAAAAAATTGATATTTTTTGATAAACTAATTTGATCAAAAATTCCTATTGAACTATTCCAGTCCCCATTAATTTTCCGAACATTATTGCGCGGTTAACATTTCAAAAATTGCACGAACTTTTTGATCACATCTCGTACAATTTTGAATCACTTGTTAAAGAGCTTTAATAAGTGTATGAATCGTTAATAACAAAGAATCTTTGCTATAACTTAATTTACTTTACTTTTTACCTATTGTGTTTAATATTATAAAATTATTAGCAGTAATATTTAAAAACAAACAAATCTTTGAATATAATTTTGAACATTTACAAGGTATTTCTCCCAGGGAAGGCCCGAGGCAGAGTTGGGCATTATTTAACTAAACTTTCAATCAACTAAAAATTTGAATGAAAATGTAATCAACAGGGCTCAGACATTTTTACGCAAATCTGCTCTAACGATATTATTAATGAGATGTTCATAGACGTAGAAAAATTCACATCATAATATCAATAAATGGGTACTCGTTATCTAAAAACATTCCTTATTAATACAAATGCTACTACATATGTTTTTCCATAATGTGCATTGTTGAATGCAATATCATTATGAGATGTTATCGTTGTTAAGAAATGTTATTAAAGAAAAACATTTATTTTAATGCAAATGTCAAATACTTTCAAACCTGTAATATTTTGAACCGTTATTTAATCTGTATAAACTTTGCAAGTCCTGTCAAATATTTATTTTTTTTCTGAACTGTGAACAGAGCTGAACAATAATTCTCATAGGTATTTAGATTTAGAGCAGGCCCGTGCAACCTTTTAAGCGTGAGGGCCACTTAGAAGATTTGAGAAATCTTCGCGGGCCACACTACTTTCTATCAAGGATTATGGTGTTTCCTTGGTCTGGTGGGTCCAAAGATATTTTGAATAATTAAACACAAATAATTTTGATATTTGTAGCTTTATTATATAACAAGTTAACAAAAACACCCCTTTGGTAAGATACATTGCACAAGATTATCAATATTAACCGCTTATGCAGAAAAATAAATAAAATTTTTATCATTTAGAAAAACACACAAATTATTGCGTAAATATTGTACAAAATATATCATTTTATACTTGAAATAGTTGTGAAAGGAATTTTATAAGAAAACTTATACAAAATAGTATCTATTAATGGGTGCGTTTTGTTGGTGGCTGGTTGGAAGTACTAGAATTGATGCGCAAGAAAACGACAATTTTGATCGTGAAGTAAACATGGAACGACATTTGCTTGGAGGTTAAGTCAGATGGTTATACTTAGAACAAATAACGAACATATTTCACCTAAATGGATAATCTAAATAATAAATGCAGAATAAAAAAACTTTATAATTGAAGCAAATATTCAAGAATGTTTTAGAACGAGTAATTGAATTGTACATACATTTTAAGTTTAGATTTATCAATACTATATTAAAATCAAATAGGTATATATTTATTTTAGGACATAAAATGAGAAAATACCTAAAAGTAAAGATTATTTTCAAGCAGTAATACCAAGATTAATTTCTAATATGTACATTTAAAAACCAAATGAAAACAACTGCATTCAAATATTACTTTTCATCCCCAGCACACTTATTCATTCCAGTCGTTCGATCTCGAGTCATCGAATGAGTAGAATGAATAGAATACTAATATAGTCGCAACAAAACGCGTATTCTGATTAAACCGAAACCAAAATTGGCACAACAAAACGCACCCAATAAATCAAAAACTTTTTTTAATGTGATTTCATTTTTACATTGGTGTTTGTCCACAATTTGAGAAATATTCAGGCGGATATTTGAAATACACATTTTATATCTCAATTTGCTTTGCTTTTTTTTTCTAATATTCAATTTCGCTCCGTGGGCCGTAGGTTGCACGGGCCTGATTTAGAGCATATACTTTCAAACACTTCTTTAATCTATCTGCTAATATTCACTTTTTTACAATAATAATAATTACAGCATTTTTAAAATATATTTCTTTCTGAAAGAAAAATTTGTAGACATTTTTCATATTGCTATTTATATTTTTATTATTTTGGAGATATTAAAATGACTGAATTAAATTTTTTAACAAAATATGGATCACTTATCATTTTCAAGTTATTAACGAAAAACAATTTTTGTATACTTTGTAAAAAATATATAATATGCACAAAAATAAATCATTTAACTCAACACGTCAGTGGAAAGATACATAGAACTAATGTCCATGGATTACAAGAATTTTAATACCGACCGGCGTAGCGTAGTGGTAACACATGCGCTCTGCGTTGCTAAGGTCTCGGGTTCGAATTCCGTTCAGGCATGGAATGTTTCAAAGAATAAGAATTGTCCTGGTTAATTGGCGAAGCAGCAAAGGCTATAAAAAAAAAAATTAAAACAAGTAACTCGTGACTTCGCCCTTTATTTAAATAATAAAATCTAAGCAGTTCTTCAGAGAAATCCAGACCTTCGTATATTAACACAAATTTATTCCGATGACTGCTCCGATTTTTTAAAACCATATTTTAATCAATATCGAAATTATTTTTCCGAGCTCCTGTCATTACTTGTGATGTCGAAAGAACTTTTTCAAGATTTAAAAACATTCATAATTTTACATACATATGATTGTATGCATGTATGTATTCAAATTTAAACTTTGTTTCAACTGCTGAAAATGAATCCTTTATAGTATGTGTTTGGGACTCGGTTGATTCTTCCATTTCCATTTCGTCGTTGTTTATTTCTGCCTTCAAATTCGGATCTGACCCAGCTAAAATTTCATCTTCCTTCATATCCTTCTCCGTTTCGAATTCTTCATCAATATTTGAAAAATTTTCGCCTTGCCTTTTCATAACTCAGTAATTCCCTTAGCCAATTCAGTACTTCTTCAGTGTTTTCGCGATAGGCAGCAGTGGTGATGCGCAGTGGCGGCGTTAGGCGTCGGCAACGTCGGCTACCGCCGACGGCCTCGTGCTTGAGGGGGCCTCGCAAAACTTTTACAAGTTATTGAAAGTTTAAATATTATATATTAATTATGACTTATGATATTTTTACATTTCTCATTTCGCTTTGCTGGAGAAAAATATGTTTATTTGTATATTTGTCGGTTTTATCATTGGATTCTATCACTTCGACTTTAAATAAATAACGTTTTCTAAGTATTAATCTTATTCTATATATTGTGCATAAAAACTTATAAATTCAAAATTGACTGTTTAAAAATGCAAATCGGGTCCGCAAATATTAAAATATATAGTGTTTAGTGGCTAAAAAGTCAAGTTAGAAGACTAGGCCAAATCAGGGTTTGTTTTTACTATAGTTTTTTTTTTTTTTTACTGGGAAATGAAAGGGGCCTCGCAAAGCTAATTTCGCGAAGTCCACGATTGGTCTAGCGCTGCCGCTGGTGATACGTCGTTATAAAAATAATTTGACCCAAATTTCAAGCCATTTTTCGTCGTTATATTAATTTCGTCGTTATATTAATTTCGTCTTAATATCCGATGTCGTTATAAACGATAAGTCTTACGTATAAAAAGATATGTTTCTGGCCGGGACTTTGAAATTTCGTCGCAAAAACCAATATGTCGTTATCATAGTTTTAATAGACACATTTAAAAAAATATCTAGATACAGATACAGAATTATGAAAAATATCTAGATACAGATACATGCCAAAATTAACTTTTGAAAATAACACTGAAAAATGATAATACCATATAACATGTTTAAGAAATTCATTTTTACTGAAATACATAATAAGCTAACAATTAACAATGCATTATAATTAAATAAACAGGGCATGCTAATCAGTATTATACAAGCTGTTCAAAAATAGCGGTGACGTCACAAAAAGCTCACTAAACTCAAAGTAAATCACTATTCTACGGAATAATTTTGTACTAAGTAACGTATATATAAAATGTAAAATATATTTTATGTTATGTTAGTCATATGTACTAACGTATAAGACTAATGTTAGTCTTACCGATACGCAGCTATGTTCTTGTTAAGGCTGCGTATAACTCCCAGAGGTTACCAGTTTCTTATACAAGACTAACAATCTGAAATAAAATTAGTATCATACTATACATCCAATTTTGCATCGAGTTTTTATCTATCTAATAGGATATTTTTAATTGTAGAAACATTTATTGTAAAAATATGATCGCTAAATAACTTAAAAATAGACATCAGCGATATTGTTCTATAATTTTTTAAATATATTTGTGGGTTTCGAATAACTTTTATATATATATATATATATATATATATATATATATACTTTTGTATAGAAATGTTCAAATAATACGTCCACATTTTTTTCGACTTGATTACTTATAGTTTAGAACCTTCGTCGAAAAATATTATACATGATGATAATGGAATGCCACTTGGTACACGTATTCTTCACGAAAATTAAATCATTATTACCCGTGACACCTATTTTGAGAACCGCAGCAGATTCAAGATGGCGGCAAAAATAACTGTAAGTAGTTTTCACAATAGAGCAAAATAGCTAGAAACATATTTGTAAGATGAAACTTTAGCTACAATTTGCCGCATCGTACGCAAATATGCGTCGATTAGTTTACAAGATGGCGTCTATAATACAATTTGCTTGTTTACAATTACTTAGCAGTTTTTTCTACATTTAAAAATATCCTATTAGATAGATAAAAATTCGCTGCAAATTTTGATATATAGGTTGTTATTAATTTTATTTCCGATTATTAGTTTTGTATAAGAAACTATTGTGAACTATAGGAATGTGCGCCGCCTTAAAGGGATGTTCTTTTAAATCAAATTTTTGGCTCTAATTTTTGATCACGAATAAAAAAATTACTGATAAGAAATATGTGATTATTATTTTTTTTTTTTTCAACATTCCATACATATTTAATTTACTAGCAGACCCCTTGCCAACAACGTTGGCAAACTGGTAACGAATAAAAATCAATATAAACAGGAATCAATTATTAAAATTTGCATGATTCTGCGTATATTAACAAAACAAAAACGTTTCTTGATTATACCTAGGAAATCCAAAAAAGTTGCTTAATGCGTGTCGTTTCAAAATTAGTAACGCGCCGGATACGGCCCGCGGGCCATATGCTGGACATCAATGGTAAAGCTGTTTCGGATTATACCTAGGTAATCCTAAAAAGCCGCTCAATGCGTGTCGTTTAAAAATTAGTATCGGACCGGTCAGTCCGCGGGCGTAACATCAATTAACATAACATCCTTTCATCAAGTAACCAAACGTACTGATTTGAGAGCTCAGCTTTGTCGGGGTACGTCGTTTCCCCACTCAATTCGTGGCCGCCCGCTTGCCGCAACACCCGCTAGCACCATGGAACTTAGCGTTACGTACACACAGAAATTAGGGCTTTTATATATATAATAAACAAAATTTCAGTTGACATTCTGACGCTTACAAATTAAATTTATGTGAAATATCAAAAAAAAATAACATTTTTCTACGTCCTTTAGGAAACACCTACTTACTAATTTCAATTAGGAAATGAACATCATGAGGAAGAACAGTCTTTGTATTCTTACAATGACTGATCATGGGCCTTTAGCCATTGTACAAATTATTATATTATTATTATTTAAAAAAATATAGCTGTTTTATCTTGTACTGGCTATAAATAAACAAATTAAAATTAAATACAGATGCAGATTAGAGATGGGTCGTTTATGAACGAACCGGCTCAGTACGCTGACCAAAGTGACACGGTTCACCAAATTGAAATGAGCCGGCTCACGGCTCACTGCATAGTTTCAAGGATTCGATTGATCGGGCGATTGTGAGCAGTGACCGGAGTGATTCGGATCTGGATCGATGTCATGTTGAACTTCGCGAGAACTCGGTTTGTAAGTATGTATTATCATAAAGTGTATTTTGTCATCAATTTGTAGGGCAGTCTATTTGAAACTAATAGGCTTAATCTGTACTTTCTTAGAACCATACTATATAAAAATATTGCCCAAATCCCAGATGTCCGATTTATAAGGGCAATAAACATCGCCATAAACTTAACACATCTGGTTTAAAATACAGTAGGTACAAAAAGTGAATTGTTTGTTTACTATTAACCCGGCAAAAATGTTAGATAACTCACTTCTATAGAGTTTTATTTATTTAACTGAGCGACGTTCTACCTACATATTGCAAACCAACAACCATATTGAACGAACGATCAACAAATGACCGACCAGTGTCTCGGGAACATGTTTACTTAGCCGGATCAATGAGCCGGCTCAACAAACTGAACGACTCCACTAATCCGGTTCCGTAAACTGAGCCGAAATTCCCATTTCTAATGCCATTGTTACTGTATCTAGATACATTACAACACTGGCCGTTATATCAGATGTTATGAACGATATCCACTGTATTTCCTATTAATTTAATGAAGGCTTAAATACAAAATGTTTGTTAATGCAACATTCTCCTCCAAATGTAAACTTAAACCTCACCGTCCAGTTAACAAAAACTCGACACACCCTCTTCCCGCAAACAAGAATCTGACCTCCGAAGCCGTACATACCGTTCCAGAGAAACCAGAGGCCAATTCGAAGGCTATACTACATAAATAATTAGTAGAAATTCAATTAATGTTTTAATGAATTTTGCCAACGGGCAATATGAAGAAAGTAAAAGATTTTATACCTAAAATTATTTGTTTTTAGGGTTTTGTAGGTATGACCAAAAAACTCTTATACCGTCATTTTGTCGTCTGTCAGTCTGTCTGTCTGTCTGTTCGGTTAAAATTGTAGTCAAACGGCTAAACCTAGAGAGTTGAAATTTGGCATGCTTATACAACTCTTTGACCCGCACATAGGAAAAATACTAAAACATCTAAAAAACATACCCCCCTAAAAATATAAACAAATATGTGCTCGAAAACAAAAATATTTTTTTTTAATTCTGAGTAGGGTATCAAATGAAAGCCCTTAGTACGTGGATTAACGATCAAATTTTTATTTTTGCAAAATAAATTATTTTGATGCGATTTTTGCCAAAATTGTGCAAAAAAATTTTTGTCCCACACCCTGTAGCCCAGATGGTTTAAACTAAAAATCTAAAAAAATTCTAAGTTATGTATATTGGTGTGAACCGAAATAGTACAACAGGAATTTTTGATCAGATTATGTTTTCGGAAAATAACGCATTTTTTGTGGTTTTTGGTTCACAAAGTACAAAAGTTATATCAATGTAAGACACTCATATTCAAGGCGTACGATGGCGTAACGGGTTAGAGCGCTGGTGTCGGAAGCTAAAATTCTCTGGAAAACGAAGGGTTTCGAGTTCGAATACGGAGTGAGTTTTATTTTTTGTTTTTTTTTTTGCATTTTTATTATGTTGAAATTATTTTGTCAAAATTCTAGTTATATTTTGACAAATGTTGTATTTAATTTTTAAGAGCGTAAATTTAATAACCAGTCTTATTATATGATTCACAGACGATAAATTATTTTAAAAATATCGTTCATTTTGCCGTGATTACTACAAAGTAAAATTAGTCCTACACACTCAGCATACCGCCTTCACTTATTATATACCTGCGAAACCCTGAAATGTGTGAATATTCACACTTCACATTAATTTTTTACATTTTGTTTTAAAAACAACATAAAAATTTTCTTAACTGAAAAATAAATAAAAATTTGTATTATTGTCTGTTTACACAATTCCGTTTTTATAATAGAAATGTAGAGCAGTGTTACTCAACAGGTGGTCCGCAGAAAAATTTCAGTGGTCCGCGAAAGTTTTCGTATGTGTTTTTTGCATTTTTTTGTTATTTTTTATACACATTTTTTCTATAAACTTTCTGTGATTTTCTACAAATAAAATAAATGTATTTAGTAGCACATTAAATATATTTGTTTTCTTGCAAAAAATGAACCTACAATTATTATTAGTGGTCCGCGTTAGAAAATTTTATATTTTACTGGTCCGCGGTGCGTTTTTGGTTGAGAAACACTGATGTAGAGTATGTTAAACAGAAGTATACGAAATTTTTCACTGTGAAACATGACATGATAAGGAAATAAAATAAATATTTGGTTAACTCCAAGTTTTATTGGATCCCATTTTATTCGATGACATACCTAACTGTAAGAATACTAGTATCAAGAAAAATCGTATAAAACTTTGTTGAACCAACCGAGAATTTGTTATATTTCCTAATACACAGTTGCACCAGCTTTTTAGGGTTTTGTAGGTATGACCAAAAAACCCTTATACCGTCATTTTGTCGTCTGTCTGTCTGTCTGTCTGTCTGTCTGTCTGTCTGTCTGTTCGGTAAAAATTGTAGCCAAACGGCTAAACCTAGAGAGTTGAAATTTGGCATGCTTGTACAACTTTTTGACCCGCACATAGGAAAAATACTAAAACATCTAAAAAACATATCCCCCTAAAAATATAAACAAATATGTGCTCATCGAAAAAAAAAATATTTTTTTAAAATTCTGAGTAGGGTATCAAATGAAAGCCCTTAGTACGTGGATTAACGATCAAAATTTTATTTTTGTATTTTGAATTATTTTGATGCGATCTTTGCCAAAATTGTGCAAAAAAAATGTTGTCCCACACCCTGTAGCCCAGATGGTTTAAACTAAAAATGTGAAAAAATTCTAAGTAATGTATATTGGTGTGAACCGGAATAGTACAACAGGAATTTTTGATCAGATTATGTTTTTGGAAAATAATGCATTTTTTGTGTTTTTAACCAAAATATGTTAAATATTTAATTCGCTATGTAACCAAGTAGATACGTCAGCGCTCATAGCGATGTGCGTTTAGTCATTGGTTTTCTAATTTGCTAAACAGTTAACTTGCAAACTAGAGTTCGAATCCTGTCAATTTTAATTTTTTTGTTTTTTTTGCAGTTTTCTTTTGTTTAAATTATTTTGTAAAAATTCTAGTTATATTTTGTTAATGTTGCATTTAATTTTTAAAAGCGTAAATTTAATAACTAGTGGGAAATGTTGAAATTATAATTTAATTCTGTTTGATGTATACGAAATCAGAGGGCGGGGCTAATGATTTAAGCAACCAATAGAAGCCATAGGCGCAATTTTCAAAATCTGAAAAATACTGCACATATTTAGAAACTTAAATAATGGTATTAGGCATTTGAATTAAAATTCATAAAAAAATATTTTGACATAAAATTTGTTTTGGCATCCCAAATAATCATCATTCAGTTATTAAATACCTGCAAAACCCTGAAATGTGTGAAAATTCACACTTCACATCAATTTTTTCTTTACAATATTGCGATTCTACAAACTGTTATTTATTATTTTTGTCATAGAAAAGTTTCTATTATTTATTATTATTTGTTAAGGTATTTCTTCTCTATAATTGTGATTATATGAACTGTGTGTGATCATGGTCAAGTATTTCCGCGCTTCGGGCAGACTCTTTATATGGCAAAAATTAAGTTAAAAATTAAGTTGCCAGCCGAACCCACATATTTAAAAAATATTTGTTGAGCAAAAAATAAGTCTTCAACCAAAATTTTCAACACTCCTTGTGTCTGGCGCCCCAGGCAACTGACTGTCTTGACACCCCCTTAATCCAGCCCTGTGTTTATTAATTTCTTCCTAATTTGTTAGAATTTTATTTTAGTTACGTCCAATATATTTTTGTATTTTCATTTTTATGTTCCTAAATTGTATATTGTTTTCGTTTTTGACAATAAAATCAATTTTAATTTAGTTAAATAGTACAAATACGTAGCAACGCTTTGAAATGCTTAGTATTTTTGTGATTTACTGAATGCTTAAAATTTCATGAAAGCTGGTGCAATTGAGCATTAGAAACTTACTTGAAAATGTTCATTTTTAGTAAACTGTTTTTATAAAGATTTTTTTATTTCAGATATATTGTTTACTGCATTATTATTAATTTATAGAAAAGATTATTTTAGTTGATTTTAAGTGCTTATTTAATGTTATTACACTTTTTCAGGAATGTGGTAATATAATAAAAAAGATTGAGTTAAGTATTAAGTCAAACACTTTTATTTTGTGTAATAGAACATAAACAATTTTTTACAAAAAAATATACATTTATTTCATAGTCAAAATTAACAGATTACAAAAAAACCTATTTAGTTATAATAAAACTTATTTAGTGGGCTGCTGGGTATGGTCCAGTCTTGACAGCTGGTGCATATGGGCCAGTTTTGACAGCTGGTGCATATGGGCCAGTTTTGACAGCTGGTGCGTATGGGTAGGTAATTTTTGGTTTTGGAGTAGTGGCTGGTAGGTAAGTGACCTTCTTGGTGGCTGGTGCGTATGGGTAGGTAACGACGACCTTCTTGGTAGCTGGTGGGTATGGGCCAGATTTGACAGCTGGTGCGTATGGGTAGGTAATTTTTGGTTTTGGTGTAGTAGCTGGTGGGTATGGGTAAGTTTCCTTCTTGGCAGCTGGAGCATATGGGTATGTAGCTGGAGCGTAATGACCATCATGATGGCTATCGTGACCGTGTGGGACTACTTCGACGCGGGTAACTGGTTTATTTGACTCGAATCCTGGTGTACCTGGACGGTATGAGACGGAAGATGTGCTCAGGAGATCTGGGATAGCTTCACCGTTCAGTTTTGGGCCGGCTGTATGGGCTGGGTAGTACTTTTCTCCGGAGGTCAAAGCTTCGAGAACGGAGGTAGAGATGTCTACTTTTGGTGGGGTTGGTGGAAAACTGATGGATGGGATAGATGGGAAAGATGGGACAGCTGGACCGGCTGGGACTCCATATACCTAAAAACAATAAAAATATATTAGATTGTTCAAACTTTCCAAAGACAAATGTAAATTATGTTGTAGCCAATGTATTGAATTGTGACATATTATACAGCAATTTCAGTAGATTTGTTTTTAAAGATTTAGTATCTTTGATTACTGATGGTTGATATCTGATAACTGTTAGCACAAAAAGAAGACGTTAGGACGGTAAAGATGTTTTGATGACGCCAAGGGAAAAATCCAACTTTTTAAATGTAAGCACTGAACCTTCCTGTCTGTTCAAATGCATTGCAGATGTTGGGATTAACAAATTTAAAACTGAAAATGAATAGCTAAATTGTAATTGTAAAGAGTTGTAAAAATAATTTAAGTTATAAGAGAGAATTTAAGTTAACTGAAATTTGTATAAAGTATTTGGAAAATATTGCTTAGAAAATTGAATTTGGAAATGTACTAGACTGAAAATTAGGATTTTGTATTTAATTCGGTCAATATTTTTCACTAACACATCTGTGTTGACAATCTAGGAATTGTATCCACCTAGTTATACTACACGCGGTTATAACATTTGAACTGTTGATTCAATTTACCTTGTGTGGAACGATTACTTTTGGTTTAGGGGTGGCTGGTGGTCCATAAACAACATGTGGTTTGGCTGGGATGATAACTTTCTTGACGGCTGGTGGTCCATATACTGGAGCTGGGACGGCGATTTTAACAGCTGGTGGTCCATATACTGGAGCTGGGACGACGACCTTAACGACTGGTTTTGGGGTGGTTGGTACTCCATATACTACATGAGGTTTTGGTGGGATGGTGACCTTCTTGGCAGCTGGGGGTCCATATACTACCTGGGGGATGATGACTTTCTTGGCGGCTGGTGGTCCATATACTACCTGGGGGGTGACGACCTTCTTGGCGGCTGGGGGTCCATATACTACCTGGGGGATGATGACCTTGACCTGGAAATTTAAAGGGTTTAAGATTGAATTTATGGTGTGAATGTAAAAATCCACACGTGAAAAGGCAATCAGTGAATAAGAAAAGTAAGGAAGATTCTAGAGGACAGAATGGTAAATTAAAAAAGGTAGAGACATCAGTTGAAAGAAACAAAACTGTGCGGAAGTGCTCTTTTAGAAAATAAGTTAAAAAATAGCTGTTGCACTATTTTAATTAATATTTTTTACAAAAATAATCAAATTCAAGTTTTTAAAAACTTTTTTCATATTAATAAGAAGCTATATGATTATAATACGAATTTAATACTATTTTTAAATATTAAACAGTTAATTTATGTACTGTTTTTTTTGAAATTGGACAAATATTTAATTACTTCAATATTATAAATATTAAAAGTTATAATTAAAAATAATACTGACCAATGTAATTTTAAAATTGATCAATTAAAAGTAAATTATAATTTGTTTTTGTAAACAATTACTTGGAATAAACAATTTTAATAAATATACTAATATGAAATTAATAACAATAAATTACTAATACTGATGTTTATCAGGGAGGTTACTTTATTTATGGACAAATTAGCGCATTCACCGTTCGTTAGGAATATATTTATAAATTATATTTCTAAATTTGTTGGTGTTAAATGGGTTAATTTAAACACTTAAGCAAAGAGGCGCTAGCTACGGATTTTCTTTATATGATTTATAATACAATAATTTTAAAAGAAGGAAAGGGACAATTGTATTGATGCAAAAAGATTTTTGTACTAAATACTTATAGCTTTAGGCATTAAAATGACTCAATAGTTAACCAAAATTACTTTAGTAATACTTGACTTTAGAGACTTGTTAGAACGTGTTTGGAAATTAGTAATTTTGATTTTAATTATAAGACTGATATGAGTTTGTAAATCTAAAATTATACCTTTGGTTTAGGTGTGGTTGTTGGTACTCCATAAACGGTGTGTGGTTTCTCAATCTTGACAATTGGTGGAGGTACTGGAACGGCAAGTGGTTTGTGTGGTACACCATATTCAGTATGTGGTTTAGCTGGTACACCATATTCGGTATGTGGTTTGGTGATGATTACTTTCTTGGTAACTGGCAACAGTTTTGGTGCAACTACAAGAACTGGCTTCTCTACAATCTTAACGACAGCTGGTGGTCCATAAACTTTGTGTGGTACGATTGGTTTGTGGGTGGTTGTCACGATCTTTGGTGGGTATGGGGCGACCTTTGCTGGGTATGGAGCAGATCTTATGGCTGGAAGACCATATTCATGAGGCAATGGAGCGTCTGAATAGACCTGGCCGATCAGGACAACTACTAAACAAGCTACGAAAGATTTCTGAAACAAAGAAAACAAATTTTAAAATAAAATATAATGAGAGCTTTTCAAACGTCGATTAAACAACAAAAAGTTTTAAAAAACTTTTCATTTTGACAGGTTTTTGTCGACATTTCCAACAAATATTCATCCAGAAATATGAATAAACAATCGAAATAATGCACTTAGTAATTGAAGTTTTTGAATTTTAAAATGTATTTTTTTCAGTTTTATGTGGGATAATAAATGAAAGCCTTTAATAATTATCAGACAGATGGTCTAGCTAATATAGGTATATAAGATACTTAGAAAAAACTATTAAAAGAGCAAAATGAAGGACTAGTATGAGTGAGGTCAAAAACTAGCTCAACATACAATGCTCAATAAAAATAAATGAATTAATATATTAATATAATATGAAATATTACCATTTTAAATTTTGAGTATTAACAGTTTAAATATTGAATGTTTAAATTTTGAATTTGATGTTTTGAATAAAGTTACTATAAGTAAATACTGCTTGTTGTTAACTTACCATGATGTATGAGGTGTTAGTACCTTATGATTTACTAGAAGACGATTCCGAGTTTATATATGAAATAAATGAAGCCTAAAGCTATGATTGTTATCATTTTAAAACGACATTTTTAGGCGACAGTCGGGCAAACATTCGTTTTGTTAGTGAAAGTAAATTTTTGTAAAATAATATATTTTTAATATTAGTTAAAAATATGTTTTTTTAAAATATTTTTTATTGAATTATTATAAAATTATACGAGAAAATTATCAAATATTTATTTACATTTGATTCAGCAAGCATGAAATCCTAATTCCAGGGTTCGTAGATTAATAAAAAAATCCTTATACCAGAGGACTCAACTAATTTTTACATAAGTTCTACTTTGTAAGTAAAAATTATTCCGCGGTTTACTCTTTTAAAAATTGGAGTATAATAGATTTATTATATAGAAAGACAGCAAGACAATATAAAAGAATATCGGCAAAATAATTAAACTTCCATGTTTCACATTTTTTTTTTTATAGATTTCGAAATTTTATCTATTTCTTAAATTAAAATAGGTTAGAAGTTTAATATAAAATATACGTATATATTATTGGCGATCGGCCACTTATCGTTACGCGATAGATCAGCACTCATATGTCAATCTGTCTGTCTGTCTCTCTGTCTGTCTGTCTGTCTGCCTGTTTGTCTGTTTGTCTGTATGATAGATGTTGGGGCTAAACTGATAAACCTAGAGAGATGCAATTTGGAATGCAGGTATAGTTTTTTTTACTTGCATTACGAAAAATACTCAGACTTCAAAAAACATATTGGTCAACAAATATACAGGGTGTAACAGCAAAACCGACCACCGCCAATATTATCTTTATTATTATAGTTTAAAAAAATTTAAAGAACAAAGTTGTAGGAGACCAAGGGGGGCATCTGCAGAAAATGAAAATAATTTTTTAAGCCAGTGGTTCTCAAGTTAGAGTACTAAGTTTTATTTTTTCATATGGGATTATACATATTTTTTGTATCTATATTACTTCTGAATTCATGCATGTATTAGTTTAATATTCATGCATAATAATAATATTCAAAAAATGCGATTGATATTTAAATAATTTTTAATATTAATATATAATGGATCAAAAACAAGAGTGGATAATTTAAAGTTAAAAAATTAATAATCCGACCGACCGCCATCACAAAGTACATGTATAAAATACCTACATTCTAGCAGCAGAGTAGAAATAACTTGGCCTCATATTTTCTAACAGAGATATTATTTATCATGACCATGGAAACGTTACATATAAGTATGAAAAAATTGAGACTTTAAATTTTTCGTTTTATCAAAAAATATCTTAAATAAAAGTTGTTAGTTATTGCTTTTGTAGCAACTTTTATTCGATAAATTTTTTAGAAATTTTTCTGTTGTGAAATATTCGCAAAAATCTTAAAATCGGTACGAGTAAACTCCCATTTTTAGTCAACCGATTTTTACCAAAATTTGATCAACTCGTGCCATTGATGGCAGAAGCTTAAATATGAAGTTTCATAAAAATCCTTTCAGCCGAATTCGGTCTGCACGTGTACACAGACAGACGGACGGACAGACAGACCGCCAGACATTATGCTAAAAATAGTCAAAACGTTATGTAGAGACCTCAATTCGTGGAGATCCATCAAAATCTTGAAATGTCAAAATCGGTATGATCACAATACCTCCCTTATATATGTTGGCGGTCGGTAAAAATAAATAAATATTTTGATACGATTTTTTACCAAAAATGTGTTGTAATCCATCGCATTAAACTAAAATTCTGAAAATATTTTAGTTAATGTACTTGCGTTTTTGGAAAATATTGCGGTTTTTGTGTTTTTGACAAAATTTATTATTAACGTATTAATTATTGACCCGCCATAGAAACAATCACGACCGGAACCGTGTGATAAAAAAAAGTCGTGAGCCTGCGTGACTTGAAATTTTATTTATACAGTGGATAATTTAAAGTTAAAAAATTAATAATCGTTAAGTACTCCTTATAAATAATATTCCATTATTTTCTAATATAATTCATTCGACTTAAAACAGAAGAAGTAGCTTTCATTATTGTTTCTGGTGTCAAAGCAGTTCAAGCTTGTATAACTCTGTCCATCAAAAAAGGAGTGTCAACATAGCTTAGTGCACATTAATATTAAAAATATAAAATTATTATATTACAATCGCATTTTTTTCAATATTTTTTTATGTAGGGATATGGAACTAATACATTTTAATTAATATTTATTACAATAATTATTTGTCGGCGTGGTAGCGTAGAGGTAGCGCTCCTGCTTCATGCGCCAAAGGTCCCGGGTTCGATTCCAGGTCAGGGCATGGATGTTTGTGAGCCACAGTGTAATTGGGACATTTAGTGTTGTTCTGTTCTGTTGGTAAACGGCTAAACCTAGAGAGTTGAAATTTGGCATGCTTATACAAGTCTTTGACCCGCACGTAGGAAAAGTACTAAAATATCTAAAAAACATATTCCCCTAAAAATATAAACAAATATGCGCTCATCGAAAAAAAAATATATTTTTTTTAAATTCTGAGTAGGGTATCAAATGAAAGTCCTTAGTACGTGGATTAACGATCAAAATTTTATTTTTGCAAAATAAATTATTTAGTCGCGATTATTGCAAAAATTGTGCAAAAAAAAACTTTTGTCCCACACGCTGTAGCCCAGATGGTTTAAACTAAAAATCTGAAAAAAATCTAAGTAATGTACATTGGCGTGAACCGTTATAGTACAACAGGAATTGATTGTACAAAGGGTTGATCCAAATATCTGAAATATTCTCCATAATGTATATTGATAGGAACCGGAATAATTCAACAGGAATTTTTGATCAGGTTAGTTTTTCAAAAATTAACGAATTTTGTGTCGTTGAAAAAAATAATATATTTATTAAAATATGTATTGTGGTATCAAAAGAATCTCTTAAAACGTAGATTAAGGGACGAAAAGTAGTTTAAAAAAATCAGCTGTGGCCACCACAGGACCGACCGCCATCACAAAGTACTTGTATAAAATACATACTTTCTAGCAGCAGAGTAGAAACAACTTGCTCTAATATTTTCTAACAGAGATATTATTTATCATGACCATGGAAACGTTACATATAAGTATGAAAAAATTGAGACTTTAAATTTTTCGTTTTATCAAAAAATTTCTTAAATAAAAGTTGTTAGTTATTGCCTTTGTAGTAACTTTAGTTCAATAAATTTTTTCAAAATTTTTTCTGTTGTGAAATATTCGCAAAAAATCTTAAAATCGACACGAGTAAACTCCCATTTTTAGTCAACCGATTTTTACCAAAAGTTTATCAACTCGAGCCATTGATGGCAGAAGCTTAAATATGTTAAATAAGTTTCATAAAAATCCTTTCAGCCGAATTTGCTCTGCACGTGTACACGGACAGACGGACCGAGGGACAGACGGACGGACGGACAGACCGACAGACATCATGCTAAAAATAGTCAAAACGTTATGTAGGGACCTCAATTCGTGGAGATCCATCGAAATCTTGAAATGTCAAAATCGGTATGATCACAATACCTCCCTTATGTATGTTGGCGGTCGGTAAAAATAAATAAATATATTGTGATACGATTTTTTACCAAAAATGTGTTGTAATCCATCGCATTAAACTAAAATTCTGAAAATATTTTAAGTAATGTACATTGATCTGATCTTGCGTTTTTGGAAAATATTGCAGTTTTTGTGTTTTTGACAAAATTTATTATTAACACGTTCGCGGACAGTACGGCTATAGCCGTCGAATATTTTTCCTAGCTCAGGTCATGTCGGTCTAAACCGTCCTACTTTTTTATTCAAATATACAAATGACGGCTGGTGCAGGTATTAATTCCATTTAAGTATATGAAAACTAGTATAAACTGTCCTATCAGGAACATACCAAACACAGTAAAGTCCTATTATAAACAAAAATCTAAAAAAGTGACATTTTGGGTACATCTCATTGTACAAAACTGAACGTGTTAACGTATTAATTATTGACCCGCCATAGACACAATCACGACCGGAACCAGAGCCGCAGTAAGGGGGGCGGAGGGGGCGACGGCCCCTAGCGCACTAAGGAAAACGGCGCCGATGAGCTTGACTAAGGGGCGCCACATTGCGAAAGTGAGGACCTTTTTTTTGCTCTTCACTTGGATTTTGGGAGGTGAGGACCTTTTTTTTCTCTTCACTTGGAATTTGCGAGGTGAGGACCTTTTTTTTTGCTCTTCACTTGGAATTTGCGAGGTGAGGACCTTTTTTTTTGCTGATCACTTAGAATTTAGGAGGTGAGGACTTTTGTTTTTGCTCATCATCTAGATTTTGGGCGGTGAGAATCTTGTTTTTGCTTATCACTTACATTTATTTGCCAAGGGCGCCAAAACGCGGTTTTGCCCCTAGCGCAAGTTTTCCTTACTGCGGCTCTGACCGGAACCGTGTGATAAAAAAAAGTCGTGAGCATGCGTGAGTAAACGTTTCATTTTCGTGAGCGGGCCTTATCGTGACAAAAATAACTCATGGACATCTCTATTCGCTGCTATAGATGCTACACAGATGTAAATATTGCCACAACTGATGAGTATTATATAATACAAATATTTTGACAATATTATTTTCATTAACCGCTACCTAGAATATATAAACCAGATGTGAAGTACATTCCTCTTCAACATAGTAGATAATAACCGAGTTCTAGGAATTGGGTTATTATGATATACGCAAATAATTCCCACTACAGAATGAGAACTGCGAAGGCTTAATGAAATATGCCGTAAAAATGGTTTGAAATGTAAAAGAGCAGTGGCGCAGCCAAGATTTTGTCTTGGGGAGGGCCAAATCAAATTTCGAGGGTGCGCGGGCCGCAGACGGCCCAGAACCTCATTTTTTGTGGCTCCTGAAGCGGTAATCAAAATCACTTGAGCTTATTTAAGGGAAAAATATATTTAAAAATGTAAAATATACTCTCTTCCCCTTTTCTGTTTATAAAAAAATGTCAAGAAACCCTTCGGGATATTTAAAGTTCCGTCACTGCTTATCATTTTGTAAGTAAAATAGACTGCGACCCAAATCAGTTCGACACCCCTGCTGTTGGATATTGATGTTTATATCAAATAATAATTCCATTATTTGTTGAAAAAAAAATGTAATTAATCCATGTATCAAGAACTTTCACTTGATTTTTTCTTCGATAAATACATATTTATTTATATTTTTCGTGGGATATATTTTTGAAGTCTCAATATTTCTCTTACTTATGTTCTCAGTTCTTATGTTCTCTAAAAATAACACGTAAATGTATTTTCACTTGAACAATAATTATGTCACTTTATCAAGAGTAGGAAATTTTAAAAAAATGTTTACTTATACGAAAAAAAAAAAATGCCAATATTGTTTACAATGAAGTAATTTAAACTACTGTTGTGGTTAACAAATTTTATCTTGAACTTCCCGAGCAGCACCGTGTAATCTGATGGTTCTGGGAGGGGCCCAGGCCCGTCGCCCCCCCCCCCCTTGGCTGCGCCACTGTAAAATAGAGAAGAATATCAGTGACTTCTAAATAAACGGTCTACATTAACACATGCACACAACTATTAAATTTAATAAACCGTAAAAATATCTAGTTACAGATTACCTTTTGGATCTATATTCACTAGGGCGACTATTCGTCCCGCATTTTGCGGGACTGTCCCGCATTTTAACATATTGTCCCGCATTAAGATGCGTCCCGCAAAAGTCGCGCATTGTCCCGCATTTTAACATTTTGGACTTGGGAGGTAAGGACCATTTTTTTTTGTTTTTTGCTATTCACTTGGATTTGGGAGGTGAGGACCTTTTTTTGCTCTTCACCTGGATTTGGGAGGTGAAGACCCTTTGTGTTTTGCTCTTCACTTGGATTTTGGGAGATGAGGACCTTTTTTTTGCTCTTCACTTGGATTTGGGAGGTGAAGACCTTTTTTTGCTCTTCACTTGGATTTTGGGAGATGAGGACCTTTTTGTTGCTCTTCACTTGGATTTGGGAGATGAGGACCTTTTTTTGCTCTCCACTTGGATTTGGGAAATGAGGACCTTTTTTTGCTCCGTCCCGCATTGCCTTCTTAAGAAAATGGTCACCCTAATATTCATCCTTGAGCTTCCTAAATGAATAGATCCATCCAAATACACGGGGTACATCCAGCAGCGGCTGGTGGGTAAAATATTTGAGGGGACACTTTTTGATCAATATATTGCAGTGTCCAGCCTACGGCCTGCGGGCCGAATCTGGCCCAACAGTAAGTTACAAACGGCTCGCATGAAATTCCTTCCCCTTGTTCTTTTTAGAATCACCCTCCCCCCTTCCTCAAAAGATTTTTGGTATTTCTCCACTAGCCCTGTCCTTAATTGATTTTCAGAAGTTCTTCCCCATGTTCTAAAACGATTTTCAGAATTTCGCCCACCCGTCCTCTGTGATTTTTATCTAATCAATCAATAAATCTAATTCAATCTGTCCTGTGAAACATATTTAGAATTTATATACACAATGTATTAAGGTAGAGGGAGCACGATTATCTCAAAAACGCTATGTGTAAATTGGTAAAAAAATTTAAAGACTTAAGTTGACCATAATGACATTAAAAATGATTAAAAATATTTTGCTTTCAAATTATACTTCCAAGTACGACTAGAAAGTGAATAATTTTTTATTATATATACATTTTTTTATTAAGCTCCGAGCTACAGATCGAGCAATCATTGATCGTTAAAAAAATTGTGCCCCATTTTAAATTATTACCATTGTTTTTTACTGAACTCTCTATTAATGTTCTATTTCCATTTTTGTTCGATTGTGAAGGTATCCAGTTTCACGTGTGAGTAAAATCAAATCAAACGAACGCTAAGCTAAGGCTGCCGGCCTAAATTCACCAACACATTCACACTAACTCACCGCTGTTGCCATTTCCAGTTCATTTTTATTACTTGCGTAGATAAATATATTAGAAATCGCATGTGGCAACACTGTACCGGGACACTAACGTGTAGTATCCACAGCATTGTTTACTAGATCTAAATTTTTAAAATCTTATGTAAAAAAACTTTGAATTAGAAATAATAAAAATAAATATACGCAGATGTATTTAGCTGGTTTAATGCAATTTTAAAGTATAAATAAGATCTTAAATTCAGTTTTCCTTATTACATTTTTTTAGAAAGACACTGTTCCAGCGCCATCCTGTCTCAGCCGCCACTGGTTGCATCCATATATTGGGGACAAGTACTCTTTATTTTTTCTGGTTTAGTGGTACGTAGGGTTTCTCTCCCGGGATCCCGGTAGATTTTTAGCTATAAAAATATCCCGGGACAAAATCTCTGTCCCGGGAAATCCCGGAATATTATTTTAATTTTTTTTATTAATATTTGTTATTTAGAATCATACTATAAAAATACACAATGATTGTTTTCTATTTATTAGAATTATTATTTATCTTTTACTTTAACTTTCCGACGCATTTCAAGGTTTTTTTTCGTTGTATTTTTTTTTAAATAATTTTATATTTTTTCTAAATAATTTAAATAAGTTTCTATATACT
Organism: Liopterus haemorrhoidalis; assembly: GCA_963971575.1. Taxonomy (NCBI): domain Eukaryota; kingdom Metazoa; phylum Arthropoda; class Insecta; order Coleoptera; family Dytiscidae; genus Liopterus; species Liopterus haemorrhoidalis. The sequence continues at coordinate 162,959,402 of OZ020611.1, forward strand.
CAAATTCAAAAGTAATTGTTTGTAAATGCATGTATTATATGTGTTTCAAAATGATTGAATGGGTTACTTTACAAGAATCCAAATGAATTAAGCTAAAATTCCATTCCTAGAATGATCCCCGTAAAAAGTAACAAATGTGCGAATTAGATTAGTGCTATTGAATATTCTGTTATATAATTTATTAAATCACTATAAAAATATTGTCTATGTATATACCCCCCTCCTTCCCAGACTAATTTATTTATAATATATTTTAAATTTAATTAAATCCCGGGATCCCGGAACAAAGAACATTTTTTTCCCGGAATCCCGGGATAACAAAAAAGCCGGTAAATGAGAAACCCTAGTGGTACGTGATCAAAAAAGTTTGGAGACCATCGTTATAACAGTGATATGCTGGAGACGACTCGCGCAACTGGTTATTAAATTTTCATGAATTTTCAGAGCCAGTTGATAAACATACTCATTAAAAATTAAATTAAATTATAATTAAATAGGTATTAAAGTCAAATATATTAATTACTAAAAAACTATATATATATATATATATATATAGTTTTTCTCAACTTACAAGAGAATGACTTAATCTGACCTTCATATCGGGTGGGATTTTAGGGGTAGTAAAATAGGGTTATACTTATTTTTTCTTTGAAATGTTAAACATTTTCTTATGCAGCAGCACTAAACAGCTTTCTACAAAATTTTATTTAATCCGGATCTTTGATCTGAAAAAATCATCTACCTCCTGTATCCAGTTTGTGACTATATGTTTGATGTCATCTGTCCAGCGAGTAGGTGGTATTCCTCTGTTTCTCTTCTCTTGCCACGATCTGCATTGAAGAACTAATTTGATCCATCTATTATGGCCTGAACGGGTTATATATTGTGCCCATCTCCATTTCTTTGATGTCACTTTGACCATGATATCGGACAGTTCTTCGGCATATTTCCTCCTGTAGTACTCTGTCGCTAAGAGTGATTCCAACCATAACTCTTTCCATGGATTTTGTTTGATACCATACTGCGACCATGTACAGTATTCCTGTGAAATTTTTGCAACTTCCAGTCAAAATATTTCCTTGGGTATATAAGCAAAACGAATAAAACTTTGCGATCTAATACAATTTTTTATAATCTATTGAATGGAATAAATGCGGAAATTATTTTTTTAAAAACTGGAATAGATAAAAAGCCTCAAAATGAGCAAAAAAAATGAATGTACTAGAAAAATTTCAAAGTTTAGCCTTTTGTAGCTTTTGTAATAATGAAGCTTTGTCTTTAAAATTTTGTCTATTCCTTTGTGTCGCAACTCTGCTCTCAAATATACAGTTTCAACTTATAATCTAATCTCGTTACTTTAAAATTTTACTTTAAATTTTGTGATTTTGCAAAAAATGTCAAATATTGGGTATTTTCAACCAGCTTTTACAAAAAAGAGTCACCCAGAAACATTTTCAAACCAAGTTTATCAGAAAGAGTATATTTCAGACCCCCTTTAACAGTTGGTCACGTTTTTCAATGCGAGCAAACAGTGCCTGAAAATAAGGGTCAAAGGTCATAGAAATTTCTGTGGTAATTGCATACATTAACAGCCAAATATGGCCAGCTCTTCAATTTCTACTTGTTATATGACTGTTCTTTTGCTATTTTTTGAGGAAAATATTTGATTGTGGTAGTCCATGGTGGCATTACACTACCAGTTCAAAAAATTTGAACCAGAAATTTCATCGTCATAGAGATCACGCCCGATAACTGTGCAATACCAGCTATAGGTGGGTCTCTTGGTTCCGGTTCCCTAGCCAATGATTGGGCAGCTTACCTCAGGTTCCCAAGCCTACAGTGGGTATCTTCCGTTGGTTCCCAAGCTGAAGTTCTGAAGTGTATTATTTCTTCATTGCATTTTATTGTATTTATAAGCCACCTTTGCCAAAGTAGTTTCTGAAAACTGATGCTGTCGCTCAGATGATGTAAGCAGACAGCACGGAAAGGAGGTGTTGTTCTAGCACCCAACAAACACCTTGTCTTTCAGGCAAATAAAATGAATGAGCAGGGCCATGTGGGTGTATAAACTTTATCAAGATATCATTTTCTTCCATTTATACTCAGAGCCGCAGTAGGGGGGGGGGCGGAAGGGGCGACGGCCTCTAGCGCACTACAGAAAAGGGCGCTGACGGGCTTACTAAGGGGCGCCATTGCGAAGATGAGGACCTTTTTTTTTGCTCCTCACTTGGATTTTCGGAGGTAAGAACCTTGTTTTTATTTACCAAGGGCGCCAAAACACGGCTCTGTCCCTAGCACAAGTTTTCCTTACTGCGGCTCTGTTTATACTTCAACAACGTTGCCCACCTACCATTGTTGCCTACTTATCCTAGAATGCTGGATTCTGTTAGCTTCTTACAATAAAATACCTACGTAACCTTGAAATGAGTGAAAATTCACACTTAACATCAATTTTTAGTATTTTAAATCAATATTTGTAATTTCTACGTTCCAGGTTTCATGTTATTTTTTGAGTTTTTGGTTTATGTCGATATTTCTTTAAACTTTGTCAACTCCACTGTTTCAAAAATTATTTCTTTTTAATTTCTATTATCAAAATTGAGTGCATTATAATTGACTTTTTGATGTTGTTGTTTTGTAAACTGAAAATATTTTTATTTATGTTTTTTTTTTAAATTTATAGTGCGTATTTTTTTCTTAAATGAGACTAGTCTACAAATGTTTCCCCGGCCTGTTTAATTAGCCAGTCTGCCACTCAGTGATGGCGCTAGCTCTTAAAATTTGGAGGGGCCAGAAAATATATGTACGTGATGACAAAAAAGAAAGGTTGATCCTCACTTCTAAAACCAGTGATGACTTAAAAAAAATAGTCCTCACTTCAAAAATATAAATGATGACCTCCTTAAAAACATATCCTTGTTGCACACACATTTTCTCCAAGCATTTCCGGTGGTGGAGGGCAGCTGGGGACCAGAGAAATTTTGGAGAGCGGACCCCCCTGAAGCGTCGCCACTGCTGCCACTACTTTTAGATTTTATTTTTGTAAGTTTTTATTGGAATGGCACTTTGTATCGGAAAGGTTCCCGACGCCAAGTATAGACAGATAGACAGACACATTAGTGATATGCGCCAACGGAGTGGCCGAGCGCATTAAGTCGTGCGGTTTTAGACTGTTAGAAACAGGCGTGACTGGGCGGCCGGTGGTTCGAGCCTGCTTCGTTGGTGATATTATTCGGGCGAGAATAATATGTTTACATTACTCTCATTTTCACAATCATTCACCCCTCATCCAGGTGTAGGAGCTCGCCCCCTGGCATCGGCGATTAGCCTCGTTGCAGAAATAAAGGCCGATGTAAAATAAATAATATAATAATAATAATTAATGATATGCGTTTCGAGGTTATACTTACGAAACCAGGGGCGTAGAGAAACTGGGGAAGCCGATACAAATAGACCAAATAGTGTGTCATCACACACATGTCCTTTGGAAGTATTTGACTGGTTTAAAATACATGTGACATTACTTTTGTTACCTTAATTTTATGAATATCTTCAATTTTGGAGCAAAAAATATGTATTTTTGATAAATATATACTAATATATACAGTTCGGATACTTTATATTATAGAATAATGATTTTATAAATATATAAATAAGGATTCGAAGATATATTTATAGGTTACGTTTTTAAATAATATGAAAATCGAAATATCTTTAGTATTTATTTAATTAACACTGTCGTTTTTTGACAGATGAAAATAAAAAACAATAATGGATAGAATAAAAACAACATATTGTTCTGCAAAAATAATGACATATTAAATTATAATGTATAAAATAAGAATTTTAATAAATAAATATTGACTTGTAGTTTTGATGTGAACACTCTCTTACTTTGAAAACTTAATTTATATTTCCAAAATACAATTTAACAAAAAAACAACATGCTAAATTAAAATAAAAGGAATCCAACCGCGAGGCGGCAGCACTGAATCCCATTCTGTGAAGTAGTTACTAATATGGTCTATTCCCTGTGCCCGGACAGCTTGCAGGGCCCAGAATTAGATTCATTTTTTTACAAATCGCTATCCAATTTTATTATTTGCGATTTTTTGCATATTTTGTATTACATTCCCGGTAATTGTAGTACGCAATAACAATAGTATTTATAGTTCTGGGTCCCAGATCCGATTTGACTGCTACTTTATTTATGTATTTAGCTGTTATCTCTTCTTGAGCCCATAAATGTCCCACAGTAGTCCAGCGTGCCGTAGTTTTCATTACAGTACAGCTACTTTATTTTGGACATGGGCCTTCCACTCCGAAGAGTGAAATTTCAGCTCTACAAATGACGTTTCTATCAGTAGCTTTAGCATGGACAATGGACACGTCATGATTACATATCTTAAACCAGTGGCGAAGGAAGACCTCCGCTAGACTTGCCCTCCCATAAAAAAAAATAATAATAAAATTTTTTTTTTTTTTTTTAATTTAAAAAAAGATTTATGTAAATCTTCAAAAATACATCAAATTATGTCCAATACAATTTTTTGTCCAAGGCTTGGTTTACTAGTTACGAATTTTTTTAAATTTTAATGTTTAATAACTTCCGTTTCCGGTTTCGGATTTTAATAAAAAACAATAGGGTTCTTCCCAGTTATTAGGAGAATTTTTTAGTACCAGAACGAACTCTTTAAGTTAAACCGTTTTTGAGTTATCGTGTATACACACAGACACACAGAATTATAGTTTTTCCGGGACCCGGGCGCGCTCTCGACGCCCATATACGAAACACTAAAAATTAATATTTTTACAGATTTCATACATTTACAAACAACTGCAATAAATTTATCGAATTAATAACACTGATAAACACACTATTTGTGACATGGCAATTTTTTGGTATTTCTGATGTATTTTGACATGCTGAAAACAAATCTAAAAAGTGAATTTTTCTATCACCCATAGATTTTCTGTAACAGGCTAATTTATATTTTGCAATATGCAACATTTTCATATTGCTTCAATTCACGACATGTATCTGCGGTGACGGTGCACAAGTGGTTAAGATCAGTTAATTCTTGTTTAACAGGTCTAAAAGCATGCTTCAAAATAGATTGCATCCATGAGTAAACTACAGGTAACCGAATCTGTTCCATTTTCTATATCGTGACTCGAGACTGGTTACTTTTTGAGTTCTAAATAATTCACTATACAGAAGGAGTGGCCACTACGTCAGGTACTAACTCTTGGACTAAAAAACGTTAGAAGTAAATCACAGGTTGATCCCAAAAACGTATTTTGCCCACATTTACATATTAAATTGGGCTAAATGAAGAATTTCGTTAAAATAATGGATCGAAATGGAAGAGGGTTTTTGTATATAAAACAAAAATTTCAGTGAATTAGTGAAGCAAAATTTAAAGAGGGCATATTTGTAGGCCCACAAATAAGAGAAATAATGAACGATGATGTACTTGACAGTATACTAAATGAAGCTGAAATAAGAGCTTTTAAAACAGTTGTTTCAAATTTTCTTGGAAATGTGAGAGCTGAAAATTACAGAGATATCGTGAATGAACTACGTAATGCCTTCAAAGAAATGGGATGTAACATGTCTTTAAAAATTCACTTTCTGGACTCTCATGTACATTTCTTCCCAGAAGATCTGTTCCACCAAGACATTTCCACCATGGAAAAGCGATATCAGGGTAAATGGAATCCAAATTTACTGTGATTGATGTGAAGTGTGAATATTCACACATTTCAGGGTTTCGCAGGTATATAATAAGTGAAGGCGGTATGCTGAGTGTGTAGGACAAATTTTACTTTGTAGTATTCACGGCAAAATGAACGATATATTTAAAATAATTTATCGTCTGTTAATCATATAATAAGATAATTATTAAATTTACGCTCTTAAAAATTAAATACATTTGTCAAAATATAACTAGAATTTTGACAAAATAATTTCAACATAATAAAAATCTAAAAAAAAAACAGAAAAAATAAAATTCACTCCGTACTCGAACTCGAAACCCTTCGTTTACCAGCGAGTTTTAGCTTACGACACCAGTGCTCTAACCAATAACGCTATCGTACGCCTTGCATGTGAGTGTCTTACATTAGTATAACTTTTGTACTTTGTGAACCAAAAACCACAAAAAATGCGTTATTTTCCGAAAACATAATCTGTTCAAAAATTCCTGTTGTACTATTTCGGTTCACACCAATATACATTACTTAGATTTTTTTTAGATTTTTATTTTAAACCATCTGGGCTACAGGGTGTAGGACAAAATTTTTTTTGCACAATTTTGGCAAAAATCGCATCAAAATAATTTATTTTGCAAAAATAAAAATTTGATCGTTATTCCACGTACTAAGGGCTTTCATTTGATACCCTACTCAAAATTTTAAAAAAATATTTTTGTTTTCGATGAGCACATATTTGTTTATATTTTTAGGGGGGTATGTTTTTTAGATGTTTTAGTATTTTTCATATGTGCGGGTCAAAGAGTTGTATAAGCATGCCAAATTTCAACTCTCTAGGTTTAGCCGTTTGGATACCATTTTTACCGAACAGACAGACAGACAGACAGACAGACAGACAGACAGACAGACAGACAGACAGACAGACAGACAGACAGACAGACGACAAAATGACGGTATAAGGGTTTTTTGGTCATACCTACAAAACCCTAAAAATGATGGGTGATAGTAAAAATCGACGTCATTTTCGGCTTTTAGGTCAAATTTTAAGTGGGATACACTATGATTTGCCCATATCACAAAAAAGTAGTTCATTTTTAGGGTTTTGTAGGTATGACCAAAAAACCCTTATACAGTCATTTTGTCGTGTCTGTCTGTCTGTCTGTCTGTCTGTCTGTTCGGTAAAAATTGTAGCCAAACGGCTAAACCTACAGAGTTGAAATTTGGCATGCTTATACAACTCTTTGACCCGCACATAAGAAAAATACTAAAACATCTAAAAAACATACCCCCCTAAAAATATAAACAAATATGTGCTCATCGAAAACAAAATTATTTTTTTTTAAATTCTGAGTAGGGTATCAAATGAAAGCCCTTAGTACGTGGATTAACGATCAAATTTTTATTTTTGCAAAATAAAATATATTGATGCGATTTTTGCCAAAATTGTGCAAAAAAAAATTTGTCCCACACCCTGTAGCCCAGATGGTTTAAACTAAAAATCTGAAAAAATTCTAAGTAATGTATATTGGTGTGAACCGGAATAGTACAACAGGAATTTTTGATCAGATTATGTTTTCGGAAAATAATGTATTTTTTGTGTTTTTAACCAAAATATGTTAAATATTTAATTCGCTATGTAACCAAGTTGATACGTCAGCGCTCATAGCGTGTGCGTTTAGTCATTGGTGTTCTAATTTCTCAAACAGGTAACTTGCAAACTAGAGTTCGAATCCTGTCAATTTTCATTTTTTTGTTTTTTTTTTGCAGTTTTCTTTTGTTTAAATTATTTTGTCAAAATTCTAGTTATATTTTGGTAAATGTTGCATTTAATTTTTAGAAGCGTAAATTTAATAACCAGTGGGAAGTGTTGAAATTATAGTTTAATTCTGTTTGATGTATGCGAAATCAGAGGGCGGGGCTAATGATTTAAGCAACCAATAAAAGCCATAGGCGCAATTTTCAAAATCTTAATGAACCTTGCTATGTAAAAAAAATACTGCACATATTTAGAAACTTAAATAACGGTATCAGGCATTCGAATTAAAATTCATAAAAAATATTTTGACATAAAATTTGTTTTGGCATCCCAAATAATCATCATTCAGTTACTAAATACCTACAAAACCCTGAAATGTGTTAAAATTCACACTTCACATCAATTTTTGTTTACTAGTGTAATTTATAGCAGAAAATAACTGTTCAAACGAAATGAAACCATTAAATCGTTTCCAAACTTGACCAAAATGATTTACTTAATTACTGAATCATACTTGAAATATGGTACGTGCAAATTAGTTAATGAAACTGTTTACTTCTAAAGAATTATTTCCCTCGGGCTAAAACTGTACATCTAGTACACCGCAATTAGGATATAGTGGAATGCATTAATGTGACGTGTGGTGCTTTTATTACTAATAATGAAATGGATCAGGTTATGAATACAAAAATATTTTTAAAACAATACAGTAGCCACATAGGTGCCCGAAGAATTTTTTTCAACGGACAGCAAAATACGAAGGCGTAATTTTGAAGATATATACGGGGTTACCTTTTATGTTTTTACAAACGACCACTAGATGGCAATATTGAAATGTGTCATTACTATATTCGTCAAATTTTACATTTGTTATTGTGAAATCAGTGGCAGCTTATAAATTGACAGAGTAGTTTGTTGACAGTGAGCGTTTTAAAAGTTTGTGAAAAAAATGGATATTACTCGTGAAGGTTTTCGTTGGATGATTTTTTACGATTTTATTGATATTTGAAATAAATGCTCGGGAATCAATTAAATTAGTAAGTATTTTAAAAAGAAATATCATATCGGTCTGGTACCTTCTGTTTTGTAAAGATTCATAATTAAGTAATTGCAAAGTATTTAAGTAAGTTGAGTGGCTAATATTTAATTTGTAACAAACTGTGGACATAATTTTTTCTGAACAGATTATATTAAATTAATATTTTTATCGTACATTGAATTCCAAATGAGCAATATTTTAATTGAGATCTAACTATGGAATTAAATAACAATGTTAATTTTTCCTTCGTGTGAAAGGGCTTAGTAGATCTAATTACAAAACCTAAGAGCTTATAATTCTTTTTTATTATGCTGTCAATATGATCATTAGCCAACGGAGTGGCCGAGCGCATTAAGTCGTGCGGTTTTAGACTGTTGGAAACAGTCTGGTCTGGGCGGTCGGTGGTTCGAGCCTCCTTCGTTGGTGATATTATTCGGGCGAGAATAATATGTTTACATTACTCTCATTTTACAATCATTCACCTAGGTATAGGAGCTCGCCCCCTGGCATCGGCATTACACCAATAAAAATGCCAAAATGCCGCCCCCAAAAGGCTTATGCCCCGGAGCTGTAGCCCATTTAGCCCTGTGGTTAGGGTTGCCCTATAAATCTCTGACTGTTGTTTTGGTTATTAAATTTATACCAATTAAGCCATAGTTAAATTTCAATATATTCCTATTACGTGTGAAGTTAACATTTATCAATATTTAAGCTCATATCATTTTCTAGGCACCATTTATAGAGTAGTCTTAATAGATCTTCTTGCATTTTATAACAATCTGTTGTTGTATCAATAACTCTATAGAACTTCAAATCGTCAGCAGATAATAAACTGAAGGAGAATTCAAAACATTTATAAATTGAGTTATAATATAAACAAAATAGGTCCCGAGTGTGAACCCTGAGGTACTCCTAATTTAACTGAAATTCTACGAGATATGAAACCATTACGTACCACAAATTGTGACCTATTTCTAATATAACTATCTAACCATCGTAATAGGGATCCATGTATGTTGTAACTCGTTAATTTTATTGTATGTAAGTAAAAAGTGATTGATTCTTTCAAACACCTTGCTAAAATCGGTATAAATTACATCAACTTATTTCTTGCTATCTAATGCTTTGCTCACAAATTCAGTGAATGGTATTAAATTGGTAAGTACTGATCTTCCACTATTAGAGCCGCAGTAGGGGGGGGCGGAGGGGGCGATGGCCCCTAGCGCACTAAGGAAAAGGGCACTGATGGGCTTGCTAAGGGGCGCCATTTCGAAGAGATGAGGACCTTTTTTTTTACTCGTCACTTGGATTTTGGGAGGTGAGGACCTTTTTTTTTGCTCATCACTTAAATTTTGAGAGGTAAGAACCTTGTTTTTATTTACCAAGGGCGCCAAAACATGTCTCTGCCCCTAGCGCAAGTTTTCCTTACAGCGGTTCTGACCACTATAGAAACCATTTTGTTGTGGAATAATTATTTGATTTAAAATAAATTTAAGATTGTCGACTATTAAGGATTCGAAAATTTTAGCAAATTATATATGAATCAAAAACGTCGTTAGGACATCTTTCCGAAAACAAATTAATGTGTTATGTTTATATTTATACAAAAATAATACAATACTCAGAAGTGTAAATTTCTATAGATATACTTAAATAATTACAATACGATAAAAAAAAAAATGTAAATAAAAAACTTTATAACACTCACTGCATCGTTTACGAACTATATTACCAGCTTGTTTTATCTGAATTTTTGAAATAATATGAGTGCCTGATAGAGATGACTCCTTCTTCCATCTCATCAGTTTAAGTATCAAGTAAGGAATCAACTAATTATTCTGTGAAATTCAACAGTGTCTTTTCCCCCAGTTATCAATTGCAAATGAAATTTTTCTAACAAGTAGCTAATATGTTCGTATAGGATACAGAGCGTCCGTAATGCAAAGTTATAATATAGACCAGTGTTTCTCAACATGTGGTCCGCGGACCACCAGTGGTCCCCGGAAAAATTTTAGTGGTCCGCGAAAGTTTTTAAATTGGTTTCTTGCAGTTTTTTTTTTTTAATTTTATGCACATTTTTTATTTAAATAATTTATATTTTGTTTATTTTCTGTGATTTTCTACAAATAAAATAAATCTATTTAGTAGCGCAGTAAATATATTTGTTTTCTTGCAAAAAATTAACCAACAATTATTATTAGTGGTCCGCGTTATAAAATTATATATTATACTGGTCCGCGATGCGTTTTTGGTTGAGCAACACTGATATAGACGTTCATGAGTCATTTGTGAAAATGCAATTATCGGTTTAAAATGCATTACGTGTCCAACTGTAAATACATAAAGCAGTTAATATTCACAAGTAGTGTTTCTTCTCGAGAATTTCTCGAGAAAAAGTTTTAATTCTCATTTTTCATTTCTCGACAAATGTAAAATTTTCTCGACGCCTTTACTTTAGTACTTTAAAGGTGATTATCTTTTTAACATGTTTTTATCCTCTACAATATTTTCAACATTAAAAAAAGATGTATTAATAATTATATAATTATTTTTCTCGAGAATTGTCGAGTAAATAAGTCTAATGTCGAGAAATCAGAAACACTATTCACAAGTATAAAAAAGTAACGCGCATTCGTGGTCACCCGTGAAAAATTAACGTTTTTTTTTACACTGCAAGTTTTTATTTATACTCTATCTCCGAAAGACTGATGGTAATAACATTTATTATTTGTAAAAAGTTATTGTATTATCACACAGAAGCGGTAAAACAAAAGCGACAAAATATGAATAGTTCGAAACGAAATATTGTTAAAAACAACCGAGTGTGCCGCACATATTATATGTGAATACGAACTAGGGTTGAACACAATAGACCATAAAAATTTTACACTAAAATTTTGAGGTAAAATATGGTCACAGGGGTGTGTTTAATGATATGATAAATATGGTCACAGGCGTGCGTTTAATAAAATGATAAATAGTAATATAGAAATACACAAAACCAATTTAAGCGTGTTTAAAATGTGCACGCCACTGGTAACTACCTGACAAAATGATTTATCACTATCAGTCTTTCAGAGATAGAGTATAGTCAGTTAGTTAATTAGCTAAAGTGTTTGGCGCTCAGCAATGATTGCTATTTGCGCCTTACGTTGCCCATATGTAGCAGGTCTACAAGTATGAAATCCGTTTTTTTTTTTTAAATAAAACACATTAAACTCAAAAGAACAGTAAAAGTTTATTTATTCAAAGTATGCTCCTTTAGAAGTTATACATTTTTCCCATCTTTCAGGCAATTTGTGAATACCTCGCCAGTAGAACTCTTCCCCTTTCCCCGCAAACCATTCATCTAGCCATTCTTTCTCATTTTCATATGAACAAAACTGCTGCTCGGCAAGTGCGTGACCCATCGATGCGAACAAGTGGTAATCTGAAGGGGCCAAGTCTGGTGAGTAAGCGGCATAGGGTAGCACTTCCCACTTGAGTGCCTCCAATGTGTTGCAAACTGCTTTTGCCTTATGTGAAGGAGCGTTATTGTGAAGAAAGGTTACCTTGTGCTGTCTTCTTTCGTATTCTGGTCGTTTTATGAGCAGCGAATGGTTCAATTTGATCAGTTGTTGCTGGTAGCGTTGAGTATTAACTGTTTCACCAGGTTTTAACAATTCATAATAGACCACACCCTTTTGGTCCCACCAAGTACAGAGCATTCTCTTTTTGCCAAAGCGATTCGGTCTTGCAGTTGATGTGGATGGCGAGCCTGGGTTCACCCATGATTTTTTGCATTTGGGATTTTCAAAATAAATCCATTTTTCATCGCCAGTAATGATACGATGCAAAAAAGACTTTCTTTGTATCGTGCAAGCAAAATTTCACAAGTGTTTTTGCGTTTTTCCATCTGCCTCTCATTCAATGCATGTGGAACCCATCTGCCAACTTTCTGGATCTTACCCATCTCTCGTAGGCGATTGGAAACAGCTTGTTGACTAACGCCTAACTGCTCTGCTAGTTGTTTTTGTGATTTACGATCGTCTTCCTGTAGCAATGTTTTCAATTTTGTATCTTCATATTTTTTTGGAGGTTTTCCATGTTCTTTGTCTGTAAGATCAAAGTCACCACTTTTGAAACCCTGAAACCATCGTTCACACGTATCTTGCGATGGAGAATATTCACCATAAGCTTCTCGAAGCAGTCGGTATGATTCAGCAGCAGTTTTTTTCAAATGAAAACAAGACAGTAGTATTGTCCGCGAATGCTCTGTATTTGACACAAAATTTGACATTTTTAACACAGTAAAACAAAACTATATGATCACTTTTCAAATTATAACCTATACGCATTTGACACTTAATGATAACTTAACAAAACGCAATAAGTGTTGAAACTTTGAACTATACACTATGTTTGCGAGGCAAGTTTGAAAAAAATCCGCATTTCATACTTGTAGACCTGGTATAACTAGAATGTTATTTATAAGTTAAAATAAATGAAACAGTAAATAACACTCCTAATATTTTAAACATTGTTTTGCACACAATCAGCCAATGGTTCGATAGCTATCTTGATTACATAGGTTCTGAAGTTAAGCAATTGACTTTTAGAATTTCTGGGTTTTAAATTAAATTTACAATTTTGTAATAATCTATATATGTACCTATGTATAAAATCCCTGTGGTGTCTGTCAAATGTTCTTCCAGAGGTATATTGCGAACGGTGACCTAGAAAGTTAAGATTTGGCATGTGTTTTCCTGGGAGCATTCTTAAACCTAGAAAATTCAAAAAAGGGGCGAGCCTAGGACCCATAAAGTTCTCATGTTATCTTAATGGGACAATAAATTAAGTTTGCGTTTAAATTCAACATCTGGAGGGGTTCGAGACTCTGTTATTAGTTTTCCGAAATTATGATTATCTACTCCGAAATCGGTACCCGAATGATAGTTTAAAATTTTAAAATCGTTTTTTACTTTTGTTGGGGATATTTTTTATTGACGAACATAATCCGGTTTTTAGACTTTCGTATGACTATCTGCCTACACCAGTGGTTTTCAACCAGGGTGTCCCCGCTCCGTGCCATAGGTATATGAAAGGCGAACTCCGTAGAATTAATACAGCTGTCATACAGGGAAATGAGACTATAGAGCGCCTTGCATTTTCATATTTTACATTAGACTGCCGTCATCTAAAAAAGGTTAAGAACCACTGGTATATTATTTAAAAATATGAGTTGGGTATCAAATGAAAGCTATTGACACGTAGATTAACGAACAAAATTTAGTTTTTGCAAAAAAATATATATATTTTTACGAGTTTTTTGTCTAAAATGTGTCTAAAAACTTTTGTCCCGCACTTTATTTCCCAGAAGGGTCGGAAAATGGGACAAGAAAATAAAATTTGTTTGATTACTTTTAATTTCAATATATGGGTGTGTTCTAAACACGACTTAGTTATCAATTTTCGGAAATTTTGTCTACCTTATATTACTGCTGAACACAATTTGGATTTTAGGGTTTTGCATGCATGTCTTCCAGTACTAGTGGTTTTTCCCCAGTGCCGGATTACCTAATAGGCAGAGTAGGCCGCTGCCTATGAGTCCCACGTGTCTAGGAGAGGATATTATTAAAATTTCAGATAAGTTCATCATCAATTAATCAATAGTAACGGCTACATTTCGAAGCAGTTTGAGTGCCAGCGATGTCCTTAACTATTCCAATACATCCATCCTTTGCCACCGAATTGAAGATGCTACAAGCATCACCGAAGAGTTTCTGAACCTTTTGAAGGGCGAGTCTGTAATATATCTTAGCATCGATTCAATCGACTGGGAGGACGACACAAGAACAAAAAACTATCCAATAGAATTTTTGAGTAGTCTTATCCACTCAGGGGTATCAACTCACATATTAAACTTAAAAGTAGGGGCAATAATTATGTTGTTACGAAACCGTAACACAAAAAAAGGGCCTATGTAATGGCACACGCCTGATAGTGACAAAATTGTTTAAAAAACTAATAACTGTCACTGTTATATCGGGATCTTCCCAAGCAAATCCAGCTCTCATTCCTAGGATTGATTTAGCTCCCACCGATCCCGACTTGACGCCTTAACGTGCGACTAACGTTAAGGTGAAAGGCATAACCAATGGGAATACTAATGGGAAACTCCTAGACCAATCTGAATCTTTTTTTACAAAAAATGTAGTTTTTAAAGAAGTTTTGTGGTGTACTTGCCAACATATTTAAAAAAAAAATTATTATTATCATTTTTGTCCTGTAATTATTAAATATGAATAACCTAAGTTGCTGTTTAACAGGTGCAGTAGCTCCATATTAATTTCTCTTCCTGCAATCTGTGACGAAGATGGCTTAAGTCCATTCTACATTATACTTTTTTAATACTATCCAACTCTGACGTCATTTCAACTTTTGATACTACAGAATATAGTGGGGGAAAAAAATAAGAGACAGTGATATATTTTATACCTTCCATCTCTTATTACTTTTCATTGCCAACTGGACTGAAAAGTACAGAACTGCCATCCAGAACTACCTCCGGTCAAATTTTCGATTGACAGTTCTGTACTTTTCAGTCGTACCAACACCAACTTTTTAGTTTTTGTTTACAACTTAACTTTTAGTAGTTTATTAAGTTGATAAGAAGTTTATTTAGATCATATAATTAAATATCAACTTAGCACAATTAAACAATATTTATAAATTGGTTTAATATAACCAAATTGTTGTCTGCCATCTGAACCTAAAAATTTTTAAGTTGGCAATAAAAAGTAATAAGAGATGGAAAGTATAAAATATATCACTGTTTCTTATTTTTTTCCCCCATTATATTCTGTAGTATCAAAAGTTGAAATGACGTCAGAGTTGGATAGTATTGAAAAAAGTATTGAAAAAAGTATTGAAAAAAGTATTGAAAAAAGTATTGAAAAAAGTATAATGTAGAATGGATTTTAAATATTCGCTACCCTTTATAATTATTTTACAGATGTTTATAGTTTCTTTTTTAATCAGTTTATTTCCTTTGCCTAACTGGGAATTTACTTGACAATTTATTATATTTAGGAAGAAAGTTAAGTATATAACTTATCAATAAATGCCACCACTGTTCTAATATTGTACCGAGACTAGTCATTTTAATTTGGTGATTACATTTACTTCGTCGAATGACGGGCTTTTCTCCTAGTAAAACTATATAGTTGTAGATATATATTTTATTTGACTCGCTCTTAATCGCTATATTTCATCCTCGTGAAATATTGCCATTATAACATTAACGCGGAAACCGACATGTGCATATAAAAAAATTTTAGAAACATTTTAGCGTACGTGAACGTCAGGGAGTCAACTTCAAAGAATTCTTAGACAGTGATGTGTTAAAAAATATAAACCAAGGAACCTGCGCCATTTCTGAATTAAAAAGAGCCTTCTAAATTGCTTCGCGAATGCGCACGGGTTTGTAAATCATCGAAGTATCAATGGTCGACACCTCACAAGCCCTAAACAGAAACGAAGCCAATCCAGACTGACAAGGTAAGATTTGGTAGTCGTTTGAAATATAAAATCAACACATATTTTATTACCAATTATATTACATCTACTTTCGGGTTTGTGGTGTTGATTCCGAATATGGGTTCGATTTTGGTAGATTGGCTCTAATTTTTGAAATATTTATGAAGATTGATGGTCAGACCAAGCCTACTTACAAATCGCAAGAAATTTGTTTTAAATTATATAAAAGTACACACATAAAATACATAATGGCATTTTTTGATTCAAATAATCACAATTAATGCATAGTAAAACACTGTTTGTATGATTTTCTTATATGCAGGATATCAGGACAACCGCGTTGGAGGCTCCAGCAATATTCTGCCATTAGGTGTCTGTCCCAACTGCCATGATACTCTTCCTCCATAACCTTTATATCTTGGTGAAATCTCCCACCTTGTTCCTCACTAAAATCTCCAAGGTTATGTGGAAATCTATTTTTAGTGGCTATGGAGAAAGTTAAACTATACTCATATTGGTAACCAAATTTTAGTTTGTGAGCATGTTTTGCACCAGTTCTTCCTAACTGTCCGCTTTGTGGTTACTCAAAGAATTCTTGATAACTGAGACTTAACTGCACCAGGCTAAAACTTCAGCATTTTCAAATTTTATGAAATTGAAATCTTTGATAAATTTGCGAATTTGAGGGACGTCAAAGATACCAGCTTTTATTTTTTTCATACTTAAGCCTCGTTTATAATAACACATAGCACAAGTTCATGGCATAAGCATAAATATGCAGGGCCGGCGGGAGCGGCCATGCGGTGCTGTCGTGAGACTCAAAACGACGCCAAATTAATGTAAAAGTAATGTAATTTTGGAACGAGGACCTTTTTTTGTCATAATGTCATAATTTACATCCGTTCCGGCCGGATATGTCAAACTTTTTATTTCATTTCGGGCAAAACCCGAATAATAACAAGTCATATGTCATTTTTTATTTCATTTTTGTAATTTACAGGTCCGAATTGGTCGAAAACGATATAAAGAGTGTCAAAATAATACTAAGTTGAGACTTAACACATTTCGGGCACTACCTTAATTTCGGCGCCCCGCAAAGAAAAATTCCACGCATATTCTTGTAGCCAAGGATATGCTTTACAGATTTAGGAAGAATTGAAACAAAATATTAATATACGCAGATTTGTAGTGATAGAGTATATATAATAAAATTTAAAATTTTCGCCATTTTGATAACAGATTCGTAATCTACGACATTAAATTAATAGAAAACGAGCCATATCATACGAAATTCGTTAGCCAGTTCGGAAATCACTTTTTTGCGTCCGAGAATGAATTATGGACGGTATCTTAGTAACTAAGTAACGAATATATGCGTACGATGCGGCAAATTGTAGCTAAATGTCCATTTTACAAATATGTATTTAGCTATTTCGCTCTATCATAAAAATTAGTTATCGTTATCGTAATTGGTGCGCTAGTCTCGCGGTCATCTTGAATCTGCCTCGATACACAAATAGGTGCTGCGGGTCAAAATTATTTAATTTTTATAAGGAACACGTGTGCCAAATGGCATTCCATTATCATCAAGTGCAGTATCAACGTAAAATATGGTGCGTAGGTACTAGACTAAATATATTATCTGTTTATTATAAACAGATGTTCGTACTATAAGCAGAACAGTGATACACCATTGATTTGCCTTATACATATGCGATGCGTCTATGTTATTATGAACTTTAATAAGCCTGAATGTATTTGAAGCATTCGCCATGTATGGCCAAGGCCGTAGCAAATTGTTTCATTAGTACCAATTTGGTATTGGTTAGTGGAAGAATGTTTTTGGGAGTTATTTTTGAGTCACGATCCACTAGGGCAGGGGTCTGCAAACCGCAGCTCGCGAGCCTCATGCGGCTCTTTGAGGATATACGTGTGACTCTTCAAATTAAGTTGATAAGGAATAAAATTTAGAAAATAATCACGCAAAAGTTCATTTTATTTTCATGCATTTTTATGCAGCTATCGGTAATACCAATGACTAAATTAAATATTTATTCACTACTCATTAAATGGTAAATAAAAGTCATGTATTTAAACAAAATTATGGCTCTTTAAAATATTTCCAGATGCCGTAAACGGTGAATTTGGTTCTTTAGCCTATAAAGTTTGCCGACCCCTGCCGTAAGGGGTTGAAAAGCCCTTGAAAGGGAGATTGGAGGTTGCCAGCTGAAAAAAAATAATTAAAATACTACTGTACATAATTATCTATTTATTAATTACACTGTAATTATTATAGAATATAAACAAGCTTTAAAAAAGGAACAGGCTGAATTTTTAGTAGAATATATTAACTGATTAATGGAAAGTGTGTGCTTGTTTTTCTTGGATGAATTTGTTAAACAGTGGTGTTATTTTATAAACAGAAATAAACAGATCGGTTTCCAAGTTAATCTATTTTTAGATTTTTTTTAGATTTTATATTTTTCTAAATGAAACAGAAACCATGGAAGTAGAATTATTCGGTCTTAGATTTTTGGTCTCAAGCTAGAAACTGATTTTCGATATTCTTATGTGCAACTGCGAAACGGAAATACTCTGATACCGGTGAACACAAAGTTCTTCATTTCTTAAGCGGCCCCTAGACGGTCAATATTATAGTCAATATATTGCACAATAATTTTGCTGGTCCAACTTACACGGTGCAATATTATTGTGCAATGTGTTAGTGTTCACGACTGACACTTCTGCAGTCAACATGTGGAATAAAAAGAAAACAAGTTGTGTGGCCATTGCATTAGCTATAGCTTTAAAAAATGAGAAAAAGAAGCGCAGATGGATGAAGAAATGGTTCAAAAAAAGAAATGAGTATAATTTGTTAAGTCAACTAAGAATAACTGAACCAACTGATTTTCAAAACTTTCTGTGACTAGATGGTACATTATACGACGAACTCTTGAGAATGGTTACACCTGAAATTCAAAAAAGGGATACTACAATGAGAGATACTATTGCTCCTAGTCAACTTTTATTACTACATTATCTAGCTACTAGAAATACTTTTGCAGATTTAAAATTTACTTTATTTTAAAGTGCTGTATCTCCACAATCCATTGGGTACAACAATGCCCGATGGCGGCGCTACGAGCGCTGTGAACAGCTGATTGAAACGAGTAATGTGAAAGTTGTCCATATTTGTTTACATGTTAAATCATCGATTTGCAATGGATAATAAACAGCTATCTTTATTAAATTATTTTAATTTTTTAAGTGCAACACCTTCTTCTAGGTGTGTAGTTGAAGGAGAAGAGTTGTTAAATGCCGGAAATCTTATGTTGTGCGGAATTTTGGACAAAAATGATGAGCATGTCGACATATGTGGGTTATGTTTACAAACAAGCAGTTTGAGAACACCACCTCACGAAGTCACTGGGAAATTAAAATTTAGTAATGATGTTGAAGTTTTATATATGTCCTGCACATGTAAAGCAGGAACTACATGCAAACACATTTCAGCTATCCTATTATTTTGTGCAAGGTGGTAAACAAACCAAAATGAAAGAAGCCAAGATCAGGGCATTGATTGATTGTAATATTTGATTTTTCTTTTTTTTCTTGTACGGTTTCTGTTGGTTTTTCTTTTTGTTCCAGAAACAATATATTGAGTATGGAAATATTAACCAGCACAGATTTAAAATGCCTGTGGTCTACTTTTAAAAAACCTGTCTTACAACGGTATGAACCGCAACCTCTATTAGAAACTCTTTGCCTAAATAAATTGATTAAAAACAAAAGCAGGCACTGAAGGTTCAGTGAAAATGTATTAGAAAAGCTGCGTACAGAATTTGAGACCGCTTGCCCTAATTCTGCATTAAAATTACACGGGTAGATATTTAATTATGTTCGAGAAGGATTTTTATAATTTAGTGTTTGTTTTTTATTTAATTTGTTTAATAAATACTAGTTTGTTATTATCTCTTCCACAACACCAAATTTATTAACAGTTCACAAATTGTTTCTCATTTGGAAAATAGTGGAAGTAAATATTTTTGTTACTTCCTTTTCTTGAGTGACAGCCAAACACACACCAATTTGTGTTATAATAACTCATTATATTATAAAGTAATATAAAAAAAGAATAATAATTGCAATCAAAAGTTAATATAACAAACAAACTGCAACACTAACTTTTAAAAGCAATACAAACTACACGAGAAAACACATGTAAACCAGATGTAAACAATAAACTACAAGGTGTCTCAAAAGAAATTTTATATTTAGTGGATCGATTAAAAAAAAGTAAGCCGTATATAGAAAAAATGTTTATTAATTATTAAAATACACTTTTTGGGGATTTATTTCTTAAAAATAATATCGTCTAAATGTAGACCCTCGCGTTCTCGGCACTCATTTAATCGAACAGTAAAATTACTTATGACGTCTCGGCAGGTGGACTCAGGGATGGCTGCCATTTCGTGACGGATATTTTCTTTCAAATGCGCCAGTGAAGTCGGTTTATTGGCGTAAACTTTAGATTTAAGATAACCCCATAGGAAAAAGTCCATAGGGATTAAATCTGGACTGCGTGGAGGCCAATTTATGTCACCTCTCCGGGAGACCAATTTGCCTGAGAAAATTTCACGAACACGTGGCAAAGACATATTGGACGTGTGTGAAGTTGCTCCGTCCTGTTGGAACCATGTTCTTTGGTTATAGCCAGGAAAGTTTTGCAGTTCAGGTACCAAGAAGTTGTCTAACATCTCCACATAACGCTCTGAATTCACTGTAACTGCACGCCCCCTTTCGTCTTCAAAAAAGTAAGGGCCGATAATTACCCGCGCCGACATCGCAGCCCATACGGTCACTTTAGGCGAATGTAGGGGTTTCTGATGTTTGCGTTTCGGATTCGTTGCACTCCAGTAGCGGCAGTTCTGCTTATTTACGTGGCCATTAAGATGAAAATGAGCTTCATCCGAAAACAAAATGTTGGTAAACGTTGAAAATCGCTCAATCACCTGATTTACGAAATTAAGCCTCTGACTGGCATCTTGGGGCTTTAATTCTTGCACCAATTGAATTTTGTAGGGGTGCAGCTTTAGGTCTTTGTGCATAATGCGATGTAATGCACATTTAAAGCACTTGCGCGTTTCCGAATTGAAAGGTTCGGGTCGTCACGAACAGACTGATTAACATTCTCCACGTTTTCTACCGTTCTTGATGACCTAGGTCGCCCGGATTTTGATTTATCCAGCGTTGTACCAGTCTATTCAAACTTTTTAACCCAATGTCGAATGAGAGGAATGCTTGGCGCATCATTTAAGTGGCGAAAACCTCGAATACAGCAGAATTTTCTACGCGCTACAGTCGCCGAATCACCGTTTTTGTAAAACTCTCGCACGCATAACGCGCGGGCTGCTCCCGAGAAACGCTCCATAGCGACTGAATTCCCAAGAGCCAGGCTACCGATTAACATAACCCCCGCGCCCCTCGGATACGTTGCGTTCACGCAATAAGCTAAATAAATATAAAATTTCTTTTGAGATACCTTGTATTACTCGTTTCGCCTAGTTCAGTTTTAGTCCGCTTGGCGTCACTTCATAGCGCTGTTGAGCCCAATAGACATAATTGAAATCGAAACTTACACAGCTATAATACAACTTCCATAATGCTGGTATACTCTGATACACCTCGATACATTCTAAAATGAAATTACTTTCTTCTTCTTTTCCCTTTGTAGCCATATTTTAATGTTTACTGCACAACTAGCAAAACAGAACTGAACCAGTATTGCGCAATATTGCCCACAGACGACGCAATATTACCAGATTGTGAAATAAAAATCAAACTCTTTTTGATTGACTCAATATATTGCGCAATCTTTCAAAATGATCTACAGATGATAACTGGGTTGTGCAATATATTGACGCTAATATTGACCGTCTAGGAGCCGCTTTAGTTTACCTGGCTAATCTTTAGCAATTTCAGGACGAAGTGTTTTTTAGCATAATAATTACATACTGCACACCAAACATTGGATCTTCTGCTATTAAATCTTCTGCGGTCTTTTTATTGCCAAATTCTAGACCATACACTCTACAGCAGGATTTCCCAAACTATGGTCCGCGCACACAAAATTTCTTTAGTATTAATAACGGGCCTTTTCGCAAATTTTTTTATTTTATGTTGATGGTCCGCGGTTAGGGTGGAGTTCTGAAAGTGGTCCGCAACTGTCGAAAGTTTGAGAAACACTGCTCTACAGTTTAGTTTGGATGAGAGGATAAATCTGACGCTCGATTGACACATATACGCATGCGTTCCAGTGTAGCGGGAAACGAGGATGAAACCAGGAAACCACTGTTTTGTTTACATGTACTTATATGCAGCGCACACATTTTTAAATAAACTGAAAATGTCTGTGATGTGATTAATTTGCAATAAAATATTTTCAAAACAATATAATTTAAATGTCCATATATAAAGTATTCATAAGATAAACTTTAATGGTAATCGACGAATATGGCGAGGGGTTTCCTGCATCATGTATGTTTACAAACAGGCAGGACACTACTGTTCATGATTTTATTTTCCGTAAAATTTTCAAAAAAATCGGTTTGATAAATTGCAATGTTTTTATGTCCGATATAATCCGATATAAAAGTGTTTTACGATGCCTGGTGTGCAGTGATGGAAACCAAACTTTAAAAACTTTACAAATAACCCTTGAAGAATCAAAATTTATAGAAATGTTACCAAAAGCAATAGTTTTTTACTTTCGGACAATTACATGAAAAAATTTGGTGAATATTTTTTCACAAATTATTATGAGGAGCCCAATCTTTGGGCTTATACTTATAGAAAATGTTTAGAAATTAACAAAGAAAAGAAAAAACTGAAACACCAACTAGATACGACAAAATTTGAACCAAGTAATACAAAAAATAATAAACAAATTTCTCTATTTAGTACCAGGAAAAAAATTACGAAGTCGCATATTTTAAAAACCGACAACGCAAGAGGAAAAAAATATTATTGAAAAAATACAGAGGTAACATTTTTTTTGTCTTTACTGTGTGAGTAGTTACACGCACACACGTGTAATGTCATTCATTTTATCTCCTTTGTATTTATTTAAGCAAATTATAACTTAAGAATGAATTATTTGTTGCTTAACAATAATTTTATGACTATCGACAACACTGTGATATTTGTTCCTTTTTGTTTTTTTTTTTTTTTTTTTTTGTTTTTTCTTGTTTTTTATTATTGTTCATATTAGCTACGTGCTGTTCTATTAAATAAATAAATAAATAATAAATTGATGATCATTATTGTCTTATTATTGATGTATTAATGATAATCTTAAATATATCCACAATAAATTAGAATATTATATTTTTAATCTCCACTCAAGATCATTTTGAAGCTTGCGCACATGTGTCAATCGAGCGTCAGATTTATCCTCTCATTCAGTTTGGTTCTTTCGGATTTTCACCGGCCGGTGCCTTGGAGAAGAATGGTATCGAGATGATGCAATAGTACAAAATGCTGTATCTGATTGGTTAACAAAACAGGAGCTAGATTTAGATAATAATATGGCATTTTCTTAACAGAAAATTATCCAAGTGTTGCTTTCAACTTAAGTTACATTTTTGTAATGCCGTAAGTATAAATTCAGGCGTTGTAAATGTTTATTCTCGAATTAATTATTAAAATATTGATGTGAAATGTAAATTTTCACACATTTCAGGGTTGTATGTAAAAATTAAAAATTTCGATAAAGTCTGTTTTTATGCAGCAAAACATAAATGACCAGTGGGGCACCAAGGGGACTACCCCCCTGAAGAATGAAGGAAATAAAAAAAAACATAAGATAATTTTATTACCACCGTCGGCAGCGGCGGCGGTAAGACAGGGGCGACAGGGGCACAGGTCCAGGGCGCCAAAACAAATGCTTATATATATATATATATATATATATATATATATATATATATATATATATATATATATATATATATATATATATATATATAAGCATTTGTTTTGGCGCCCTGGACCTGTGCCCCTGTCGCCCCTGTCTTACCGCCGCCGCTGCCGACGGTGGTAATAAAATTATCTTATGTTTTTTTTTATTTCCTTCATTCTTCAGGGGGGTAGTCCCCTTGGTGCCCCACTGGTCATTTATGTTTTGCTGCATAAAAACAGACTTTATCGAAATTTTTAATTTTTACATACAACCCTGAAATGTGTGAAAATTTACATTTCACATCAATATTTTAATAATTAATTCGAGAATAAACATTTACAACGCCTGAATTTATACTTACGGCATTACAAAAATGTAACTTAAGTTGAAAGCAACACTTGGATAATTTTCTGTTAAGAAAATGCCATATTATTATCTAAATCTAGCTCCTGTTTTGTTAACCAATCAGATACAGCATTTTGTACTATTGCATCATCTCGATACCATTCTTCTCCAAGGCACCGGCCGGTGAAAATCCGAAAGAACCAAACTGAATGAGAGGATAAATCTGACGCTCGATTGACACATGTGCGCAAGCTTCAAAATGATCTTGAGTGGAGATTAAAAATATAATATTCTAATTTATTGTGGATATATTTAAGATTATCATTAATACATCAATAATAAGACAATAATGATCATCAATTTATTATTTATTTATTTATTTAATAGAACAGCACGTAGCTAATATGAACAATAATAAAAAACAAGAAAAAACAAAAAAAAAAAAAAAAAAAAACAAAAAGGAACAAATATCACAGTGTTGTCGATAGTCATAAAATTATTGTTAAGCAACAAATAATTCATTCTTAAGTTATAATTTGCTTAAATAAATACAAAGGAGATAAAATGAATGACATTACACGTGTGTGCGTGTAACTACTCACACAGTAAAGACAAAAAAAATGTTACCTCTGTATTTTTTCAATAATATTTTTTTCCTCTTGCGTTGTCGGTTTTTAAAATATGCGACTTCGTAA
Organism: Liopterus haemorrhoidalis; assembly: GCA_963971575.1. Taxonomy (NCBI): domain Eukaryota; kingdom Metazoa; phylum Arthropoda; class Insecta; order Coleoptera; family Dytiscidae; genus Liopterus; species Liopterus haemorrhoidalis. Next base: position 162,984,430 of record OZ020611.1, read on the forward strand.
TTTTTTTCCTGGTACTAAATAGAGAAATTTGTTTATTATTTTTTGTATTACTTGGTTCAAATTTTGTCGTATCTAGTTGGTGTTTCAGTTTTTTCTTTTCTTTGTTAATTTCTAAACATTTTCTATAAGTATAAGCCCAAAGATTGGGCTCCTCATAATAATTTGTGAAAAAATATTCACCAAATTTTTTCATGTAATTGTCCGAAAGTAAAAAACTATTGCTTTTGGTAACATTTCTATAAATTTTGATTCTTCAAGGGTTATTTGTAAAGTTTTTAAAGTTTGGTTTCCATCACTGCACACCAGGCATCGTAAAACACTTTTATATCGGATTATATCGGACATAAAAACATTGCAATTTATCAAACCGATTTTTTTGAAAATTTTACGGAAAATAAAATCATGAACAGTAGTGTCCTGCCTGTTTGTAAACATACATGATGCAGGAAACCCCTCGCCATATTCGTCGATTACCATTAAAGTTTATCTTATGAATACTTTATATATGGACATTTAAATTATATTGTTTTGAAAATATTTTATTGCAAATTAATCACATCACAGACATTTTCAGTTTATTTAAAAATGTGTGCGCTGCATATAAGTACATGTAAACAAAACAGTGGTTTCCTGGTTTCATCCTCGTTTCCCGCTACACTGGAACGCATGCGTATATGTGTCAATCGAGCGTCAGATTTATCCTCTCATCCAAACTAAACTGTAGAGCAGTGTTTCTCAAACTTTCGACAGTTGCGGACCACTTTCAGAACTCCACCCTAACCGCGGACCATCAACATAAAATAAAAAAATTTGCGAAAAGGCCCGTTATTAATACTAAAGAAATTTTGTGTGCGCGGACCATAGTTTGGGAAATCCTGCTGTAGAGTGTATGGTCTAGAATTTGGCAATAAAAAGACCGCAGAAGATTTAATAGCAGAAGATCCAATGTTTGGTGTGCAGTATGTAATTATTATGCTAAAAAACACTTCGTCCTGAAATTGCTAAAGATTAGCCAGGTAAACTAAAGCGGCTCCTAGACGGTCAATATTAGCGTCAATATATTGCACAACCCAGTTATCATCTGTAGATCATTTTGAAAGATTGCGCAATATATTGAGTCAATCAAAAAGAGTTTGATTTTTATTTCACAATCTGGTAATATTGCGTCGTCTGTGGGCAATATTGCGCAATACTGGTTCAGTTCTGTTTTGCTAGTTGTGCAGTAAACATTAAAATATGGCTACAAAGGGAAAAGAAGAAGAAAGTAATTTCATTTTAGAATGTATCGAGGTGTATCAGAGTATACCAGCATTATGGAAGTTGTATTATAGCTGTGTAAGTTTCGATTTCAATTATGTCTATTGGGCTCAACAGCGCTATGAAGTGACGCCAAGCGGACTAAAACTGAACTAGGCGAAACGAGTAATACAAGGTATCTCAAAAGAAATTTTATATTTATTTAGCTTATTGCGTGAACGCAACGTATCCGAGGGGCGCGGGGGTTATGTTAATCGGTAGCCTGGCTCTTGGGAATTCAGTCGCTATGGAGCGTTTCTCGGGAGCAGCCCGCGCGTTATGCGTGCGAGAGTTTTACAAAAACGGTGATTCGGCGACTGTAGCGCGTAGAAAATTCTGCTGTATTCGAGGTTTTCGCCACTTAAATGATGCGCCAAGCATTCCTCTCATTCGACATTGGGTTAAAAAGTTTGAATAGACTGGTACAACGCTGGATAAATCAAAATCCGGGCGACCTAGGTCATCAAGAACGGTAGAAAACGTGGAGAATGTTAATCAGTCTGTTCGTGACGACCCGAACCTTTCAATTCGGAAACGCGCAAGTGCTTTAAATGTGCATTACATCGCATTATGCACAAAGACCTAAAGCTGCACCCCTACAAAATTCAATTGGTGCAAGAATTAAAGCCCCAAGATGCCAGTCAGAGGCTTAATTTCGTAAATCAGGTGATTGAGCGATTTTCAACGTTTACCAACATTTTGTTTTCGGATGAAGCTCATTTTCATCTTAATGGCCACGTAAATAAGCAGAACTGCCGCTACTGGAGTGCAACGAATCCGAAACGCAAACATCAGAAACCCCTACATTCGCCTAAAGTGACCGTATGGGCTGCGATGTCGGCGCGGGTAATTATCGGCCCTTACTTTTTTGAAGACGAAAGGGGGCGTGCAGTTACAGTGAATTCAGAGCGTTATGTGGAGATGTTAGACAACTTCTTGGTACCTGAACTGCAAAACTTTCCTGGCTATAACCAAAGAACATGGTTCCAACAGGACGGAGCAACTTCACACACGTCCAATATGTCTTTGCCACGTGTTCGTGAAATTTTCTCAGGCAAATTGGTCTCCCGGAGAGGTGACATAAATTGGCCTCCACGCAGTCCAGATTTAATCCCTATGGACTTTTTCCTATGGGGTTATCTTAAATCTAAAGTTTACGCCAATAAACCGACTTCACTGGCGCATTTGAAAGAAAATATCCGTCACGAAATGGCAGCCATCCCTGAGTCCACCTGCCGAGACGTCATAAGTAATTTTACTGTTCGATTAAATGAGTGCCGAGAACGCGAGGGTCTACATTTAGACGATATTATTTTTAAGAAATAAATCCCCAAAAAGTGTATTTTAATAATTAATAAACATTTTTTCTATATACGGCTTACTTTTTTTTAATCGATCCACTAAATATAAAATTTCTTTTGAGACACCTTGTAGTTTATTGTTTACATCTGGTTTACATGTGTTTTCTCGTGTAGTTTGTATTGCTTTTAAAAGTTAGTGTTGCAGTTTGTTTGTTATATTAACTTTTGATTGCAATTATTATTCTTTTTTTATATTACTTTATAATATAATGAGTTATTATAACACAAATTGGTGTGTGTTTGGCTGTCACTCAAGAAAAGGAAGTAACAAAAATATTTACTTCCACTATTTTCCAAATGAGAAACAATTTGTGAACTGTTAATAAATTTGGTGTTGTGGAAGAGATAATAACAAACTAGTATTTATTAAACAAATTAAATAAAAAACAAACACTAAATTATAAAAATCCTTCTCGAACATAATTAAATATCTACCCGTGTAATTTTAATGCAGAATTAGGGCAAGCGGTCTCAAATTCTGTACGCAGCTTTTCTAATACATTTTCACTGAACCTTCAGTGCCTGCTTTTGTTTTTAATCAATTTATTTAGGCAAAGAGTTTCTAATAGAGGTTGCGGTTCATACCGTTGTAAGACAGGTTTTTTAAAAGTAGACCACAGGCATTTTAAATCTGTGCTGGTTAATATTTCCATACTCAATATATTGTTTCTGGAACAAAAAGAAAAACCAACAGAAACCGTACAAGAAAAAAAAGAAAAATCAAATATTACAATCAATCAATGCCCTGATCTTGGCTTCTTTCATTTTGGTTTGTTTACCACCTTGCACAAAATAATAGGATAGCTGAAATGTGTTTGCATGTAGTTCCTGCTTTACATGTGCAGGACATATATAAAACTTCAACATCATTACTAAATTTTAATTTCCCAGTGACTTCGTGAGGTGGTGTTCTCAAACTGCTTGTTTGTAAACATAACCCACATATGTCGACATGCTCATCATTTTTGTCCAAAATTCCGCACAACATAAGATTTCCGGCATTTAACAACTCTTCTCCTTCAACTACACACCTAGAAGAAGGTGTTGCACTTAAAAAATTAAAATAATTTAATAAAGATAGCTGTTTATTATCCATTGCAAATCGATGATTTAACATGTAAACAAATATGGACAACTTTCACATTACTCGTTTCAATCAGCTGTTCACAGCGCTCGTAGCGCCGCCATCGGGCATTGTTGTACCCAATGGATTGTGGAGATACAGCACTTTAAAATAAAGTAAATTTTAAATCTGCAAAAGTATTTCTAGTAGCTAGATAATGTAGTAATAAAAGTTGACTAGGAGCAATAGTATCTCTCATTGTAGTATCCCTTTTTTGAATTTCAGGTGTAACCATTCTCAAGAGTTCGTCGTATAATGTACCATCTAGTCACAGAAAGTTTTGAAAATCAGTTGGTTCAGTTATTCTTAGTTGACTTAACAAATTATACTCATTTCTTTTTTTGAACCATTTCTTCATCCATCTGCGCTTCTTTTTCTCATTTTTTAAAGCTATAGCTAATGCAATGGCCACACAACTTGTTTTCTTTTTATTCCACATGTTGACTGCAGAAGTGTCAGTCGTGAACACTAACACATTGCACAATAATATTGCACCGTGTAAGTTGGACCAGCAAAATTATTGTGCAATATATTGACTATAATATTGACCGTCTAGGGGCCGCTTAAGAAATGAAGAACTTTGTGTTCACCGGTATCAGAGTATTTCCGTTTCGCAGTTGCACATAAGAATATCGAAAATCAGTTTCTAGCTTGAGACCAAAAATCTAAGACCGAATAATTCTACTTCCATGGTTTCTGTTTCATTTAGAAAAATATAAAATCTAAAAAAAATCTAAAAATAGATTAACTTGGAAACCGATCTGTTTATTTCTGTTTATAAAATAACACCACTGTTTAACAAATTCATCCAAGAAAAACAAGCACACACTTTCCATTAATCAGTTAATATATTCTACTAAAAATTCAGCCTGTTCCTTTTTTAAAGCTTGTTTATATTCTATAATAATTACAGTGTAATTAATAAATAGATAATTATGTACAGTAGTATTTTAATTATTTTTTTTCAGCTGGCAACCTCCAATCTCCCTTTCAAGGGCTTTTCAACCCCTTACGGCAGGGGTCGGCAAACTTTATAGGCTAAAGAACCAAATTCACCGTTTACGGCATCTGGAAATATTTTAAAGAGCCATAATTTTGTTTAAATACATGACTTTTATTTACCATTTAATGAGTAGTGAATAAATATTTAATTTAGTCATTGGTATTACCGATAGCTGCATAAAAATGCATGAAAATAAAATGAACTTTTGCGTGATTATTTTCTAAATTTTATTCCTTATCAACTTAATTTGAAGAGTCACACGTATATCCTCAAAGAGCCGCATGAGGCTCGCGAGCTGCGGTTTGCAGACCCCTGCCCTAGTGGATCGTGACTCAAAAATAACTCCCAAAAACATTCTTCCACTAACCAATACCAAATTGGTACTAATGAAACAATTTGCTACGGCCTTGGCCATACATGGCGAATGCTTCAAATACATTCAGGCTTATTAAAGTTCATAATAACATAGACGCATCGCATATGTATAAGGCAAATCAATGGTGTATCACTGTTCTGCTTATAGTACGAACATCTGTTTATAATAAACAGATAATATATTTAGTCTAGTACCTACGCACCATATTTTACGTTGATACTGCACTTGATGATAATGGAATGCCATTTGGCACACGTGTTCCTTATAAAAATTAAATAATTTTGACCCGCAGCACCTATTTGTGTATCGAGGCAGATTCAAGATGACCGCGAGACTAGCGCACCAATTACGATAACGATAACTAATTTTTATGATAGAGCGAAATAGCTAAATACATATTTGTAAAATGGACATTTAGCTACAATTTGCCGCATCGTACGCATATATTCGTTACTTAGTTACTAAGATACCGTCCATAATTCATTCTCGGACGGTGCCTTGGAGAAGAATGGTATCGAGATGATGCAATAGTACAAAATGCTGTATCTGATTGGTTAACAAAACAGGAGCTAGATTTAGATAATAATATGGCATTTTCTTAACAGAAAATTATCCAAGTGTTGCTTTCAACTTAAGTTACATTTTTGTAATGCCGTAAGTATAAATTCAGGCGTTGTAAATGTTTATTCTCGAATTAATTATTAAAATATTGATGTGAAATGTAAATTTTCACACATTTCAGGGTTGTATGTAAAAATTAAAAATTTCGATAAAGTCTGTTTTTATGCAGCAAAACATAAATGACCAGTGGGGCACCAAGGGGACTACCCCCCTGAAGAATGAAGGAAATAAAAAAAAACATAAGATAATTTTATTACCACCGTCGGCAGCGGCGGCGGTAAGACAGGGGCGACAGGGGCACAGGTCCAGGGCGCCAAAACAAATGCTTATATATATATATATATATATATATATATATATATATATATATATATATATATATATATATACATATAATAAGTTTTTATTAAGTTTTTCTATTTTTATTTAGATCAAAAATATAAATTTACATTTCTATATCAGTCTCGTACATATTAAATACAAAGAATGAAAAAGATGTACAAATTTATTGATCATATAATATTATTCAGTCTTCATATATTTGTATATAATTAGCAAAGACATGCCATTTTTCAATCTTCTGACTTGTTGAAGACGGTGTTTCGAAAATAGTTTTTTAAATAATTTAATTAAAACCAGCAAAACGTTGTTTACTGGTAACGTTACTAATATTTTTAACAGCTTTCATAGAATTATATTTGTTTAACTTTCTTGCACATCTATAACTGATTTTGGTGACACATTTAGATATATTGAAATACTGAATATAGTAATGTTATTGTGAAATTAGTGGCAGCATATAAATTGACCGAGTAGTTTGTTGACAGTGAGCGTTTAAATAAAACAAATTTGTGAAAAAATGGATATTACTCGTAAAGGTTTTCGTTGGATGATTTTTTACGATTTTAGTAAAGGCCTAACTCGACAGCAATGCATAGATTCGCTTCGTTCAACTTTTGCTAATGAAACACCATCAGAAAAGACTGTTTACAATTGGTTTGCAGAATTTCGTCGTGGTCGTGCGTCCGTCAGTGATAAATCTCAAGAAGGTCGACCAAAATCGGTTGTGATTCAAAAAAACATCCATGCTGTGCGCAAAATGATTGAAGATCGGCATGTGACGTACCTACCGTTAGATAGAGGCATCCTTTGGCATAACGCAGACTGCAATATATTCGATTTTGCATGAACATTTAGCTGTGAAAAAGATCTGTTCCCGAGGGATTGACGAAAACTTAATTGATCAATTTGACGGAAGCTCAAAAAAAAGCTCGTGTTGATTGGTGTAAGGGAATGCTAAAAAAAATCAACCTAGGCACTGCAAAATCCCTATACAACATCGTTACAGGTGACGAAACTTGGATTTATTCATATGAACCGAAAACTAAGCAAGAATCCAATGTTTTGGTCTTCCAAGATGAACCGAAACCCACAAAAGTTGTTCGTTCGCGAAGCACTTCCAAGAAAATGATCGCTTGTTTCTTCGGTTGTACTGGACATGTCGCAATCATTCCTTTAGATTAGAGTTTCCCAAAGTGTGTTCCTCGGAACCCCAGGATTCCGCGATAAAATTCAGGGTTTCCGCAGGACAAGGTGTTCTTTATATCTTTCTTGTTTCTTAAAAATGGATATTCAAAAAAAAATAAAAAGAATTTAAGATTAGTAAAAATTTATTCAAGAAAAATACAAAAAAATAATACAAAAATAAATAGAAAAAACAACTTTTTGGTCTGATATATATGACAAATATTCTCATTTATCAAAAAGGGCAATTCGGTTTTTGTTACCATTTGCAACTATGTGCATGTGTGAAGCTGGGTTTTCAAAATATGCTGATAAAAAAACGAAATATCGCAACAATCCAAATGCTGCACCAGGTATGCAAATTCGATTATCCAATATTATACCAAATTTTGAAAGTTAGAATCCAAAAAGCAAAAGCATGCTTCTCATTAAACCTAGCTGTATTATCAAAGAGTCTTACACTTTATATGAAAAATATAAATAATAATAATAATAATAAGTTTATTGACTACAATACATCATATAGTTGTTTACAGTCAGTCAAATTACATAATTAGATATACAAATTACAGAGGAAAAAAAAAATAAATAAAAAATGTTATAAATATAGACCAGTTTTGTGGTTTTTGTAGATGAAAACATGACTTAGTCCTCGTTATTAATACATATATTTAAAAAATCTAATTTGGAAAAATCTTCTAATGAGAAGACAGGATTTTCAATGATATATTGTTTTATTTTTCTTTTAAATATATGAAATGGGGCATTTCTGAGGTTAAGGGGAAGTAGATTAAAAAAGTGCTGAGAATAGTAATTTGCACTGTACCTACATTTATTTATTCTGATGAAATCCGGACATAGATTTGATTTATTTCTAGTATTGTAAGTATGAATATGTCCATGAGTAATAAAATCACCAAGATGACTGTGTGCATAAAGTAGGCAATGATATGCGTACAGCGCTGGAAAAGTCATTATGCGTAGTTCAACAAAGCAATGCTTACATTCAGCTCTGTACGATAAACCCAACATTAATCTTACTAATCGACGCTGAAGTGAAAAAATTCTCGAGGAAAAGGTGGAGTGTCCCCAGGCCAAAATCGCATAAGATATTTGTGATTCAAACAGCGCGAAATAAGCAATTTTTAATATATCAATTGATATTGATGCCCTAATGTTTCTGATTAAAAATATTGTTCTGCAAAGTTTGCCACAGAGTGTGGATATATGGGGTTCCCAGTTTAGCTTTGGGTCTAAACAGATTCCAAGAAAGCACACCGAATCTGGATTTTCAAAAGAGTGAGGTCTGTTGGTGATCAGTAACTTTTGAGTTTTATTTTCGTTCAATGTTAACCTGTTTCTAACCAGCCAGTCAGAAGCATTTTTAATGTACAGGCTGGTCTGGGGATCAATATCACCTAAGGATGTTGACTGTGTTAAGATGGTAGTATCATCCGCATATAGTGTGGCATTTGAGTTCAGCGCTAAGGGAAGGTCATTTATGTAAATTAAAAAAAGTAAAGGACCTAAAATCGATCCTTGTGGGATACCAATATCGATTTCGGAACATGTCGATACATCTGTGTTTAATTTAACATATTGCTTTCTACATGTTAAGTATGATTTAATAAGCAAACAGGCATCTTTAGTGAAGTGGTAATTATCCAGTTTACCGACCAGTAGATCATGAGGCACGCAATCAAAAGCCTTACTAAGATCGAGAAAAGTAGCCATGCAGCAGCCACTGACTCCGAGTGAGTCCGTAGCCAATCTCAAGAAACTCAGTATAGCGTCACTAGTCGATTTACCTTGTCTAAAACCAAACTGGCATTGACTGAACAAATGATTGCACTCAAAATATTGCATAATTTGAACGAAAATTATTTTTTCAAAAAATTTGGAAAAAACAGGAAGGAGAGAAATAGGACGATAGTTGTTCAAATCTTCACAACTTCCCTTTTTGAAAATGGGTATGACTTTAGCTAGCTTTAAGGAGTCAGGGAAGGAATTTGTTGAGATGCATAGATTAATTAATTTAGTGAGAGGTGTTATTAAGACATTTTTTAGGTTTTTTATCAGGTTTATGTTCAGATCATAAGCATCTCTACAATTACTATTTTTCAGTGAATTTAATGTATCTCTAACTATATTAACAGTCACGCAGCTGAACGAGAGAGACAAATTTTTGTCTGAGAGGAGAGATGAGGGTAAGTTTGAAGAAGATGAACTAATATCAGGAAAAGTGGTCGAGATATTTTTAGGAACGTTTACAAAATGTGTATTAAAATTTTCAGCTGTCAAATTTTCATCAATTTTAGATGAATGCAATTTGGTATTACGGTTGTTATTCAAAATTGTCCAGGCCGCTTTAGAAAAATTATTTGAGTCTTTAATAAAGTGTGAGTTGGCATCTACTCGAGCTTTACTTAGGACTTTTCTGTATTGACGCTTGAAATTATTTTTGTTATTTTTATTTTCAAGTGAGGGATGTATTTGATATGCTTGTTCTAGAGAATGTAAATGGGATCTCATAGTTTTTATTTCCGGGCTGAACCATTTGATTTGGTTTGTAGTGCCGCCATTTTTCTGTTTTTTAATTGGAAAAAATGAAGTGAATAATTTCATAAATTTATCAAAAAATAAATTAAAAGCTGTATTGCCATCAGTAGCCTCATTTAAGAAATTCCAATTAATATTTTCTAGTGCATTATACATTAGATATTTACCTTTTGGAGTGATAGGTCTGATAGAATTGGAGGTAGGTTTATCTTTTGTCAATACAGGGAGCTGAAAAAAGAGTTGTGCGCCGATCTGATGATCAGACATGGTGTGTGAAAATTTTTGAATTACTGGTTTGTAGTTTTCTATAAAATCAGTATTTAGGAAGATATTATCAATACAACGGTTTCCTCTGGTATTAAAGGTAACCGTTGGCATTAAATTGAAACATTTGCAAAAATCCGTTAGCTTGATTGCCTCATGATCATCACCAGTTAGAAAACTGACATTAAAATCCCCGCAAAATATAACATTTTTAGAGAAATCTAATACATTGAAAATCCTGTCTAAATTTTCAAGCAAAATATTGAAGGATGCAGAAGGAGAACGATATAGACATACAATTATGACATTAATATTTGGTATTTCAATAGCTGTTATTTCACAATGATATTCAATGCTAAGTTTATTTATTTTGTTGAGAGGAACGTAGCTTAATTCTTTTTTGACTAAGATAATGACCTATAATTTCACTATGCGCAATGGTGGTCCATTGCGCATAGTGGATCTTGAGAAGCAACTAGCAACACAATAGTTGTCCAAGACATATTCTTTACATTCTTCATGCTTTAACCAGTGTTCACTAAAACACAATATATCAAAATTTTCATCTGCAAGGTAACATTCTAATTCAGTTCTAATATTTCTAAGGGATTGAACATTCAAGTATAATAGATTAAATTGAACACAATTTTTCAAGAGATTTGAGATATTATTTACGAAAAAACTGAAGAGGTGGTGTATTGGTATTGTTAGTTCTGGTTGTATTAATATTTATTTGAATTGAACTGAATAAATTATCAATGATTATTTTTTTACCAAGGTTGTTTATATGCAAGCCATGTTTTGTATAATGGTTATTATTTAAAAGAGTAGAGGTGTCTAAGATTTTAGCTACGTTCGTAAATACAGTTATTAAATTTATATTATTTTGTAGAATAACAGAGTTATGAAGATAATTGCAATGCCAAAAGGGAGCTAAAGCAAATAAAATATTTGTATGGCATAAGTTAGTTTTGAGTTTTTCCAGAAAGTTTATGGATATTGACTTTTGGGCCAGTGCATTATTTGTGCCGCCAAATAAGATAACATAATCAGACTTCTTGAAATTTGTTGTTAATTTTTTGATGTCTTGAACAAGTTCTTCAAAAAGCGCATTTGGCTTGAAGATGCAGAATACGTCAAAATTTTTTTTTGAGAAAATGTCAATCAAAAATTTTCCACAATTTCTTCCCTGGCTATCTGCCAAAAATAATATTTTGCGCTTTTCCTTGTCAATTTCAGTGTTTGTCTGAGGAATTGTGTTCCTGTTTAACTGGTTAAGTGTCCTGTCACATCTAGGAGATGGGGGTGCAGATGAGGATTGAGAAGTTCTGTTGCGGTCTAATAGATTTACGTAATTACTATTTTTATTTTTATTTTTTAATGTTATTATGACATCTTCCTGATTCTTTATTTCAAGAGTTTTTAAACTAATGTCTCTGGTTAACTCTGTAATTTTGTCCGTGAGCTGAATACAGTCAGGACATGAATCAGAGCTCGAATGATTATCAGAGATTTTTGAATACAGTTCATTAATAACTTTAGACTGATTAATGATTGTTTCATTTAGGGCCTCCTCCGCATCAAGAGCCAATATCTTTAGGGACTCGGAGCTATCCTGAATTCTGGCTAGATGTATGTTTTTCTCACAAAGTTCACTTTCGAGCTCAAATATGCGTTGATTTAAAGTTGCTATTTCGGCAAGGTAGTCAGACTCCAGATTATGTAAATCAAAAACCAAACTGCCATTATCCATATTAGTGAGTAGAGTCACTAACAGAGGTTTTCGTAAGTTTTTTGCTCTAATTCCTTTCTTCAGTAGCAAATCAAGTAATTCCTCCACTTTAGCATTTGAAAATCGAGACATTGTGAGATAACAGTGAAAACAGTCAATAGATTAATTCTAAACTTTGAATAAAAATAAAAAATTAAATAGAAATAAAAATTAATTTATCTAAATGTCAGTAAAAAATTAAAAATTATCAAAATCAGTGTCATTTATAGGTTAGAAGTAATCTAGGTACATATGTGTGTTACAGATTTAATCAGTCAATTCGTAAAATAATAAATAATAAGGCCTATAAAAAACATATAATAATACTAAACAAAATAAATATTAAGTATTATTTTGGTTACTCATAATTTAACAAAGTATAAAGGTTCAAAAGTACAATGCTAATGTTTGGGAATGGTCAGTTCTCAAACATCAAATATACAAAGCATTATTTATTAATTGAATTGAACATGAATCAGAATTTAAGAATTTAGATATAAGCAATAATAATGATTATAATATATGTTAGTAAAAGTCAGTGGCGTATACAAGATTCATCGTTAGGGGGGGCACTTATGATGTTGTCGGTATAAACTAGCGGCTCACGGGCCGATTACGGCCCGCGACCTTATTTCTTTGTGGCCCCTGAAGCGTTTATGAAAAAAAACTTGATTATTTAGGATTAAAATATATTTAAAAATTTCAAATATACTCTCTTCTCCCTTTTCTGTTTATAAATAAATTTCAAGGAGCCCTTCGGAATATTTAAATTTCAGTCACTGCTTACCATTTTGTATGAAAAATAGATTGCGACCAAAATGAGTTTGACATCCCTGCTGTTGGATATATATATATATATATATATATATATATATATATATATATATATATATATATATATATATATATATATATATATATATATATTTTAATTTAATGGCCTTTGCTGCTGTGGCAATTAGCTAGGACAATTTTTAACTGAGAAAATTTCCATGCCAGAACGGGATTCGAACCCGAGACCTTCGTAACGCAGAGCACATATGTTACCACTACGCTACGCCGGTCGGCCTGTTGGATATTGATGTTTATATTAAAAACAAGAAGAGATGATAAATTCATTATTTATTGATAAAAAAAAAAACTCATTTGATATCCTTCAAAATTTTGCAAACTTTTTTTCTTCGATTAATACATATTTGTTAATATTTTTCGCGAGATATATATTTGAAGTCTCAGCATTCCTCGTGCATGTGTTCAATTCTCTAAATTCAGCCGCTTATCCCCCCCCCCCCCTGAATACGCCACTGATAACAGTTATAATAAATGAATTGTGTCATTACTATATTCGTAAAAGTTGACATTTTTTTATTATGAAATTAGTGGAAGCTAATGTATATATTGACCGAGTAGTTTGTTGACAGGGAGCGTTTAAAAAAAAAACAATTTTGTAAAAAAATTGATATTATTCGTGAAGGATTTCGTTGGATGATTTTTTACGATTTTAGTAAAGGCCTAACTCAACAACAATGCATAGATTCGTTTCGTTCAACTTTTGGTAATGGAGCACCATAAGAAAAGACTGTTAACAATTGGTTTGCAGAATTTCATCGTGGTCGTACGTCCGTCAGTGATGAATCTCGTGAAGGTCGACCAAAATCGGTTGTGATGCAAAAAAACATCGATGCTGTGCGCTAAATGATTGAAGAAGATCGGCATGTGACGTACCGTGAGAAAGAGGCATTCTTTGGCATATCGTAGACTGCAATACATTCGATTTTGTATGAACATTTAGCTGTGAAAAAGATCTGTTTCCGATGGATTCCGCATAATTTGACCGGAGCTCAAAACGGCTCGTGTGGACGGTGTAAGGGAATGCTAAAAAAAAATCAACCTAGGCACTGCAAAATCCGTATACATCATTACAGGTGACTTAAAAAAAAATGATCGCTTGTTTCTATGGTTGTATTGGACATGTCGCAACAATTTTTTTTAGAAGATCGGAGAACAGTTAATGCTGAATGGTATACAACAATTTGATTGTCAGAAGTCATTGACAAAATCAGGAAGAGCATTCAAAAATGTCGCATCATTCTTCATCATGACGATGCAAGCTCCCACACAGCACGTCAAACAATAGGGGATACGCATAAAATTTATATTTCTTTAAAACTACATTATTTTGATATGTTAATATTAGTTATGTCACCTAACAAAACAAAAAACACATTTTAATTAATATTATAGCCAAATTTTTTAATTAAAATATTGTAAATTTGAAATAAGCCGACCACGGCGCGAAGGTTGCCGAGTAAAAACGACTGAGTATGGCGTCAAACGATAGGGGTTTCACGTCACAGATACAGCTACAACATAATCTTTACACGTGTGTATATTGTTTTGTTCGAGAGTTTTGTATTTGTTTTTAAACAATTTTTCACGAATTTATTATTAAAATGGCAGATAAAGATTTTGTTAGGGCTCAGAGTGATAATTTACCCAACATTGATGCATTTATGCTCACAAACATAAAATTTACTTTTTTCTGAAATATCGGTTTTATTTCGCCCCATAGCTTCCAGCCACAAATTTCGCCTTTTCTGTTGTTTTTCGCCATCAGGTAATGATATAAATGGTTTTTTTGGATTTCTAGTTGAACTAATTGTGCACATCGGTACTGAACAATATTTTCGATTATGTTTCGTAGTACTGGGGCCTGGATCTTTCATATTTTATATATTTTAATATAAAATTTAATTCGGTAAACATGTATAAATTGTTTTTATAGAATTAAATTTTATTTTAATTAAAATCACTCTAACTTTAAATAACCTATAAAAGTTATACAAACAAATAAGTTCAGAACAGACTATGTACGCTGGGTAGGCTAGTAGTGTCATGCGTCAGTTAGAAGGGGTATGACGTCACACGTCGTTTTCGCGCGCTACATACATATATGAGTTTTTTAAGCCTTCAAATTAAAAAAAAAAAAAATAACACTGTTTTTTATGTTTATATGCAACAAGAGGAATATGATTTAAAAATATTTAAAAAATCACGCCTATCCCCTATTGATTATTTGAAGGATAAAAACATCGAATTAATATCTCATTGCCCGTATTCACCTGATTTATCCCCTAACAACTTTTTTTGTTCCCAATGTCAAACAAAAAATGCGTGGACAGCGATTTTCAGCACCTCAAGAAGCTGTTCAAGCCTTTGAAAACCATGCTTTTGAGATTCCAATTTCAGAGTGGAAAAAATGTTTCGAGAATTGGTTTGAACGCATGCAAAAGTGTATAAATCTTAAAGGCAAATATTTTGAAAAGCAAACAGTTTGTTCAAAAAAAAATTTTTCTCTTAGTTTTTGTAAAAACTTAAAAGGTATCCCTGGTATTGAAACATTTTGTTATTTGGTTATATTTACAGGCAGTGCCGTAACTAGTTTGTTTCGGGCCCTGGGCAATATTTTATATTTAGGCCCAGTAACATCTTTTGGCCCCCTGCGCGCATCCTTTGAAACTTGGGCCGCTCTCTTTAACAGTTCAACTCTTCGCCGTTTAATACTATTCTTTTATTTATATGTAAATTGTTAAGATTAAACTTTTACATCTTTGGATCTTATGTATTCAGGGGCGCGCCAACCCGAGGGTGCAAGCAGTGCACCGCACACGGGCGGCATAAAGCC
The DNA here is from genome assembly GCA_963971575.1 of Liopterus haemorrhoidalis. Classification (NCBI taxonomy): domain Eukaryota; kingdom Metazoa; phylum Arthropoda; class Insecta; order Coleoptera; family Dytiscidae; genus Liopterus; species Liopterus haemorrhoidalis. The sequence continues at coordinate 163,000,013 of OZ020611.1, forward strand.
TCGTCAATCGTTGTTTAATAATAATAATAATCATAAAAAACGTTATTTAAAATGTGAGTTTATTTTTATTTTTTACAGTCATAATAATTTTCAATGGATTTAAAAATATGAGATTATATAGATACATTTAAAATTTTATTGTGTTTTATTGTTGACATACGTAGGGGCGGCAAATAAAGTCTTGCACCCGGGCGGCAAATTTCGTTGGCGCGCCACTGTACGTATTTAACTTTTCATCTTAAATATTGCTGGATGTTGTACATTTATTTTATTAAATTACTGTTTTGGAACAATATTATTAGTTTTGTTACGGACAGCGAAACAAATATTTCATATCACTATATTCTGTTCGAAATACAGAGATAGTAATAAAATCACGTGAAAGATTCCCTACACTATTGGCAGTCGGGATAATTAACGGCTCAACAGCCAACGAACAACGAAGTTCGACAAAATTATTGTATGGTTACTACTTCTTGATTTCGAACAGAGTATACAAACAAAATAATTTTTCGGTAAATACTAATTATCATTCAGGAATGGTATTCCGTAATTTTTGAATAATAAAAGTAATCCGTTTTTTCGAAAATATTATGTTAATTTCCATTTTTTGGCAGTCGATTATAGGGCCCCCATTTGATTACGGACCCGGGCCTCTGCCGCTGCCAAGTTACGGCTCTGTTTGCAGACACTGCATATTAAACAGTGTGGCAAATGATGACAGCGCCGCCATTAGGAGTCCAAATAAATATTGGAAATATTAGAAATTCAAATAGAAAAATAAGATTATTTTATAATAATTCTTTATTTCCCCAGGCCTTGCGGCGTTTAAGGTATTAATCATTATAAAATAAAATAACGTACAATATTTGACATTTGATAATTTTACAATATTTTTTATCTCATTTATTTGTTCTTTTTCCAGTGTCCCTCTCTTTCTTCGTGTTCTCATCCCGGCTTTCCTCTCCTTCCTTCTTTCTTCCAGTTCTCTCGCCCATCTTTCTCCCTTGCCTCCCTCACTCATCAGTTCCTTTATTTCTTCCTCCCAGACTGCCATCTCCTTGCACCTCGTAGCTAAATGCTCCAAGGTTCCCTCTTCATCCTTGCACATTCTGCAGAGCTTGTCTTCTGGTTTTGCCCAGTACTTTGTTTCTTTCTTCGTTGCCGCATCTTAGACTCACTATCCTTCTGACTTTACCCCCTGATCTTCCTCTTTTCCCCTTCAAGTATCACGGTATTCCGATCACTCTTATCTCTTTATATCTGTTCACACTCCACGATTTGTATATTCTGTCTGTTCTTTCCTGTTCCTGTACTCCCTTATCCCTCCTTCTCAATTCTTTTATATTTGTTCTTCCGTTTCTCTTTCTCTCTTAAGATAATTTCGCAGAAACATTAAATTTATGTGAAACTATTCCCAAAAAAAATCCTAACTCCTCTTTCTGCAAAGATTATTTAATTTTTTCATTTGAAACTAGTAGTGTCTGTAGTTATATTGAATTATTCCAGTCCCGCACTCTCATAATTGGTCTAGGGGGGATCAATTTCGATTAAATATCCGTAAAATAATAAAAATTTCTTATTGATTATTTAAGGAGAGGTATAGGCTTATATATTAATTTAATTTTGAATATAATTCAATTTTATAAAAAAAATGTTATTTCTATTTTCAATTGCTTAGTTTTTATTAAATAGGAGACAATGCAGAAAGAGGAAAGGCTTTTTATCTTTTAATGTTCAAACAATTTGTGATGCAGATTTAAAAATATTAAATATTGTTTACATTATTTTTTATGTTAGTTAGTCGTTAGTCAGTCGGTCGTCAGTAGGGGGTGCTCAGTTGGGGTTGAAATATTTCTCGAAGATTCCTCAACTCAACAGAATAAAAATCCTACACAACATTTCCTTATTTACTAACAGTGACATATCATTTTGCGAAAATTTCCCCATACTAAAAGTAATTCACCTGCGGCAATCAATTAATCCATTTAAAAACATTAACAAAGAATCCCATTTACGTAAATCCCTCTTCATGGAATCATAGTACAGGAAAATCCAATACCCCCACTAGTCAACCCGCCGCTGAATAAACGAGTTAACTCTACTACTACTGTTCAACAAACAACTCTATCCTAACTATATATAAAGTTGATTCCCAACGCGAGGTCGCTCTTGTATATCGTTTCACGCAATATTGTGATTCATAGAAGATCTGGCAAGCAAACGAAGCAGACAAGCTTCGGAGAATTTTTAAAATAAAAATAACAAGTTTATAAAGAAAACAGATGAAGTGAAAGGCTTTATTAATATGTAATATTCAGTGAGTGGAACTTCAGACGGCAGCTAAAAGAGTGATATTTCTTACAAACTTTAACACGTGTCAATGTTTTGTTTACAATTGTGATAATATTTGCAGCTAAAAGTGCATACATGCAGTGATTTTCATTTTTATAAACAGTGAAATTAATGTTTTTATAAATTAAAATGCACATTTGCTATTAAAAGATTAATTAAGTGCAAGAGAGAACTTTGTTCTTAAATTTACAAGAAATAATACATAATTAAAACTTTTTTAACAAGTGTATCGACTGTTTTGGTTTGCAAAATACATTTTTGCGATAATTTCAATCTGTTTTTAAATTAAAAACAGTTGATAATTAAACTAATTATATATATATCTATAAGTTTATAATTGATCATTTTCTGTATAAATTTTGATAAATATTGTTACATAAAATTGTGCATTTTCGTAAACAGTTATTGGAAAACATTTCTGAAAAATATCTAAAAATAGTTACATCCATTACGACACTTTCTACTCTGTGGAACTAATGTATTTTTAAACTCCCCCCATTACAATGAATTTCTCACCCCAATCAGCTCGTAGAACCCCCAGTCCTCGTGCCTTTTCCCCAACTAGAAGGGACCTTAGTCCGGGTGTTGACGTTAGACGAGACCCATCACCAAACATGCGTGCGAAAAGACAATCGAATTTTGAATTGGAACCAACAGATACATCACGGCCTTTACTTCCAAATAATGATGTGGAAACAGTGAATAATTCAGGTCCTCCACTTGCTGGACCGGAAACGGATAATGAATCAGATACTAGAGAAACGATTGATTCGAACCAACCGGGTGTTGATGATGGATTTTTTGCTAATGATGCTGAGAATTTACCACCTACAAGGTAAAATATTTGCTTATTATTAAAATTATAATAGTTCTTTATGTAAAAAGGGAATAAAGTGGTTTAATATGCTTAGCTTAGACCAGGGTTTCCCAAACTTTTTTTCTTGTGGAACCCTTAGGCAATTTTTTACGGATTATGGAACCCTTGCCATACCTAAAGCCAGAGCCGGCGCTGCCGAGTATGCAAGGCATGCGGGCGCCACCACGAGGGGGGCGCTGACGTGAGATTCGAAAGGGCGTTAAAAGAATATAAAAGTAAGTTAGTGAAATGTAATTTTAGAAGTGAAGTGAGGACCTTTTTTTTTAGATCTTTACGTAAAATTTAGAAATGACGACCTTTTTTTTTTAGGTCTTCACTTGTAATTTATAAGTGACGACTTTTTTTTAGGTCTTCACTTGAAATTTATAAGTGACGACCTTTTTAGGGTTTTGTAGGTATGACCAAAAAACCCTTATACCGTCATTTTGTCGTCTGTCTGTCTGTCTGTCTGTCTGTTCGGTAAAAATTGTAGCCAAACGGCTAAACCTAGAGAGTTGAAATTTGGCATGCTTATACAATTCTTTGACGCGCACATAGGAAAAATACTAAAACATCTAAAAAACATATCCCTCTAAAAATATAAACAAATATATGCTCATCGAAAAAAAAAATATTTTTTTTAAATTCTGAGTAGGGTATCAAATGAAAGCCCTTAGTACGTGGATTAACGATCAAAATTTTATTTTTGCAAAATAAATTATTTTGATGCGATTTTTGCCAAAATTGTGCAAAAAAATTTTTGTCCCACACCCTGTAGCCCAGATGGTTTAAACTAAAAATCTGAAAAAATTCTAAGTAATGTACATTGGTGTGAACCGGAATAGTACAACAGGAATTTTTGATCAGATTATGTTTTCGGAAAATAACGCATTTTTTGTGTTTTTAACTAAAATATGTAACTATTTAATACGTTGTAGAACATACCAGACCAGCAGCTCTCGTGGCGTGGTTGGATTTGTCGTATGCTTAATAATATAACAACTTGCAAACTAGGGTTCGAATCCTGTTGATTTTTTTTTTTTGCATTTTTATTTTGTTTAAATTATTTTGTTAAAATTCTAGTTATATTTGGTAAATGTTGCATTTAATTTTTAAAAGCGTAAATTTAATAACCAGTGGAAAGTGTTGAAATTATAATTTAATTCTATGTTTGACGAAATCAAAGGGCGGGACTTATGATGTAAGCAACCAATGGAAGCCATAGGTGCAATTTTCAAAATCTTAATGAACTTTGCTATATAAAAAAAATACTGCATATATTTAGAAACTTAAATAATGGTATTAGGCATTCGAATTAAAATTCATAAAAAAATATTTTGACATAAAATTTGTTTTGGCATCCCAAATAATCATCGTTCAGTTACTAAATACCTGCAAAACCCAGAAATGTGTGAAAATTCACACTTCACATCAATTTTTTTAGAATGTTGCAAGTGACATTTCCTCAAATTTAGATTTTAATTGGGTATCAAAAACAATTAATTTTTCATAATCCAGTGTTGTACATTCAATGGGCTTTTCATTACCAATTTGACTGTATTTGACAGATTTATTAGAAATGTACGCGTGACGCCTTACATTAATAGTTTAATGTGTTTCTAAGAAAATATTGCAGCAAATCTTATTTTAATATTATATCACAACTTGTCTCGCGGAACCCCAAAATTATTTCGTGGAAACCCAGGGTTCCACGGAACCCACTTTGGGAAACACTGGCTTAGACGCTTAAAAAAAGCTTAAATTAATCAATTTTTTGTCAATTAATTGACGAAAGTTTTACACTTTACGCACATCAATTAATTGAATGTCAACTTTTTCAATTAATAGATCAATAAATTGAATCATGTAAAAATCGTGTACTTAGAACAGGGGTCGGCAACCTTTCTGTGACAAAGAGCCAAATCTATATTGAAAACAATAACATGAAAGAGCCGCTAAAAAATATATGCTATATTTAAGAAAAAAACGTAAAAATTGTTATTAATATATAATGTATAAATAAATTAATATTTACTTATACATTTAGTTTGTGATACCTATTGCACTTGCCAGTATATTACAATGTAATATTTTTTTTTACTCGGACGATTGCTACTTGCATTATGTTCGATAAGACTTCAATATTTGGTAAATATTCAGTAATCTTTAACTTAAGGCAGCACTCAAGTTTCAGGTCTGTAAGATTACTTATTAACTGACTATTAATTTCATATGTGAAAAGACTTGCTCATAGTAATGTGTGGTTCCGAAAATTGTCAGTAGTTGAAAAGCATAATTTTTTAAATGATTGGACGATTCTGGAATGGCCGTTCTAAGCTTCGAAAACAACATTATCTACATCTTGAAGATTGCGAATTTCGGTCCATTTATGCTGGATAAAATGAACTTTTCTCCTTCTAAACTTTCCAGTTCAGAAATAAGTTTTAAGAATATATTATTCCATAAATCTTTGGATTTCAAATCCAATAATTTAAGTTCAAATTGTACCTGATTAATCAATGGATATGGTGATAAATGTAATTGCTGCATATCTGTTTCAATTGCTTTTGTCAAAAGAGCTAGTGTAGCTTTATATTTTATAAACTCTTTAAATCTTTCTCCAAAATCTTCTTGCACGTTAACAATAGTTGGTGCAAAAAAAATTGCATTAATAACGTTGTTATTGTCCTTATGTTTTTGAAAATTAATAAAATGTAAAAATGTTTCTGCACGTATATCATTCATCAGAAATTACTTCTTCTAAAAGGGAATATGCAGCAACTTTGGGAATTACCGGGCGTGAATTGCACCGTAAAACATCCTGAACAATACAAAACATGTATAGTACAGGCAGAAAGTTGAAAATTAAAAAATAAATTACATTAAAATAAAAACCAGCCAATTTTCAAAGAGCCAAAATATTTTCTAAAAGCGCCGCATGCGGCTCCGGAGCCGCAGGTTGCCGACCCCTGACTTAGAACCATCTGATGTACGAAATTAACGAGCAAAAATGAGGTGTCATCATGTTGGAATATTACCAAAATTTTGTAAAAAAGTATTTGCCCAATAAAATTTGTAACTTACATAGAATTATTTATAAAATTGTTTATCTTTTTGTATTGGCACACATTTCTTCTTCCACAGGCCGCAAAATGGTCCTGAAAGACCACCAGTGAATCCAAAAATACCAGAAACAGACGAAGCAGATTTAGGTCGTTTCCCAGTACACCACCCACGTGTACCTTCGAATGGACGTAATCCAGAAACACCGTTCCCTTATGCTCCTGGGTTCGGGCCTGATGTTGGATTTAATATGCCCGACTTTGCACCTACCGAGTTCGGTGGAACTACAGAGTCAATACCAGATATCAACGTGTATCAACATAAAAAGACTCTCGCCCAAGGAATGATGGACCTGGCGTTGTTCTCAGCTAATGCCAATCAGTTGAGATATGTGTTGGAAAGTTTTGACAGACATCCGTATTATTACCCGAGTGTGGCGCTAATCTCTATCAGTTTAATTATTCAGGTAAGAAATTTAAACTTTTATTTAAAGCTTTAAATATTATATTGGGTAGAGGAATCTCGATTTTTTCTGATACGTCCGGAGATAATAAAAAATAGTTCAAGTGAAATATGTAGGATTTTAATAAGCTATATGAGTCTTGATCAATAGAAAAAAAGTATTAATTTTAAGAAATATATCAAAAGTTGCACTTTTTCAAATAAACTATATAAAACTAGTTTATAACCTTTTTTTAAAGATACTACTTTTGATCTTATGAGACTTTCATCATAAGATGAAGGGGATGATTTATTGCACTAATTAAATATTAGTTAAACAGTATAACATTTGTGTAGGATTAGATCACAAAAAGTGGGGGAAAATGGTTTTATTCTGAAAATATTTTGAGTACTTTTTGACAAAGTAAGCTTTGCAAAATGAATAAGTTGTTTAAACGTTTCACTTATTAGTATTGGTCAGAATACGATAGTTAACGTTATTAATTCTATGTTTAGTTTGTGGAGTAGAACCTAAAATGAGGAATAATTATTGAATTGAAGATTATTTTAAGTAATTAATTAAAAAACTAATAAGTATGTTTTTTATCTCATCAGTCGTTTGAAAACGGCGTCATTCTAATGAGCTCCTCAGTATCGAAAAAATAATATAAAACAGATGGGAGCAGTGTTGCCAGACGTACGGTAATAACCTTACATGTAATTTAAGCAAATGTACGGTGTACGGTCCAAATCCTGTTACCGTACGCAAAAATACGGTATTTTCGCTTTTTTCAATATTTATTAAAAATTGAACATTTTGAAATTTTCAATGTAAGTGCGTAAAATGAGAATAAACAGTCTGATATTTTATTGTTTATTTACCGCCTTATTTTCAAGAACTTTAGTATGTAGGTATTGGCCTTTTTATTTAATCTTCACTGCCAAATTTGGCCACTTTTTAATTATTTCTATTTTTTTTTTTTGTACGGTAATTTTGAATCAAATATGGTAAGTTCTCATGCGCATGTACGGTATTTTAGCTTCCGACGTCTGACAACACTGGATGGGGATCAGGTGAATATAGTGAATGGGGGAGAAGTGTGATATGGTGCGTCTTCGTGACTGTCGACATAGGTTAAAATGTCTTGACAAAACCCGTATGATATTCCTACTTTTTCTGCAACCCCTGTAACCAACAATCGTCGATTGGTACCTCTGATCAGAAACCAAGATGGATGCGCATGCCATATATAAACCAAAGCAGAATGTGTCGCCAGCGAGAATTAGCCTACGAGGGGAAAGGGGATTGGGTACGAAAAAAAAAATGATAACCTCAATAAAATTACCTTTTAAGTTACTTATAAAACGATATACCGACACCAGTTTTATTCCTATAATGTATATCATTATAATGTATCTACAGTCCCCGCCACTCGACGTTAATTCGTTCTGAAAAAGCGTCGAATAGCGATTTCGTCGAGTGGCGAGTCGAATTTCCCCATAAGAAATAAAGGGAATCATATGTACATATATACATATAAGCAAATACATACATATATGTGTATTTTTTTAATAAACTGTTTAAAATTTTGAGTAATGACAATATAAGCATACATAAAACAATAATGTACAGTAGTCATACACTAGGTATACTGTACAATACTGTACTGTATAAAAAGAAAGAAAAAACAGAAAAAAAAGAAGAAAAATAAAAAGTATTGTACACAAATTTAAAAAAAAAAAATGTCAAAAACCTTGACACATACTTTTTAGTCCCCTTCCAATATGTGTACCAAAATATGTGTAACGTGATCGATACCCGATCACGCGTCGGATAGCGATGCTTCCGTCGACTCTCATTCTCGACATTTACGTCGAATGGCGAAAACGTCGAGCTAAAAGGGAGTCGAGTGGCGGGGGATTACTGTATGTTTAAAAATACTCTAAACTCCATAAAAAAATTGTTTAGCACGATCAAATATAAACAAACGGTTAAAAAAGGTAACTTCGACAGTAAATAACGATTGGTAAACGTGTATTTTCGGAAATATTTGGGAGACAACGATTTATTGTAGAAAAATGTAAACAAATATGTTGGAGACATTTTCATATTAAATTTAAATGAATTTCACGCAGACACGTTGCTCTTCAATCAGGCCCATCTTAAATTTAATCAAAATAACCCTTTGGCTTTCTTGACCAGTGTATTGTAATTTCTGTTCCATTTCGTCCAACTACGATATGATGTCACATATAAACTGTCACATTACAATAAAGTTTAGAATCTCACATAAAATACGATAAGTTCCATTCCCTCGGAAAGAGCATCAACCTGTCCATGAATAATATTCAAAGGGGAAGGTCATTTACTCCGAAAATCCTGATTTGCGGTGGGCGAATTGTATATGATTATCTGCACTGGATAATGACCTGTGTTTACTAGAACAGGTAGTTTTTTTAAAACTTTGTAAATCAGCTACTTATTGAATTTTTACTTGTGTAGCTCTGATGAAAAAATAAAATATTTCGAAACTGGTCAGCTAGATTTAGTTGCATTTTTTTTTATCATAGATGGGATGCGCTGCATCCGTTGTTAAATCAGACGTTTTTTTTTTTTTTTGTAAAAGTCTTTTGCTAATAAATAATTTATTTCTTATTTGTTATAGTAGAATATGGTTATAAGAATTACTTTAAATTAGTCCAATGTATAAAGTATAAATTATAGTACAAAATATGCCGAATATTAAAAAGAATTTGATATAAAACTGCTGAACGGGTCATGTTCAGTACGAAGCAACTACAAATTTAAGCCTGTTTGAATGCATAGGGAAAGTCATCTTACTTTAATTCACAAGCGGTGTTTATGGCTAGTTTTTTTTGTTTTTTCTTTCTAATTCGAATAATAAAAAAAAAAAACTCGCATTTTCATACGTATTTATTAATTTCAGAATTTCAGAAATGGCTTTGATAAATTAAGACGTAATTTATTAATTAACAAAAACTTCTTTTGCTGCTTTAAATTTTGCAGACAAAAACTTACTTATTGACAAAAGTAGACCTTAACATGAACCTTAAAAACCTTAGAAACTGTCATTAAAAAACTGGAGTTTTTTTCCCCCTTTTATTTATTGGCTTTAGCTGCTTTGTCTATTAGCCAGGTAAAAATGAAAAAATTACAATGTTTTAAAAATTACATTTATAATTTGATATACTCTGCTTTAATATAATTATAAATAATTTCATAAATATCTAGAGAGTTAGTACCAAGAAGCGTTTGAATATTGGTAGGTAAGGATATTTTTTGGACAACTAAATTTTGTATGAATAGGTTACGATTGCGAAAATGAATTGGGCATTCAAACAATAAATAGTTCGAATCGCTCACAGACAAATTATCACACGAACAGAAAGAAGACGAAACCATATTTATTCTATGCAGATGATATGGAGAGAAGGTGTAATTAAACTAAGCCGGATAAAAGTGCATATAAAAGATCTGCTTTGGTGAGAAGAAAACCAAAGCTGTCTAGGAAGAAGAGGTTGAATTTGACCATAGTATGATTCTTTGAGCTGTAGAAAATCTATTTATTCTTGTTGCCATTGATTGTATATGGAAGATTTGAAGTTTGACATAATCTCATTTCTGTTTAGAGGAATATTTAAGGGAGGAGGGCATTTATAACTGCTTCTTTGGCTAGAAGATCGACTTGATGTTGAACTCAAAATTTGAGTGGCCTTTAATCCAGCATATTTTTATAATTTTACCGCTGATCGTAAGATCGTTAAGGCATTTAATAACATCATAAATTAGTGAATAGTTCTTTTTCTCAAATCTAGGGCAACTCAATTTTTGAACTGCGGTTTTACAATCAGAAAAAATTACAAATTCATTATGAAAGTAATTCTTTAAGTATTCTAAACTCAACTTTAGTGCCACCATTTCCGCATTGTAGATAAACATATTATCTGGGAGTTTAAATTTTAGAAAACTGGAGTTCAATCGACTCTTAAAACTCGCGGGTTCTAAATTTACTACTTTTCTTGTTTTTCTTTTCTCCTTTTTTTTACGCCAGATTTTTATTATTTTTCTTTTTCGGGCTATGCGCGTAAGGAACAAATTTAACACTGCAAATAGTTTATATTCCTTTCTTTGTTTTCATATAGAACATTTTCAATATATGTATAGTGCGTTCAAAGGTGAGTTTGCAGTACAGGGCATATGGAGTAGTTCTTTTTCATACTCTCTAATGGGTTTACACAATGACACTATCCTTTTCTTGCTTGTCGACGTTGCCAGCTCTAAAACGCGCTGATCTGTGAAGACGCAGTATTATACGAATGGCCATTTGTTTTTGTTGACTGTTATTTTGAGTTTTATAAGAGTTGATTTTTGTAAATCATACGAGTTTTTCATATTATTATAATTGACACATGACACATTTGACACTTTTACAACATTTGGCAACACCGCTCCCATTTTCCATAAGAGCTATACTGCAAACTCACCTTCGAACGCACTATAGTTTATATTTTTTATTTATTTGTTTAAAAAAAATTTTTTTTTAAAGGTTTTAAACGAAATAACAGTTGAAGAATTTTGGATTTCTGTTCAAATCGAGTTTAAAACTATTTCTGACAAAGCGATTAAAATTTTATTACTATTTTTAACATCGTACTTACGCCAGCTTGGTTTTTCAATATTAATGAATATTAAGACAAAGAAATGTGAAAGGCTGACAAATATAGAAGAAGAAATGAGAGTAGTTATTGCACACATAAGACCAGATATTGAAAACATTTGTAAAAGTCATCAGGCCCAAATATCATTGTTTTTTGCTATTGACTTATATAATAATAATAATAATAATAATAATAATTTATTAACGGTTAATACAATACAAAAATTGTTACACCAAGTCACACATTAAACATTAGCATATATGCAAATCTAAGGTACCTTTAAACCCGACAAAGAAAACAAGACATCTTCTACTGTGTAAGGGACTAGTAACAGTAAATAATTTTTAATTAGTGCCTTAAATTTAATAATAGGTAGCTCACGCACTTCTTCACTCAGGCAGTTATATAATTTCAGTCCCACATAAATATGAGTCGACTGTGTTCTCAGTAGTCGGCATTTTGGAAGAACTAGATTCTTCCTGTGTCTGGTTAAATGTCCGTGCAGTTCCGTATGAGAATGGAAACTGCTTTTATTAGATTTCACATAAAGTAAACATTCCAGTGTGTATACTGCGGGAAACGTAAGGATATTCAAATTTAAAAATAGAGGTTTACAGTGGTCTCTGTATTTAGCTGTAGCTAATATTCTGATGGCTTTTTTTTGGAGTTTGAAGATTTGTAAGGCATCAGGACAATTGCCCCAAAAGATTATAGCGAAATGAAGGATTGAATGAAAAAAAGCAAAATAAGAGATTCTTAAGATATTAGGACTTACACAGTGAGCTAACTGCCTAAGTAAAAACAGGGCCGAATTTAATTTTTTTTTGGTGGTCTCTATTTGGTATTTCCAGTTTAAAACCGGATCTAGATACACACCCAAAAGTTTAACGGGATTAATTTTGAAGTTAAGTGTCCTATCGACTTTCGAACCAAATAGGATGGTTTGTGTTTTCTCCATATTTAGGCATAGTCGGTTAGCACTAAACCACAGTTCAGCTTCAGCAGATGCAGATGTTATAATTGTCTGAAGATTAATCAGATCGGTACTACGGCAAATCAGCGTAGTATCATCCGCGAATAATACACAGTCAGCATGCGATATGTTACTTGGCAGATCATTGTTGTAAATTAAAAACAGCAAAGGTCCTAAAACACTACCTTGTGGAACACCGTGTTTCAGGGTCTGAAGGTCAGAAACCATGTTGTTGTAATGCACACACTGACTGCGATTTTCAAGGTAAGAGATAATGAGATCCTTAGCAATACCTCTAATTCCAGATGAATCCAGTTTGCTTGCTAAAATAAAGTGATCGACGCAATCAAAAGCCTTGCTAAGGTCACATATCACTGCCGATGCATACTGACCATTTTCAAATGCCTCGTACACTGTTTTCAGGACTGCATCGATTGCCAAAGTAATGGACGATTTCGGTCGAAAACCAAACCGCTTATTTGAAAGAACCCATATTTATTAAAAAATGAGACTAATCTGCTTTTAATAGCAATTTCAGCTATTTTGGAGAAAACAGGCACCAGTGATATTGGTCTGAAGTTGGAAGGGTCGTTAACATTCCCTTTCTTAAAAAGCGATTATATGTAAATTGTTAAGCCGCATTCAGAGCTCTTTAAATTAACACGTTGTAGACTGTTCGTTGTTACGCTGCAAGTTACGTTTCTATGCATTGTTTTAACGCTCTACGTACCGTTCACAGCAAGTTACCTATAAATTAATGTGTTACGAATAGTCCGACATCTATGTGTCTTTAAATCAACTACATGGCTTCGTAAAATGTTTTCTATGTATTATCGTTTTTATAATTCTGTTCTAGATTTTAACTAACTAAACTTAACCTAAATACCTAAACTGATCATATTTACTGTCCGTCTTTGTAATATTGAGCAAGATTTGTTAATGATGACATTATGTTAGGTTATGTAAAGGCATACGATAACTACGGCGTCACTGATAGACTGAGATAGCCAATATGTCTGTCTCATTAAAACATCTCACTAGCTATAAGTTTAGAAAATTATCAACAATCCACAACGAACAACGTATTCAATTTAGAGGTCTAAACGGTTTCACGTCTTACCATATGACAAACTTCTAGTGACAGTAAACCGAGTACAAGCTACAGTCTATAAGCTATTGATTTAAGAGCTCTGAATGCGGCTTTATATGCGATTTTTAATATATTATGCAATATAAAAAATATACATACTGTTTTAATTTACGTTTTTTTTTAAATTTTAAGTGTTCCGCAAAAGTGTTCCCTGTTTCTGAAAAGGTTTAGAGGGCATTTAAAACAAAACATTTTAAGTCTTTGTGTGTTGATTAAAAAATACTGAGTCTTGATTATCATGAATCAATAGGAAACCACAAGAAAACCTCAAATAAAGAAGGACTTCAAACTATTACTAAAATTCTTTTTAATCTGAAATTAGTTTCGTAAGTTTGTATGAGTCATCTGTGAAATCATTTGCTCAACTAATTTTTACGAATTATAAATATCATATTGCTGTCTTATCAATGTGAAAAATTAATAGGATACTTGATACGCCTCAGAAGTTATTAAAAATAGTTCTTATGTAAAATATACATGTATCACATGCCGTGGTAATGATATGTCAGTTATATCAACACTGTAAAAACTTTGCTACTGAAAGTGTACATGCAATCACTTATCATATCCTCAGTGTTGTTATATATACATTTGATACAGATACAGATACTTGAGTAAAAATGTATCTAGATGCAGATACAGATACAAATTTTAAAAAGTATCTAGATACAGATACATTTTTTTTTACAATGTATCTAGATAATTCAAGATACTTTTAAGATACTTTCGGAAAAATGAAAACACCACAAAAAAAAAGAAATAACTAGAGCAAGGAATATATTTGTTCACAATAAAAAATAAGTTATGTATTATTATTACTCTTAAAATAAACACAAATAGCCTTTGAAGCTGTGTGTCAGAAATATTAACTAACTATATACCTATGTAATCTTTAAAAAAATCACTTTTTTATTCCAATTTCAGCGGATATCTCGAACATTTTTTGTTCGCTAATAAATTACTGATTATTAAAAATGAGTATTTAGGATGACAAAAATAAAACAACAATTTTATTTATTATATTTTTCTTTATTTAATTCACATTTATAAAATGAATTCTTATTCTTAGATTAGATAATTACTTAATGGTTGTTTTACTTAACGTTGTTAATAAAATTAATTAATTTTTTTTATTTATTATTTTTTTAAATTTATTCAGAGCTGGATATACAATTACACTTTATTAAAATTTTATAGATAAAAATAAATTAAATAAATAAATAAATTATAAGTTTGAGAATTATGATAAAATACAAGTTCTATATATAACTAATTAAATTTTGGAAAACATTCTTTATTTTTTTCCTTTTTTTTTTTAAATAAAAATTTTAAAAAAATAAAAAATAAAAGAATGTTTTCCAAAATTTAATTAATTACATATAGAACTTGTATTTTATCATAATTCTCAAACTTATAATTTATTTATTTAATTTATTTTTATCTATAAAATTTTAATAAAATGTAATTGTATTTCCAGCTCTGAAAATGGGTTACGCCGAAACTAGTTAGCTAATATATATATTTTTTTTAATGAAATAATTTTATTAACAACGGTTACCCAAACAACCTTTAAATATAGTTACTAAACGTGTTTTTTTATTATTATTATAGTTTGCAAAGATAATTTTGCAAAGTAAATTGCCAGGCTGCAAGGGTTATACGCATTTCAAATGCGAAACATGTGGAGTACATCTTTGTCTAACAAAGATAAAAACCTTCCATAAATTTCATTTAAATTAAACTCCTGTTAAAATTTGGTTTAACTTTCATAATGTTACAAATATGCAACATACTGTAGTTTTTTTTTATAAACAACAATAAAAAAAAATCCCTCCATAAATTGTTTTATTTTGATCACAGGTTTGAAAAATCGTAAGGACATATTTTGTAAAAAGACCTTGAAAAAGACAAAATAGGAAAGTATCTGAAAAAAGTACCTGAAATACAGATACTTAGATACTGATTTAAATATCTAGATACAGATACAGATACATATTTTAAAATGTACCTAGATACATTACAACACTGCATATCCTCAGGAGACTGGATTGAAATTAACTTTGTGATTTAAAATGTTAATTATTTTAACTTATGCCTATTTTTTATAAATTAACTGAACCCGAACCAGTAAATATGCTTTTCCTAATTCCGGTTTCCGTCCTGTTTTTCGCACCCAACATCCCTACTGTTGAGCCCTAAGAGTGACATAAGGTATCTCTATATATAAAAGTCAAAGTCTCTCTGTCTGTCTGTCTGTCTGTCTGTGTCTATTTGTATGTTCGTATGTGCTGTTTTCATTCGAGAATTTGTGATTTTTTTAGTATAAATAACCGGTTCAGTAGTTATAATTATAGTTGAATCGGTCATTTTGAAAAGGGGTCATGTCCATTTTTATCAGTCAACTACCTTTAACCAAATTCTGCCCATTAACATGTCTATTCATATATTCCGTATGAAAACGGGTCTTTTTAGGGTTTTGTAGGTATGACCAAAAAACCCTTATACCGTCATTTTGTCGTCTGTCTGTCTGTTCGGTAAAAATTGTAGCCAAACGGCTAAACCTAGAGAGTTGAAATTTGGCATGCTTATACAACTCTTTGACCCGCACATAGGAAAAATACTAAAACATCTAAAAAACATATCCCCCTAAAAATATAAACAAATATGTGCTCAACGAAAAAAAAAATATTTTTTTAAAATTCTGAGTAGGGTATCAAATGAAAGCCCTTAGTACGTGGATTAACGATTAAAATTTTATTTTTTCAAAATAAATTATTTTGACGCGATTTTTGCCAAAATTGTGCAAAAAAATTTTTGTCCCACACCCTGTAGCCCAGATGGTTTAAACTAAAAATCTGAAAAAATTCGAAGTAATGTACATTGGTGTGAACCGCAATTTTTTGTGTTTTTAACCAAAATATATTAAATATTTAATTCGCTATGTAACCAAGTAGATAAGCCAGTGCTCATAGCGATGTGCGTTTAGTCATTGGTTTTCTAATTTGCTAAACAGGTAACTTGCGAACTAGAGTTCGAATCCTGTCAGTTATAAATTTTTTGTTTTTTTTTTTGCAGTTTTCTTTTGTTTAAATTATTTTGTCAAAATTCTAGTTATATTTTGGTAAATGTTGCATTTAATTTTTAAAAGCGTAAATTTAATAACCAGTGGGAAGTGTTGAAATTATAATTTAATGCTATTTTTGATGTATGTATACGAAATCAGAGCCGCCCTCTGATTTCGCCCCGCCGGCTAATGATTTAAGCAACCAATAGAAACCATAGGCGCAATTTCCAAAATCTTAATGAACCTTGCTATGTAAAAAAAATACTGCACATATTTAGAAACTTAAATAATGGTATTAGGCATTCGAATTAAAATTCATAAAAAAATATTTTGACATACAATTTGTTTTGGCATCCCAAATAATCATCATTCAGTTACTAAATACCTGCAGAACCCTGAAATGTGTGAAAATTCACACTTCACATCAATTTTTATCATTCTAACCTCTTTAACTACCTTTAACCAAATTCTGCCCATTAACATGTCTATTCATGTATTCCGTATGAAAACGGGTCTTTTTTCACTAGCTGAAGCAGCTTTAACAAGGCCAGGCTTCTGTCAGTCAGTTTGAAAAAGAGTCATCTCCGATAGATAGCCCAATTTCAAACTGAACCGGTGAAGAGAGTATATTGTCCTGGTGAATATGTAAATTTTATTGAATCCTCTACAAACACACAGAAATTCCAAGTGAAACATTTAACGTATCAAGACGTAGCTGCTTTTAAAATTTGTTGGCCAGATTTTTTTAAAAATAACGTTCTGGCACAGGAAAGTTACGGAAAGAAAATTAGTCAAGAACAAAAAATTCAATTTTCTGTCAATAAGTTTTATGAATTCGTTTTCATGAGTAAAGAGCCAGGAGTGGTTGTTGCCAAGCCTTATATCGATAGTCTTGTGCAACACTGTTACCTTCTAAAGAAAGCATGTATCAAGAGCTCTCAGCTATTTATCACATTACCCAGTGGCGGACTGGCCCGGCGGGACGTCAGGCAATTTCCCTGTGGGCCGGTCCCAACAGGACCGATTCTTGGATCAATGGGGCCGGTCGTTGATTCAATGAGGCCGGCTCTTAACCCTATGGGTCCGATTTATTCCAATTTTCCATCTTACTGCCATCACCTGAAAGCAACCCTGCTTATCAAAGAAAACTTCCTATTAATATAAAAAAATGCAAGACATCAGAAAACTGTATCAGTATATTCCTAGCGACAAGAAAGTTTTCTGGGATGAAATCTACGAATGGCCGACAACAACAGGTGAAAACCAGCCAAAAGTGTTTTAAATAACTATTTTACTATTTTTACTTATGTAATTACATTTTTTAATTTTAATTTTCTTTACTTTTGACTTTTTTACTATTTCAAAATTGTCAAAATAACCTTTTTTTAAATGGACGTTGTCTTTGAAAAACTTAGTTCATTTTGAAAAGGGGTCATCTCTGCTAGAGGAAAAAAGATTCTGGTGGCCCCTCAGTTTCCATAAAGATTAACAAGTATATATTTGCAACAGGGTTGATGCTTTATAAACATTAAAAAATTGATGTGAAGTGTGAATATTCACACATTTCAGGGTTTCGCAGGTATATAATAAGTGAAGGCGGTATGCTGAGTGTGTAGGACAAATTTTACTTTGTAGTAATCACGGCAAAATGAACGATATTTTTAAAATAATTTATCGTCTGTTAATCATATAATAAGACTGGTTATTAAATTTACGCTCTTAAAAATTAAATACAACATTTGTCAAAATATAACTAGAATTTTGACAAAATAATTTCAACATAATAAAAATGCAAAAAAAAACAGAAAAAATAAAATTCGCTCCGTACTCGAACTCGAAACCCTTCGTTTTCCAGCTTACGACACCAGTGCTCCAACCCATTAAGCTATCGCACGCCTTGCATGTGAGTGTCTTGAACATTGGTATAACTTTTGTACTTTGTGAACCAAAAACCACAAAAAATGCGTTATTTTCCGAAAACATAATCTGATCAAAAATTCCTGTTGTACATTTCGGTTCACACCAATATACATTACTTAGAATTTTTTTTAGATTTTTAGTTTAAACCATCTGGGCTACAGGGTGTGGGACAAAAATTTTTTTGCACAATTTTGGCAAAAATCGCATCAAAATAATTTATTTTGCAAAAATAAAAATTTGATCGTTAATCCACGTACTAAGGGCTTTCATTTGATACCCTACTCAGAATTAAAAAAAAAAAAATTTTGTTTTCGATGAGCACATATTTGTTTATATTTTTAGGGGGGTATGTTTTTTAGATGTTTTAGTATTTTTCCTATGTGCGGGTCAAAGAGTTGTATAAGCATGCCAAATTTCAACACTCTAGGTTTTAACAGTTTTTACAATTTTAACCGAACAGACAGACAGACAGACAGACGACAAAATGACGGTATAAGGATTTTTTGGTCATACCTACAAAACCCTAAAAAATACTACGTTACCCTAACTAATAATGCATGGAAGTTAAATAGTTTTTTATTTCTCCTAAAAACGCCTTTCAAAATGACCGATTAAATTATGCGAGCGGGCAACTTGGTACAGGATTTATACACTATCCAGGATTGAAAGAATTTTTAAAACTGGTTTAGTAGTTCAAAAGTTACGACAAGTTTTTAGTCGTAAATAAAAACTGGTTACTGGGAAATCTATATTCTCATATAGGTATATATTTATTTACATTTTCTTGAAATTTTTAGTGAAAATGTATATTTTGTCTAAAACAAAATCTATTATTTCAAAACCCAAAGCTGCTACATTTTCAATAATAACGACGGGGTCAATAATAACGAAATATTCCCGAGCGAAACCAGTAGGGGCAGCTAGTATTATTACAAAATGCTGTTAGTATGGACTTATGCACAAACAATTAACAATTATGGATTAAAAATTATGAATTAGTAGTTATCAATTATAATATGATCTCATGTTTTTTAGGGTTTTGTAGGTATGACCAAAAAACCCTTATACCGCATTTTGTCGTCTGTCTGTCTGTTCGGTAAAAATTGTAGCCAAACGGCTAAACCTAGAGAGTTGAAATTTGACATGCTTATACAACTCTTTGACCCGCACATAGGAAAAATACTAAAACATCTAAAAAACATATCCCCTTAAAATATAAACAAATATGTGCTCATCGAAAAAAAAAAAAAAAATCTTTTAAAATTCTGAGTAAGGTATCAAATGAAAGCCCTTAGTACGTGGATTAACGATCAAAATTTTATTTTTGCAAAATAAATTATTTTGATTCGATTTTTGCCAAAATTGTGCAAAAATTTTTTTGTCCCACACCCTGTAGCCCAGATGGTTTAAACTAAAAATCTGAAAAATTCTAAGTAATGTACATTGGTGTAAACCGGAATAGTACAACAGGAATTTTTGATCAGATTATGTTTTCGGAAAATAACGCATTTTTTGTGTTTTTAACTAAAATATGTTAAATATTTAATTCACTATGTAACACACTAGATCAGTAGTTCTAATAGCGTAGTTGGTTTTGTCATGCGCCTTGTAATTTGCAAACTAGAGTTCGAATCCTGTTAATTTTATTTTTTCTGTTTTTTTTTTCATTTTAATTTTGTTTAAATTATTTTGTCAAAATTCTAGTTATATTTTGGTAAATGTTGCATTTAATTTTTAAAAACGTAAATTTAATAACCAGTGGGAAGTGCTGAAATTATAATTTAATTCTATGTTTGACGAAATCAGAGGGCGGGGCTTATGATTTAAGCAACCAATGGAAGCCATAGGTGCAATTTTCAAAATCGTAATGAACCTTGTTATATATAAAAATACTGCACATCTTTAGAAACTTAAATATTGGTAATAGGCATTCGAATTAAAATTCATAAAAAAATATTTTGACATAAAATTTGTTTTGGCATCCCAAATAATCATCATTCAGTTACTAAATACCTGCAAAACCCAGAAATGTGTGAAAATTCACACTTCACATAAATTTTTTATCCGTGCATTCATTGAAACAATGATCAATTATCGATTATCAAATAAGAATCAACTAGTCCCATGCCATTGTTGTTTACGAACCGTCGAACCATGTAAGTTTGAGAATAAATAAATAAATAAATGTAAATTGATGATTTTGTTCTTGTTGATTTGGTACGTCAGTTGAAGCATACGTGAAAATCGTTCTTGCCACCTACTTCTGAGCATGTCTCATTAAAAATATTATTTGTTTGCATAAATACTACTATATGCCATTCTTGTTAATTGACAATTCGTAAATAATAATACTTTCTTGATATTTGAGAATTGGTTGTCCATAAATCCATACTTATACTTACCAGTTCGTTAAAAGAACCTGACTTGAAACATCTTCCTTCATACTTGTGGCGCCCACTCCTGGCCCAGGTAGGGTAGAAGTCCAGACGACGTCAAACAAAGGGTGACTTTGTAAAGTCAGGTTCCAGGTACAGTGCGTTGACATTAAAGTTGAACAGAGCAAACAAAATTTGGGGACCGCTAATATGTGTTGGGAAAAATTTACAGTGTGGATGAACAGTTAACAAAGGGTATAGCGTTGCCAGGAATGATTAAAAATATAATAAAAAAATAGTTGAAAAAAAAAACCTAATTAAAAAAAAATAAATAATAATAATTAAACAATTATAATTGTTGCAAACGGCAACAATTAATAGCGGTAAACTTCGCAGAAAATATATATATTGAATAGTCGACAGTTTAACTTGGTGAAACTCACTTATACTTAAGAGGTTGAAAGAAAATGATGAAAAAAAAACTGTAAATTGATCCCAAATAATATTTATTTTAAAGTTAATTTTTAATTTAAATAATAATTTATTAAATTTATACAAAAATTGCTGTAATCGTCAGATATTTTCATTTTTGAAGTGTCATAAGTAAATAATAGTTTTCAGGTGCGCACCCAAGATTTGGGAGGATATTTTTTAGTCCGGGGGGTAGGGCTCAACCCCCTGAACCCCCCCTGGGTGGGCGCCTGATAGTTTTATTAGAATATTTTCCTTATTTTTTTTTTTTTTTGTAGGTTTTTAACTCCTACGTGGCTAATTTCCCTGAACTGTTTCGTTAGTCATATATTTGTTACGTTAATACACCTTTGCAGCCGCCCACACATTAAAATACCTGTTCTTCGCTCCACATTGTTTCTTCTGTAAGTGACGTTATATGTCTGAACAATGTATAATTTTACCATCTGAAATAATATTAACGTTAAGCAAGTTTTTTTCTGAGACGCTTAATTAAACTCATTTATTTAAAGCTATAAAATTAAAAAGAAAAAGTACTTGTATGACCTAAATACCACCTAAGCGCCTGAATGTCTAGTTCATGGCATCAAGTTTTATCGATTTAGGCAAGGGCGTACTTTATTTTCGTAGTATTATTATTATGGACTTTACCTTTCTCTTTTGAATTATACAAAATATTTGTAATTGGATTTTCCTAGTGTACCTATACAGACAGGGCCGGCGCGAGGAGGCTTTTAAGTGTTCCCCAGAATCCTGCTCCGCGGTAATTTATATATCCTTTTTTTTGCCAATGTTCTGTATTATTCCACCACAAGCAGCTAGTTGGAAGCTAGCTAGAAAAAAAGTACAAGCTACTTAGAATGAGATATGGGCTGGGCGAAGCGTCATCTCTTTCTCTCAAATACTGAGTTCCGATATTACACTCTGTTCACTCCTTTTACTCTATGTGCTCCGAAACCGTTCTTATATTAAATCTGGAACAAATAGTGCTTGTCCCATAACATTCGGAAATAGAAATATCGAGTGCTCCGAGCGCACTCTACGAATACCACCTCGAAAAGTTGATCTCGTATTTCACGCATGCGATTTGACATCAATTTGATTAATTTTAAATTTTATTGGACAGCAGTTTGATTGATTTGAACTTTCCAAATTAGCTATAGTCTGTTTTTTAATTCGAAGGAGCGATTCAAAAATATCGTGCCAGAAAGCTGATCTGTGATTGGCTGCCGGCAAGTAATTGGTTTTCAGATGTAACCTTTTTTAGGGTTTTGTAGGTATGACCAAAAAACCCTTATACCGTCATTTTGTCGTCTGTCTGTCTGTCTGTCTGTCTGTTCGGTAAAAATTGTAGCCAAACGGCTAAACCTAGAGAGTTGAAATTTGGCATGCTTATACAACTCTTTGACCCGCACATAGGAAAAATACTAAAACATCTAAAAAACATATCCCCCTAAAAATATAAACAAAAATGTGCTCATCGAAAACAAAAATATTTTTTTTAAATTCTGAGTAGGGTATCAAATGAAAGCCCTTAGTACGTGGATTAACGATCAAATTTTTATTTTTGCAAAATAAAATATTTTGATGCGATTTTTACTAAAATTGTGCAAAAAAAATGTTGTCCCACACCCTGTAACCCAGATGGTTTAAAATAAAAATCTAAAAAAATTCTAAGTAATGTATATTGGTGTGAACCGCAATAGTACAACAGGAATTTTTGATCAGATTATGTTTTCGGAAAATAACGCATTTTTTGGCTACAATTTTTACCGAACAGACAGACAGACAAACAGACAGACAGACAGACGACAAAATAACGAAGTAATTATAAGGGTTTTTTGGTCATACCAAACCCTAAAAAATGGTCCCGAAAAAATAGCAGTTTTGGCTCAAAATAAATAATTATTAATTTGATTTGTCAAAACCCGATCTGGGCAATAATTAAATACTTTTGTAATTAATTACTAATTAAATTACTTTGTAAAAAAAAGTAATTGTATTCAATCAAGTCAAGTAAAAAATCAAGTATTTGAAATTACTTCAAGTAATTTAAATACTTCAAATTTAAAAGATTCTTTTAAGGAGACAGAATTATTGTACCTAGAAGAATACGTAAAAGTTTTACGACCGATTGCAAAAACACTTGATTTTTTACAAAGTGAAAAAAGTGATTTTTATTACCCAGTATTATATCTTTAAAAGTAAAACTTGAAAAAATTATAGAAAATTGGTAGAGAATGAAATTCTTACACGTGTTTCAGTTCATTTAAAGTACCAACATAAATATATAATTCTTATCTTGTCAAGTGTTTATAACCTAGCTATTAGATTTGTAAAATTTGTGATTTACGTACAAAACACAATTTATATATTCGCATATTCAAACCAATGATCAACAAAACACTATTAAACACGTGGTAATACAAAATATTTACAAGCGTAATTTTAATGTTGGTACTATTGTTAAAAGTGTCTACTGCGCATGCACCGAGTTCCAAGTTGAAGATGTTTTCAAGAAAAGTTTGTTCAAATCTAGTTTTGAATAAAGTTGACCTTGACTACATAAAGTATTCTACACTGTACAATTTCACTGATTTATTTCTAGTAAGTTCTAGTCAAAGAAATAAGTATGAAAATTTGACGAGAATTGTATAATGTAGAACACGCTTAAGGATGCTATAATAGCTGCAGCTGTCACACCAACAATAAAATTACGCTGGATAAATGTTTGAGCAATTGGTGGTATTATTATAAAAGGAAATAAGAATATAAATTAACAATTTTATAAGTATTAATTGTATTGGTTTTTCCTTGTTAAAAATGAGAAATAGAAATGTTATTTAATTATATATTTTATTTAACATTATAATAATCTGTTTTTTTTTTTTTTTTTTTATTTATATATTAATGTATTTTTTTTAATAAAGTAATTGAAAAAGTATTTAAAATTACTTACTACAATTACAATAGTAATTGGTAATTGAATTACTTTTTTATCAGAGTAATTAGTAATTGTAATTAATTATTTTTTGTAAGTAAATTGCCCAGCTTTGATCAAAACCAACCATTTATGTATCTTTGCTTTGTTGCTCTCGTTCAAACATTTCAGACTTTAAAATAATTTCTTGAATAATTGGCCCGCTTCCAAATGCATACGAGTAACTTTTAATTAACTGATTTGCAATAGTACATAAATTAGTTCCAATCCTATATACAACATATGAGCATTTTTTAGAGAAAAATGTGTCATCATACATTACAGCACTGAGTAACACCGCGGCTAGTGACGCCACTGTGTACAGATGCACATTTGAATTGGCATTCCTCGTCAGTAGTACAGTAATTAAATCCAGCAGGCGCGCACTAAGAGGGGGCTCACGGGGTTCCTTCAACACTAAAAAAACACGGCTTAAGGGACACGTTTTCTTGAAATTGAAATTTAGTCGCCCCCTCTCAAAAAAAAAAAAAAAATACCTGTTTCGGAATCCAATTTAGAAAAAAAAAAAAATGTTTTTCGATCTCTTCAAAAAAAAAAAAAAAAATGGATTGTGCGCCTAAAATCAGTAAAGAACGTTTAGCTATAAGCAACATGAAAGCCAATAAATGTCAATGAAAATGATGTTTATTGTTAATACCTTTACCCAGTGCCGGCTGTGGGTTTTGCGGGGCCTCGGGAAAATATTATTTTCCCGAGTTATATTATTATATATTGGGCCCCTTCCCAAAAAGGAAGAAATGATACATGAACAAAATTTTATCAATTTATTTAATAAAATATTTATTGAGTATGAAACGTTGCATTTGGTGTCAAAAACTTGCCCTAGCTACTAATAATTGTTAGAAATATTAAAGCGCGGGGCCCGTTTAAGCGCGGGGTCTCGGGAAAAATCCCCGAAGTCCCGACCTCTGAGCCGGCCCTGCCTTTACCATAACTTATTTTTTTACATAATCAGCATTTACAGTGACTGACTTGTCATATCTTGTGACGCTTCATAGTAATTTTTAGCACCAAGGAAGTCACAATAAGCTTTAGACATCAAAATTCATTTTCTATCCTAAAATAAGGTAACCATGACTTTTCGTTTTGACAAGATCTGTTTTAATCTTCGAGTTTTTTCAGTGACCAAGCTTATGACATTCCATAGATAGTTGTTTGCTCTCAGGTATAAAGTGAAACATATACGAGGGGCAATCAAATATAAACGAGTCTTTTATTTTAACAATTTATTTTACAAGAGATATTTATACATTTCTACAAATTATTTTTCCACATAGTCTCCTCCTTCTAGGGTGCATTTTTCCCAACGTTTGGACAGTTTCTTTATACTGTTCTTGTAGAATGAAACTAGGCGAGTATCAAAAATGTTGCACACGAACGTTTCCACTCGATCCTTTTTCTTAAATAGCTCGCCTCCAAGTGCTTCTTTGAGGGGCCCAAACATGTGGTTATCGCATGGCCGTAAGTCTGGAGTATAAGGTGGATGTTCAAGCGTTTTCCAGTGCATATCCACCAGTTTATGTTGCGTTTGATTTGAAATGTGGGACCTGGCGTTGTTGTGAAGGATCATCACTCAGCCGCTTTGGTACCCAACGTGCTGAGATTTTTTTGAAGCCAAAAGTGCTTTCGGATGATTGATTGGACACTTCCATAGCTGACACCAAGTTCCTCCGTTAATTTCAAGCACTGCTAGTTGTCGATCTCGTTCCATTAACTCACAAACACCAGCAATGTTTTCATTAATGATGCGAGGACGACGAGGTAACTTTGATTTTTAACTCGTTCACGGCCTTGCTTGAACTCGTTGCACCAAACTTTCACCCTTGGCCATGAAAGAGTGTCTTGCCCGAACTGGAACTGCATTCTGCGGTGAATTTCGTCTGGTTTCACGTTTTCACGGGTTAGAAACTTTATAATAACCCTTTGCGCAACAGAGACTGGCACTCTTCACATTCATCGTAAGGGCTAGTAAATATAACATTAAATAAACCGATTGGGCTGGTTTTTCCCCTCTACGCATCCTTACCTAGCGACCTCAACCGCTACAACACACATTCTTGCCTTTCCCGTCGCTCAGCCGAGAAAGGCTCGTTTATATTTGATTGACCCTCGTATGTTCTGTAACAATCACCTGTAACAATGTGGTTCAAGAATGCATGCTGCAGGATTTTCAGTGATTTTTTTCCTTCTTTTTGATTGTTGGTTTTAACAGCTTTGGCTATAAGCCAGGTAATAAAGGAACATATTAATGGGTTTTAAATTACGTTTATAATTTGATATTTTCTGATTTAATATAGTTATAAATAATTCTATAAATATCTAGAACAGCGATTTCCAAAGTCGGCGGCGTGCCAGAATCACCAAGGGGTCACGGGTTATTTGCAATTTTTTTCGCTCGGTTATTGTCGAATATAATGATAATTTTGAATTAACAACTAATGAACAGGAAAAATTAATAGAATTTTCTTGTGATGGCTCGCTAAAAGATCAATTCAATTCGAATAATCCGGGGAAATTCTGGTTGAAAGTGAGCAAGGAATATCCCGCCTTATCATCAAAAGCTATAAACATTCTTTAACCTTTTGTGACCTCATATATGTGCGAAACAGGATTTTCCACATTAGTTGTTATTAAAACAAAATATCGAGCACGATTAATAGTGGAAGACGAAATAAGAGTAGCTCTATCTTCATATGAAAATTGATTCATTTTTATTGCATTTTGTATTACATTTAATATTAATATAATTTATTTTTATACAATTTACGTGATTTATGTTGGGAGAATAAATATTTAGGGATTAGAGGAATTATTTATATTACATATTTGTACTACTTTTATGATTATTATTTCAATAAAGACATTATTTACAAATTGTTTATAAATTTATATAAATCTGGAGACCCCCTAAATAGGGGGTCGCCAGAGATGGGATTGTTTATGAAGGGGGCGTTAATGAATAAAGTTTGGAAACCGTTGATCTAGAGAGTTAGTAGCAAGAAGCGTCTGAATATTGGTCGGCAAGGATATTTTTTGGACAACAAAATTTTGTATAAACAAATTACGATTGCGAAAATGAATATAATTCAAACATTCATTTTGGCATTCAAACAATAAGTGGTTCGAATCGCCGCCAAGACAAATTATCACACGGCCAGAATGGAGAAGTAACCATATTAATTATATGCAGATGATATGGAGAGAAGGTGTGTTTAAATCTAAGCCGGATAAAAGTGCATATAAAAGATCTGCTTTGGTGAGAAGAAAACCAAAGTTTTCTAGGAAGGAGGAGTTGAATTTGACCATAGTAAGATCCTTTGAACTGCAGAGAATCTATGTATTCTTGTTGCCATTGGTTGTATATGGAAGATTGAGTGAAATTGCTCGTGATAAAAAGTTAATAATATCGCACTAAACATACCGCGCGCTCTGTAAAAGAAATTCACACAGTGCCAGCCAAGGCAATACTAAAGCCGACTATACATAAAATGTCGTTGAGGTATGATGATCTTCTCAGGAACTATGCTCAAAAGTTTTTTACTTTGTGGACGACCTGCGTATGCACGGCCGCCCTAACCACAGGGCTAAATGGGCTATAGCCCTGGGGCGTAAGCTTTTTGGGGGCATCATTGCGGAGGTGAGGACATTTTTTTTTTCTCCTTACTTGTATTTGGAGAGGTGAAGACCTTTTTTTTGTTTAATCAATTCTTTTTGCCAAGGGCGCAAAAACTTTATTTGCCAAGGGCGCCAAAAACATTGCTACTACTCTGGTTATGTATTTTCTTACGAAGAGGGGTGCATTATTTTTAGTAGCTCTCGGGCGCCGAATATCTTAGGACGGCCCTGTGCGTATGTATATTGAAGAGAATTAGTGTTTCATTCAAGATTTACACGTTCAAAACAATATTCAAGATTTATTTTATTTTACTCTTATTTACTACTCCTATAAGATATATTCTCATTTACAAATTTTCAGACATTATTTATTCTAGATACATTTAAAAATATCTACACAAAGAAAATATTTGTACGATAAAATCATCATGTCTTTCTTGAATGTTAATGAGCAAATATTAAACAAAAAAACAGGTGTTGCGTAATATAATGCCAATACTCTTTAAAGTAGTAAATATTGTTTTTCTTTAGTACCGAACATTTAATCAAACAACATTTTGTGGTTAAAAAAGTAATTATTTAGGTAAAAAATTTAAATGTGCACATTTTAAGAAATCTTTTTAATGGTAAATTATGCAAATTATTGTAGGCAACAAGGTTATCTACTTGTTAAAACAAGTTCTTGGTTGTAAACATTTCAAATTTAGTTTTATTCAGAATAAGGAAAACATTTCACAGAGAACAAACGACAAATTAAAACAAAAACTGAAATATTTCGGATAATAATAAACGTAGTTATTACCTAATTAAAAACTAAGGTTGTTCCAGAACTAATTCAATTTGAAAATGTTTTATTTTTAACTCCAGTTATGCTGTTGACATCAAGGTAGAAACATTATTCGTAAAACAATGCTTCTTAGGATGCGTTCAAAATTCTTAATTTAGTCGACTATAGACTACGACTTGTGGATAAAATTAGAAGATAGTAGATAGAAGATAAGATTAGAAGATAAGGAAGATTAGAACATTTAACGAAAGCGTTTACAGCTCTGAAAATTAGTGCGTTACGATTAGTGCGACATCTATGTGTCGTTATACCAACTATGACGGAATCAACCGGCAAGATTTCATATACACACCAGTTTTGCCAGTAAAAGACCGAAAATCCCTTCGTAAAATGATTATTATTTATTATCTTTTCCTAATTTTGCTGTCTTACATTTTTATTAACCTAACCTAATTACCTAAATTGATTATATTTACTGTTCGTCTTTGTAATTTTAGGCGAGATTTGTTGTAATCGGCGCGATGGCATTTTGTTGGGTTATGTAAAGGCAAACAGTGTAAACGTTTCTCTACGATGTAGACTGAGATAGCCAATGTGTGTTTATATTTCTGTCTCATTAAAATAACGCGCTAACTACAAAGTTTGGAAAACTATCGACTATCTACAACGTATAATGCATTAAGTTTAGAGCTGTGAATGGTCGCTCGCGTTACCATATGATAAACTTGTCACTAACAATCAACAGCGTATAAGTCATAGTCTATAGTCGACTAAATTAAGAGCTATGAACGCAGCTTTAACCTAAAACTTATCGTGTGTATTTTTTAAGAAAAGTTTAAAAGACTTAAATAAAACGTATATTTTTTTTTAATCATCAATATATTTTCCTTCATTATTATGAACTTTTTTAGTTCCATTTGTATAAAAACTTTGTGGTTGGTCCAGAACGAGATTCATCTTCTACATTGCTTCTTCTATGCAGTCCTTACACGAATTGTATTCCCGCCATGAAGACTATATTTTTTTGTTACAGACATAGCACTCTCACTCAAATACTAAATTTTTAAAACGTTGGATAACGCTTATTTATTTCCATTTTTAAGGGCTCTACTGTTACAATTTAGGGCCCTATTTGGCAAAATGGTTGGTAAATTAATAACAAATCAACACTATATTATGCAGAACAAAAATTGATTTGTCGAATAATCTCTACGAAATGAAAAAGAAAAATAATATGGTTGAAATGATAAGTAATAAGTTGATATTATTTAAAATAATTTTACTTTTATGTATTTATTGTAAAAGTCATCAACACATTTGGATATGCGCGGGTTTTCATTATGTACGTAAATATCAAAGTAAAAAATTGATGTGAAGTGTGAATTTTCATACATTTCAGAGTTTCGCAGGTATATAATAAGTGAAGGCTGCTGAGTGTGTAGGACAAATTTTGCTCTGTAGTAATCATTGCAAAATGAACGACATTTTTAAAATAATTTATCGTCTGTTAATCTAAGAGCTTTAAAAACAAATTTTATGTTAAAATATTTTTTTGTTAATTTTAATTCTAATACCTAATACCATTATTTAGGTTTCTAAATATGTGCAGT
This sequence comes from Liopterus haemorrhoidalis, assembly GCA_963971575.1. Taxonomy (NCBI): domain Eukaryota; kingdom Metazoa; phylum Arthropoda; class Insecta; order Coleoptera; family Dytiscidae; genus Liopterus; species Liopterus haemorrhoidalis. The sequence continues at coordinate 163,030,374 of OZ020611.1, forward strand.
ATTTTTTATATAGTATAAGGTTCATTAAGATTTTGAAAATTGCGCCTATGGCATCCATTGGTTGTCATATATTCCGCCTCTTTGGTTTCGTATACATGACACATAGAATGAAAATATAATTCCAACATCCAACTGGTTATTAAATTTTTCGCTCTTAAAAATTTGCCAAAATATAACTAGAATTTTGACAAAATAATGTAAACAAAATAAAAATGGAAAAAAAAACAACAAAAAATAAAATTCTCTCCTCTGGCCGGGATGGAGCCTTTGTAGTTGCGTGGCAAGCGAGCAAACTAACCATTAGACCAGGATACGTCTTCCAGTCCAGGGGCGGATCGACCTATCGGGCTGTATTTTTATTTTCGATATTAATATTGAAAATATAAATTAAGTAAGTTTACTTAAATATACTTTGGTTTATACCAGGGACCCGGGCCTCTTAAATCGTTCTCTATAAATGGCCAACAAGTCTCGTGAGCCCGGGCCGAATCATCCAAATCGCCCGGGCTGAATCATCCAAATCGCCCGGGCTGAATCATCTAAATCGCCCGGGCCGATTCAATTCCTCGATCCGCCCCTGTTCCAGTCTATTGTGTTACATAAGTATAACTTCTGTACATCGTCAACAAAAAAACACAAAAAATGCGTAGTTTCCGAAAACATAATCTGATCAAAAATTTCTGTTGTACTATTTCGTTTCACACCAATGTACTTTACTTAGAATTTTTTCAGATTTTTAGTTCAAACCATGTGGGCTACAGGGTGTGGGACAACATTTTTTTTGCACAATTTTGGCAAAATTCGCTTAAAAATAATTTATTTTGCAAAAATAAAATTTTGATCGTTAATCCACGTACTAAGGGCTTTCATTTGATACCCTACTCAGAATTTAATATATATATATATACTTATATTTTTATGGGGATATGTTTTTTAGATGTTTTAGTATTTTCCCTATATGCGGGTCCAAGAGTTAAGATAAAACCTCAAATTTTTACCGAACAGAGAGACAGGCAGACAGAGGACAAAATACCGTCTGTCTGTCTGTTCGGTAAATTGTAGCCAAACGGCTAAACCTAGAGAGTTGAAATTTGGCATGCTTATATAAGTGAGAGTTTTAGGGTGTCCCCCTCCTCCTCTATTCCCCCGAATATTCATTGAATCGTAAAAGTATTATATATACAACAAAAAAGATTGGTTTCTCACTATTAACATTTTTTGCACATAAATTTTTGTTGATAAGTCAATAATAACGGAGATATTTCAAAAGTTTTGCTTTAGGGTGTCCTCCCGAACTAAATGAAAAAAATACATGGAAGATTTGTCTTTTTACTATAAACAATTTTTATTCTATATATTTTTCTGTTAAGTCGATAATGAAGGAGATATTTTAATAAACAGTTTTAACCCCGAAACACCCTCGCTAGAATAAAAATTTTGAGATGTCTATAGCCTATGTTCGAATCCTGGTTTTATTCTATCATCATACCTAATTACGTGAAAAAATGTCCACCCTCTCTAATTTTCTATTCTCTCTATGATTCATTTCTAATGTTCATTTTAAGGGGGTTTCGGGGATGCTAACGAAAAAACTTGAAATATCTCTCTTATTATTTGCTTTAAAATAATAAAACAGCAAATATGTACATATATTATAACGTGTGAAGACGTGACTTTATAAAAACGTGTGAAGTCCTGGAATCTCATCTAGTCAAATTTAAAATTTTCAATGTAGCTTTGAATGTTAAACCTATTTTTCTTCATTTTAAATTGGTGCTTTCCAGATAACAAGTAGTTAATTTTCAAGGACTGCTATATATAGTAATTAGAAAATTTATATTTTTTTAATACGATAATTATAGAGGAGTGTATGAATGATAAAATATTTTCTTTTATATGCTGAGCCGACAAGAGTGGAATGCGGTGTGAATGCAAGTGTTATAAATGATCTATGTATCTGATCGACTTAATACTACGAATGGTACTACGCTGCGGGTAAATATGATTTGTATATGATTTTGTATTTATTTGTGAATAAATAAATTGGGATCGACACACTCACAACTTGTCCAATAAGTTGTGCAAAACTATATTTCTCCTCAGACGCCTAAGGCATTCTGTAACATTTGAAATATTACTTCTGACTTATCACTCTCTTTTTCATTCCCGTATATCATACGTATTTTTAGCCTCGAGCCACTTTGACTCGGCTCATAAAATCTTCTCTTCACAGCGGCGTGCTCTTAGAATCATTAAGGGGGTTAGCTATCGAGCTGGCTGTAAACTCTTCTTTACTGAATTTAATATAATGACTTTACCTTCGATTTATGTTTATCAGTGCTTGCTACGAGTACACAATAATCGTGATAATCTGACGACTCATCAGAATATCCACCATTACGACACTAGGCACAAAAAGAATATTTACTGCCCATATACTATACTCCAAAAATCCAGACAATGTAATAATTATTCTTCTTCTTATCTTCTTCTTCTTTGGGCACTATCAGTCTGGTTGACTTTTGGCCTCACTCACATAAGTCCTCCATCTTGATCTATCCATGTCTTGGGAGGTCTTCCTACTGGTCGACGGATATTCAATCTTCCTTCTCATATCTTCCTATCCATTCTATCCTCCCTCATCCTCATAACGTGTCCTATTCACTGTAATCGTCTGCCTCTAAGTTCTTGTGTGATACTTGGCCTACAGTACAGTTCTTGGATATCGTTGTTCTTACGAATTCTCTATTCACCATTAAATGGGACCAAAGATTCCACGTAATATTTTATTTTCGAAAACTATGAGGTGTTGTCGATCTCGCTTTGTTAAGGTCCATGTTTCGGAAACATAAATAAGTACGGGACGTACTATAACTTGGTATAACCTGATTTTGGTGTTCCTAGACAAGAGTTTTGTTTTGAAGAGGGGACCAAGTTGTAAAATACGATGCATTAGCAGCTTTAATTCTATTCGTAATTTCCTGCTGTATCAGGCAGTTACCAATGGCTAGCACATTTTAAACAAGTTTAAATTGGTTTTGTGTATTGCTATATTACTATTTATCATTTTATTAAACGCACGCCTGTGACCATATTTATTATATCATTTAACGCATGCCTGTGACCATATTTTTCTTCAAAATTTTAGGGTAAAATTTTTATGATCTATTGTGTTTAACCCTAGTTAGTATTCCCATATAAGATGTGCGGCACACTCGGTTGTTTCTTAGCAATATTTCGTTTCGAATGGATCACGACACACACACCATAATCATCTTGATAAGTTTACTAAGGATGCGAAATTCGTCCATGATGTGCCAGAGTTTGTCACGTACAATGCTGTCATAGGCTTTCCTGAAATCATTAAAAACATTATTAACGTCGGTAATAATTATTACGCATTAGAATGTTATAAGTTACGAGATTTCTGCAAAGTCTAAATAAACGCGCAATTCGCGTTATATAGAAATTAATCCTAATATGCCAGTTACCTTAGAATAAATTTGCGTTTTTAAACACGCCTGATAGACTTCATTAATTTTACATTCAATGCAAAAACTAATTATATAAATAATAAAAACTAAAAAACTATGCCATCGATGCAGTTTACACTTGCTTTAATTAAATTGATTTATAAATTATTTATTTTTCTCGCATTGTTCTATAGCCCACGAAGCGTCAAATGTAATGAGCATCGTATCACGCGACATTTGCAAGCATGTATTATGAAAATTAGCATTTCCATGAATTTAACGGTCGATCGACAAGTAGGAGAATCTATAGTTAAGATATATTCTCAATAAACATGCATATACTGTAGCCACTGTAAAAAGTTTTTACAGTGGTAATAGTATACGTGGAGTGTATGATTTATTTTCTGTAAAATTTATTCTAAAGTTCTGTTCCATCTCTATTGACAATAAGTCGATTAATAACCAAATTTGAGAATACTGGAAGCATTTCAGATAAAGGAAATTTAGGTAATTTTATTAATACACATTGTTTCAAAATCATCTTATTATGGTCCTTAAGTCATCTTTATTAAAAAATCGGAGAAACAATCTTGAAGAAAACGTGATAGGAATTATAGACGGATATCCTACACTGAGTACAAGATGCATTGCTTCAGAATGTGGTATTTCGAAGCAGAGAGTTTGGAAAATTTTTAAGACGCATGAGTATTACCCAAAGCCGACACTAGACTATTTGCTGCCACAGGCAAGATGCCTCAATGATAAAATAGCCGCCCCAGTAATACCCTTTTCACACTAGATCTTTAAGATCGGATGTTAAAGTGAATGTATCTTTAAACGCTAATGTGAAACCGTACGGCCTCGTCTAAACACGACAGATGTTTAAGACAGAGATCTGCGTCTTAAACTTCGCCCGCATTGCCAACTTAGTTTATATTATAAAAAAATACTCCTTGATTTTGTGCTGTCAACATTTTATATTATCATAAACAAGAATACTGTATTATATCGACGTTATAAGAAGTTTATACTTATTGTTATAATAAAATTATTTATTTTAATAATGTGTTTAATAAAATACAGAGCTACAATAATTGAGATAAAATGTATCGACTTACATGTTAATACAGGTGTAATATATTCTTTATTGTAGTGTCTTTATTGTAGAATGAAATGAAATATCATTATTTGTTTATAATAATTCAGAATGTGCGTCTGCGCAGACAGTTCAAAACTGGTAATTTCATGACGGTAACTTAAGGACAAAATTACTGTAGCTGATGACAGCACCAGAGATTTAAACATCAAGTGTGAAAGCATACCGATCTTAAACATCGATGAACTTTAAGTTCACTCGTCTTAAAGATCTAGTGTGAAAAGGGTATAAGACAATAGTAACGATATAATAGTAACGCCTTCGGCTGCCCTCTTAAAATGCCGTTACAGGCGTGAGCCTGCTTCACCTATATGTAACGCTGGCGCTGATATCACCCCTATAAAATACAATGCCATCAAGAATGATTGCCATTTGATGAAAAAAGTAAACAAATATTGTGGTAAGACGTACAATAACATGCTAATCGCAGGAATATTCTGAATATTCGTCAATTTGTTTCACTGATGAATATACATTTACTTTAAATAATAAACGAAACGTTCAAAATGGCAGTTATTGGGCTCTAGAAAATCTCATTAGCTAAAACGCAATATCCTCAAAAATTGGGCTGAAAACTTTGGTAAACGTATTATTAGTCCTTTTGAAATAGATAGAAATTTAAATTCGGAGACGTACTTAGATCTTTCAGTCACTAAGGATGGCCCTGAATAATAAAAATCAGGAAGTCTGGTTCCGAGGTCTGTCCGGCGAATTTTGGAAGAAATTTACGCAGTCGCGGCGCTAGCGAAGGGGGGCGCCTCCAAAATTGCTCTGCCCCCCATTTGCTCCCCCCAAAAATGCTTGGAGAAAAAGTTGTGCGCAAGTGAGGACCTTTTTTTTAGGTCCTCACTTGTATCTTAGGTCATCACGTGTATTTTCACCTGTCCATAAAAAATGATGCCCTGCTCAAATATTTCCTGGGGCCTCCAGAGTTTAAGAGCTAGCGCCGCCACTGGATGTACGGTAATATTTAGATCACTCGTTTCGAAATCGATGACCTGGGTTCTGATTTGACACCGTGTGATTTCTTCTTAAAAGCAAAAACCGTCACACAAGCAGAAACAATTAGCCAATATATAGGATATTGTTTATTGCATAATGGTGGGTGGTTCATTTAAACATTCATTATAATAAAAATAAGTAATAATAAATTTATTATAAAATTGAATTAACAATCGTTTTATTGTTTAAATTTAATCAAATAAATTTGTTTAATAATTCTAAAAGGTGTAGGCATGTTTGATATAGTTTTCGATTGATAAATAAAATTATATGTGCTATTTGTCAAATTTATGGCGATGAGTGATTAATTAAAAAAATAAATATATTATGAATATTCCCACGTTTCGTAGTAAAAGAATAAAAAACAAATAATAAAACTGAAAATAACAAATTTGATTGCAAAAGTGTTCGGATCATTAGAAGCGAGTAAAAATTATTTTTCGGATTATTTTATATGGAGAGAAATCGTAAAAAAATTAGATTTCAATGTTATTCTCCTACGTTTCAGGGTAAAAGTTGTCACACGGAATAACATAAATTGTTTATAATAAGAAATCAAATCTTTTCTGATCTATGCATTTTTAGGGTTTTGTCGGTATGATTACTAAAAAATCCTTATAACGTCACTCATGTGTCTGGCTATCTGTTTGTACGGTAGAAATTGTAGCCAGACAGCCTAAACATAGAATGTTGAAATTTAGATTAAACAACTCTTTCACTCACATATAGGAAAAATACTGAGAGTTAAAAAAAGACATCTCGAGATAAATAATAATAATTTTGAGTGGCATACCAAATGAAACCTCTTAATATGTGGATGAAGAAGCAAATTTTTATTTTTGAAAAATAATTTTTTTTTCTGTTCTTTGCCAAAAATATGTCAAAAAACTTTTGTCCCCCACCATGTCTCCTGGAGGGGTTGATCTAAAAATCTGAACAAATTCTCCATAGTGTACATTGATAGGAAACGAAGTTGAACAGGAATTTTTGATCAGATTAGTTTTTTAAAATGTCAATTTCTGTGTCGTCGATAAAAAAGAAATATTTAAAAAAAATTTATTGTGTGGTACTAAAAGAAAGCTCTTAAGACGTAGATTGAGGAACGAAAAATAGTTTTTTAAAATACGTTTCCTTTAATACGATTTTAGAAAAAAAATCTGCTAAAGAAGTTTTTGCCCCGCACCCTTTACCCAAAGGAGTTAAAAAAAAATCTGAAAAAATTATTGTTAATGTACATTGATCTGAGCCGGAAATGTACGAGAGGAATTTTTGATCAGATTACGTTTTTGAAAAATATTGCATTTTTTGTGTTTTTGACAAAATGAATTATTTTTTTAATTCATGGCTAAATTATGGCTAATAATGTTATGGATTTTTTGTATTTATAGCTAAGATAGTGTGTGTCTTTTTTTAAATTAATTAAAACTATATATAAAAAAAAATTGAACAGCTGAGGACCGAGTTTTGAACACCACACTACACTCTACACTGTAGAGTATAGTGTGTAGTGTTCAGTTATTTTAAATTTTGTGATTCAACGTATTATTTAAATTACTGTAGATTTTTGTTGTCAAAGGTGTCAAAGAGTATAAATAAATCATTTATAAAACTACTATAAAAAAAATTAACAGCTGAGGACCGAGTTTTGAACACCACACTACACTATACACTGTAGAGTGTAGTGTGTAGCGTTCAATTATTTTAAATTTTGTGATTCAACCTATTATTTGAATTACTGTAGATTTTTGTTGTCAAAGGTGTCAAAGAGGAATAAATCATTTATAGTAAAATAGTAAAATACTTATAAATCATATAACACATTGTTAATAGTGAGAAATGCGTTTCTGAAATTGAAAAAAAAGCCATTAATCAATATATTACTCATTAATCTAATGAAGCAAATGCAGAAAAACGCTGGGATTTTTGGCAAATTATTTAAATTTTGTTTAAAAAAAATTAAATGGAAGCTCTTAATTCTCAAATAACGAATAAATAAGAGAAAAAAAAATAAGAGAAAAAAGAAGAGTTTATAAAAAAAAAACTGTTGATTTTAATGTGATTATAGAATATTCCTCCTTAACCAGTCCAATCCAGTATTATGTTGCCTTCGTACACTTATTAAATACCCACAAAACTCTGAAATTTGTGAAAATTCACACTTCACATCAATTTTCTTCAATAAGATGAATATTTGGGGTCATGGGGAACGCCTACCTACTGTACATACTTAAAATATCTCACTTATATTCTTAATACCAAAAATATACATACATATATAAGAAAAGTGGTTTAAAATGAAGAACTGATTTATTTCTGTTCAATGTAGTTTTTAATAACATGAATATTTGGGAGGCCATGGGGAGCACATTGTAAATATCTCAATTATCACAATAAAATGAATAATGCATTTTCTTTTTCTTAAATACTGAATTATTTATTATACAGTATATCAAAATTAAATTAAAATAAAATAAATGTAGTGTGTTTTCGAGGGATTATGATATAAATAATCTAAATTCTTGTTGACTGATAATGAATTTTTATGTTACAGGTAGCTGTAGGTATTGGACTAATATGGAACGCGCACTACAACGTCAAGGATCAAAAGGAAATCTGCATTGCAAATAAAATTAGTAATATGACTATTATTGGTATTTTCATAGTGACAGTTGTAAATGTATTTATTTCTGCCTTCGGTGTTGCAAATGCACCTGTTCAAGTAGTAACTGCTGCTTCGCCCTAAAACTAAATCATTTAAGGTTTGACATTTGAGTTTTGGGGCCAATTTTGTGACAAGGAACACAGTGAAATTTTAAACAACATTTTAAAATTATGATATTATGTATTTTTGCAAATTTACGACATAAAAATGGTGGTATTTTTAAAAGTTAATAAGATTATGTGCTTTAAGATTTATTAGTAAGATACATTTAATTTTAGATAGAGAACATATACTGTGAAATTAATAGTATATAAGGATAATGAATAATTTTTTATTAAGGGATTTTTCGCTTAGTTATTCAAACTGAGAGAAAATAATGAGTATATTTTTAATTTTTAATATGCCTGTTTATACTTTGCCTGGAAATTGTAATTGAATATTACATTATTACAGTTTTCTTTTAAAAATTAGTTTTTATTTATAATGTAACAAAATGGACACCACTGTTTATATGAGATTTGAGAAGAAATACCTGGACTAGTGTAATAAAACTTTATTAATAAGAAATTTTACATTTAAATTATCATCGAAATTGCTCATCTGTGGCTACACATCGTTGGTACCGTCTTTTTCACTTCTAGAACCACATTTTGTAGTCACTTTTTGGAATCGTTTTTAGATCAGTTTTTATTTTTTTTATCTTCAATCATTTGAAAACGGCGTCCCATTAACGAAATCTTTAGTTTTGGTAATAAAAAAAGTCACACGGGGGCAAGTCAAGTGAGTGTAGTGGATGGGGAACAAAAATGATTTTGTTGTTCACCAAAAACTGCCGAACAACATGGGATTGTCGTGACTGGCTATTTTCGTCAGAGTGCCTTAACTACATCCGTTTGACGTTCCTACATCTCCTGCAACCTTTCTAAAGGCTGTTCTACATTATACTTTTCACTGCACATTCAAACTTAATAATAATATATTTATTGACTTAGTTACATGAATTTTGTTATAAGTCAGATATATACATTTAATTATACAATTATTATATGATATTACAAGATTTGCATTACAATTTTAAAACCTATATTTGAAAAATTCTTCTATGAAGTAAAATGGATGTTCAGTAAAAAACTGCTTGATCCCTTTTTTGAATTCGTTAGGACCCAAACTTCTGAGTACCACTGGTAACTTATTAAGTAGTTTGACTGCGCAGAAGTTCGTACAATTACGAGATTTAGTAAGTCTTAGAAAGTCTGGGTATAAATTTGACTTGCCTCTTGTGTTGAATTGGTGTATTTCCGCATGAGTTTGAAAACTGCATATTTTTTTGTGTCAAAATTAGGGAATGGTACATGGCCGCAAATGGAAAGGTCATTATATATAAGAAATAAAATTATTCCGACAATCAGCTCTGTACGATGAGCGTGTCATTACTCTGTTTACGCGTCGTTGTAGGCTAAAAATTCTATTAGCTGCTACCGAGTGATCCCATGCTGTAATGCCATATTTCATTTGGGAGTGGAATAATGCATAGTATGTAATTCCCAGAACGTCGATACTTACAATAGATGTCGGGTTTTTTAGCAAATATATTGCACAACACAATTAGTTTAAAATAAACGTTAAGTTGGTACACCAAAAAAGAACCCATACTTCAATCATAATCGGATGTCGGATAGCATTGAAAGTTTTGAAGGAAGTATTGTGTTTCATATTATACTTTTTATGTCAATACTACGTAAAAAAAAATCGTAGTGCTAAGGAGAAAAGTACAATGTCGAACAGACTAAATAATCAATCGTCGATTAGTACGGATTAATTCGCGAACCTGTAAAAAATAATCGTTGGTTTTAGAAACTAAAGACCTACTCCTTCTCTCGTCTTTGATTGAATTCAAAAGTTCCAGCATCTCTGTCACCATCTTCCCAAGTTTGAAACAAAATTTCATGCAGATCGCTGTTCTTTGGTGAGGTCCTTTTTAAAAATCGCCAGGGAAAAGAAAGCATATTACAAAAACCGCGTCGAACGAAATTACATAGCGAAACAAAATTAATAGCAATCAGCTCATAAATGACAACAGCATCAGCTAAAGTACCTAATCTACTCTAGGTATTGCTCAATGCACACAGTCCGCGTATTGTTTATCTACCTCATATGTTTATGCCATGACAAAAATTTGAATTAATGCTTGGTTGCATAAAAGTCTTAAAACTAGATGTAAGGTAAAACTTGATGTAAAACACAAAATTTTTTAGCAACGCAATACCTTTTAATGAGTTTTAGCCTACATCTAGTTTTAAGACTTTTATGCAACCGGGCATTAATGTGTTATTATAATTGTCTTTTAAAATGTGTTTTTATTTATAATTTAAAATTTGAGATGTTTATTAACAGATATAATTTAACAGTGAGAACCACTGTGTGTATGTATGTAAATGCAACATTTATGTATTATTACTGTTTACCATTAAGTAATTAGCGGAATAAAATAGCAATGAAGAATTCTGTATTTATTAATCAACAATATAATATTATGACTGAATAATGTATAAGTTTAGTTTAAGAATCCTATTACGACATACACCTATTTAGTTTTTAAAAAACAGGATATTCTTTGATATTATATGTAATAAGTAATAAATAAATTTTAAGTTTTATTAAGGTAAGAATTATTTGTAAAAATGAATACATTTGCAGTAGAACCCCGACTATCCGAGGTAATGTGGATAGGAGTCAGTGGCGGATTAAGCCTTCGCCGGGCCCAAGACATTTTTGATTTACGGGACCTCAACTTAGAGGCGTTCAAAGGGGAAGAGTTCGTTGGGCCCTTGAAAATTACGGGCCCAAGACAATTGTCTTTTTTGTCTTTGCAAAAGTCCGCCACTGATAGGAGTTATCTCGAATAATACGATGAGTATACGCTATACGTATTGGATTAATGGTAAGTATTGAGAACTGACACGCTCGAATACGCAGTCTGCTGATCATATATTGCACTAGGCGCTCTGGTATTATTTGAACTTATTACATATGTTCTGGTATTGAATTTTTATCAGAATGTCGATAGAAGTTGTGAAAAACTATAAAAGTAGAACAAATTGTAGTGTTTTTGGCTCTCATTCAAGACAGGACAAAGATAGGCATCTTAGTTTCTTTTTTTTTTCTTAAGAAAAATGGAGGGAAAGTTAATATTAAGTCCAGATTGGGAAAAGATTTGATTATGGACAAGAGGAAGGCATGGGAATATATTTTGAGTTAAAAAGTAATTGATACTATGCCAGTTTGTTCATTACATTTGTCGCAGAAAAACAAAACTGCACTAATATGCTTGCACCTGCAAGTTGCATTTCTAACTTTTAGCTGCTCCTGTCCAAATAAAACTAATTTTATTTCATGAACATAATACACTTGTTTGCAAACAGAATCCATATATTGTAAATTCAGATGACCGACACTCTGATATACCACATAAAATTACGTGCCCGGCATTTAACACTTGCTCAACTACAAATTACACTTCAATAAATCTACTGAAATTAAACTTTAAATACTGTAATTTGATACCCACCTTCTGTTATACACCTCGAAACGGTAACCGACGAGTTCATCGAAAATCAATTCATCGAATATCAATTCATCGAAAATCAATTCATCGAAAATCAATTCATCGAAAATCAATTCATCGAAAATCAATTCATCGAAAATCAATTCATCGAATGATCAATTCATCGAAAAAAAATATTTTGTAAATATTTGAGAGGAATGCCGAGGGGATCGGAAAGTCAAAAGAGCAGTGGTCAATAAAAGTAGACAAACTAAGAAATAATTGCGTAAATTTTTTTATATGGTTTAAAAAAAGGTAAATAAAGTGACATAGTGTTTGAATATAAATAAAGAAATATAATAAGAAAATTTATATAATAAAAGAAATAAATGTTTTGTTTTTAAGGTTTAATAAGACAGGTTATGGGCAATTGCACGCAAATCATTTTTATAAATTAATACACAATGATACGCATTTTAATTGGGCTAATATGAGGGAAAATAAAGTACTATGCGCCTAAAAACAAGGTAATTAGGTTAGGTTTAGTTAGTAAAAGTCTAAAACCGAGCGGAGCGAGTTACCTATCTTCTAGTTTAAGGACAAAGCACTATTTTAAGTTAGGTTAGGTTAGTAAGGGTTTTGTTAGAAGAAGCCGAGCGAAGCGAGCTACCCATTTTCTAGTTTAATGTCAAAACACTATCTTAGGTTAGGTTAGGTTAGTAAGGGTTTGGTTAGAAGAAGCCGAGCGAAGCGAGCTACCCGTATCTAGTTTAATGACAAAACAAACTCACACTAACATAACAATGCCACCTGTTTAGAGTCACCGTACATTGAACAAATCATGTGTGTTATGTAAATATGAATAGTAAAACTATGTACATAACAAAAAACCCTCGAGACTTAACAGATGGGGAAATACCATTTATATAATCCTTTAAGAATGGGTGTATTAAGTAAATTTATGATCCCATTAACCGGGTTTTTCTGATCTAAGGAACCCTGTTCGATTTCAAAATAATCCAACAGGTATCTTTTACCTGGCGTATTTTCAGAATGGAAAAATTAAAAATTATTAATAGACCAAGTATGATAGTTATTTAATAAGTGTAGTCTGTAAACTTTTATTGACCACTGCTTTTCTGACTTTCCGAGCCCCTCGGCATTCCTCTCAAATATTTACAAAATATTTTTTTTCGATGAATTGATCATTCGATGAATTGATTTTCGATGAATTGATTTTCGATGAACTTACCGTGAATCCCTCGAAACATGTGTAGCGCTTGAAAATTAAAAAATTTCACAAATATTTACTTGCATTTTCATAAAATAAAAATGTACTGTGCTTAAATTAACCTGTTCGCTATTAGCATATTGACAGTTGAATACTAGAGACGACAGCCATATTGCCTTGGAGCACTGCGCCGCCATCCATAATGTCACTTCTCAATAGGAAGCAGTGCGTTATAAATAGCTATATACCAGGGGTCTAATTTTCAAATTTTCCGGTCTGGTCAAATTTTTTGTAGCAATCTCTTCATAAACCGACCACGTTTTAAGTACCATTCATAACTCATGTTTTAATAGATAGTACGTAACTATCCCGTACGTAAGCAGACCCGTTGCCAATAACGTTGGCAAACTGATATCGAATAAAAATCAATATAAGCAGGAATCAATTATTAAAATTTGCATGATTCTGCGTATATTAACAAAACAAAAACATTTCCTGATTATACCTAGGAAACCATAAAAAACTGCTTAATGTGTGTCATTTAAATATTACTATCGGACCGGATACGGCCCGCGGGCCATATGCTGGACATTAATGGTATAGCTGTTTCTGATTATACCTAAGAAATCCTAAAAAGCCGCTCAATGCGTGTTGTTTACAAATTAGTATCGGACCGGATACTACAATTGACACTACATTTTTTCATCAAGTCACCGTACATACTGACTTGAGAGCTCTGGTAAGCCAGCTGCTTTGTCGAAGTACGTCGTTCCCACCTCCCACCACTCAGTTCGTGACCGACCGCATGCCGCAAGACCCGCTAGCACCCAAGAACTTTACGTTAACTTGCGTTACGTTAAAAAAGAAATTTGGGCTTTTATATATGTATATAATTTATAGTGTTAATGTTAACGCGTAAGAATTTTTGTTCTACACAAACTCGTATAACCATGCATAGCTGCAATTTAGTGCATAAGCGTAAGAAACTATTTAACGCATAATGTTAAAGGTTTGTGTACTTCAAAATTCTAAAAGTGCATTAAATTAAATTTATGGCTACAGAAATATCAAAAAATTTTGGTCAGAATTGAGAAATGTTCAAATAAAATTTTAACACAAATTTTATTATAGTGTTCCGTTAGATACTAGGGCCTAACTCTTGGGATGAGTTTATGACATGCTATTAGTAAGGGATTATCCGAGGTATTATCAGGTACAGAAGCAGGACCTAATTTAAATATTTTTAAAAATAAAATTAAAAGATGTAGTTCCAAATTCATATATTCTCAACTATAAATATGTAATATACAATACATGTGTATAAAAAAACTCGACAGACAGAATATAATTAAACTTTTAAATTATACAAAAAGCTACACAAAGAAAACATATGTATGTACATTAAAACAATATTAATCTATAGATATATCACTTTCGTCGCTATTTTCAGTGTCACTATCACTTTTATCATCTATTTCAATTATAAATTCATTATTATGCACAACGATATTCATTTTCTGTATTGATGATATGCTGTATACTATTTTTCTAATTTTCTGCCGTTATATTTTCAATTACTTATTTTATTAAATCAAAAACGTTTTCTATAACAGTAGGTGTACACATTTACATCAAATGTTATTTTTTAGTTGACCCCATCTTAACTATGGGGTTTAATATACAGTAATATGGTGGTAAACGAAGTACTATGTGTCATAAATTTCTACCATTTCATCACAACAATTCTTTTTTAGTATAATTGTCTTCAAAATATATATTATTTTCATAAAGATAATCACTTATTTCTGCTTTAGTGCTGCTCTGATTAGGAATTTTAATCAACTGTTGCGATAGATGAGAGGCATTATTCATCACTATAATACTGTTTTGTGGTATATTTGGCAATAATCTTATTCTAAACCATTCTTCAAAAATGTTAGCAGTCATATTATCGTGATAATCTAAACTAAATTCAGTGTACAAAATAATAATTCTTTTTCTACTGCCTATTCAATTGCCTCCTCTGCTGTTAAGGGTAACGCCCCTTCGTTAAAAGTTTAAGTCAGGCCCTAGTATCTAAAGAAATACTATAAAACATGATATTTGCCAAGTATAAATTTTCTTATAATCTGGTCCTATTTGCCTCTTGAAGATTCCATACTGTGATTGGTTTTATCTTGTCATTAGAAAGTCAAGTCAGTTTTATTATAATTTGACACAGGCTATACAATAGATACAAAATAGTGTTTATACTGTAGGTGCGTTCGGCATAACTGTGCAGTGTTAACTCTGTTGTGTAAGTTTTTTGTTACGTGACCACTGTGCAGACTGTGCAAGAAAGTCAAAGACCAACGCTTTATTCAGATTGCGCAGTTAATCAAACTATTAATCTAACCTTTTTTTTTGTAAACAATTTAATTATATGTTTGTGATTACAACAATAATATATAAATGGCGCATGAAGGTTTTGCGATGCTTTTAAGTAGTTTTGTCAGAAATCGATCTTGAAGGAACCGGAACCGGGTAAAAAACCGGTTTCGGGTTTACTCGGTTTCGGAAACGGGTAATCGGAACCGGTTATCCGGGTAACGCGAAAATTGCAAACCCTCTTTTACCCGCAAAACCGGAACCGGGTACCCGAAAAACCGGTTTCGGTTCCCAGCACTACATTTAAGTAATATAAACGAAATTGTATTTGATGAGGAAGACAATTTAGAAGAATTTTCCAAACTAGAAAATATTTTGGAAAAAGTGTTTCAATATGCAGAGAGTACTGTTCCAAACATGACTACAAATCAATTTAAAGTACATTTCCGCTTGTATCCAAAAAAAAGTCTCTTTGAGTGTATTTACATGTTCCATCATGAGGTTCATGTCTATACTATTTTTTTGCAAATGCTGCAGGCATAACAATGATATCTTGATTGTTTTCACTCATATTGTTTTGTAGAAATAATAATTTTGTATTTTTATCGCGAAAAACACTATTGCACAGACTGCCGTACGACCAGAGGCGGATCTACATACGGGCTAATAGGGCTTAAGCCCTGGGCCCCGGATCCGCAAGGGGCCCCTAACCTCTCGGGCAGATACCATCTTGTTTGCTCTTCACTTACATTTGGGTGGTGAGGACCTTTTTTTTTTTTGTTTTTTGCTCTTCACTTAGATTTGGTAGGTGAGGACCTTTTTTTGTTTTGCTCTTCACTTAGATTTGGGAGGTGAGGACCTTTTTTTTGCTCTTCACTTAGATTTGGGGGAAGTGAGGAACTTTTTTTTTGCTCTTCAATTATAAAAATATTCAACATAAGTGAAGAGCATGTGTAGGGCCCCTTGCCATTTTTATGCCCTGGGCCCCCAAAAATCTAGATCCGCCACTGCGTACGACCTGAACTTGTGACGATTGTGCAACACAAACTGCACTGCACGGTATATGCCGAACGATCTTCAAGCAGCACAAAGCACACAGAAACTTTATGACGAACGCTTCTTGTGTAAATTATGCAGAATGTGTAGATTATTAGCTTATGCCGAACGCACCTTGTGTTGTTCAAAGAAAACTCAAATATAAGTACGGAGTTCTATTGTAATAATGTGTGTTGCTTAGTTTTTGATAATAATTGTTGCATAATTTCATTTTACTAACCTAATGCGTAGTTTTTATTCCCAAAATAGTTCTTATCAGCGGAACGTTATTAACAATAGGTAGTTAGTTTTGAAATAAAATCAGAGGCGGGTAAGATTTATAAAAATGTAGCTCTTGGTTCTACTTATGATGCTAAGTTCTGTTAATCAGCGGCGGCGCTAGACCAATCGTGGACGTCGGCGAAATTTGCTTTGCGAGGTCCCTTTCATTACTCAGTAAAAAAAAAATATTTTTCAATATTTGCGGACCCGATTTTCATTTTTATGCACAATATATAGAATAAGATATAATACTTAGAAAACGTTATTTATTTAAAGTCGAACTAATAGAATCCAATGATAAAACCGACAAATATACAAATAAACATATTTTTGTCCAGTAAAGCAAAATGAGAAATGTAAAAATATCATAAGTCATAAATAATATATAATATTTAAACTTTCAATAACTTGTAAAATTTTTGCGAGGCCCCATCAAGCGCGAAGCAGTCGCCGCCACTGCTGTTAATATACGAGGGTTATAATCAGGGTGACCAGATTTATGTTTAGGTAAACCCTGAGAAGGAAAAAATAAATCGGAAATACAATTTTTTTTTTTATTATAAGCACCAATACATACAATTAATTATTCTTGAAATAACTAAAATAGGAACTATGAATATGCATATTTCTGCTCATTTTTTATAGGTAATCCTCAAATTTCTGACATGTCATAAATATTTTATTCAATTTTGCTTTTATTTCCTAAAACATTAACAACGTCCATCGATCGTCACCGTCACCCACTACTGTCTGACTCGCACTACCGGCTGAAAGTTGATAGTCCGAGTGCAGCAGTTGGCGACACAGTAAAGTCAAACTGTCGGCGACGGCTGCAGGTTCTATATATCCGGATAATCGGTTTTAACCGTTGGCGTGGTCGGAAATAGAAAGAATTAGATATACGGTGGCACTGCGCGCTAGATTTGCTATGGTTATGTGAAACGTAACTATATTATTTTCATTGCTTTAAACTATTTACGTCAATTTTAGATAAAATTAGCGTATAGAAAACGAAGAGAGCCCGAAGAAATGTTGTAACCCTATGATTCCGGGTCAAACCCTGAGACCTGGTCACCCTGGTTATAATAGAAAGACTGTAGTTTTCTTTTTAAAATTGATTTTATGTTTCAATATAATCCAGCGTTGTTTTAGGGCAGGGATCGGCTCGCGAGCACCCGGGTTTGCAGTGCCTAAAAAGTGTAACGTTGAGACATTTTAACTAGTGATTTTCCGGATCACATAAAAGTCAGATACGGATACGGTTTATTTGGGTGTCTATTCTGTAACTTCTCGACAGTCACATGCACAGTATCATGTCACCTATATACTAGAGATGTATCGTTCGCGAACGATTCGTTCCAAAAGAACGAATTGTTGCAGTGAATTGATACGACCGAATCTTTTAATAAGCAGCGAACGAATCTTCAGTACGCGAACAACGAGTGGCGAGTGTGACTCGATATGGAACGGAACGGAACGAAGATCGAGCACAGAGCTCAGGCTGGTGGTTGTGTAGTGTGGAACACACGTGCATCTATGTGTGTAGTCTGGTATGTAGGCTGAGTCTGGATGGGCGAACTTAGAATATGGCACGAGCGAAAGCTGAACGGCAGATTCGAGACAGTGCGTAGTACGCAGCATATGTGTACTGACACGTTCGCCGTTCGCGAACTACTACCGACTTTCTAACGTTCACGAACGACGCATCTCTATTGTTGTCAGCTCTCAGTACACAACTATGCAATATCAAAGCCAAGTACAGCGTGACGTAGACAGTAAACACTAGACTTGTTGTGCGCCAATGATTCGTTCCGAAAGAACGAATCTTGTTAGAGAGTACTGAATACTGAACGAATCTTGAAAAAGATTCGCATTTCCCACCTCTACTATGCACACTGAACTGTCTCCGTAAACTGTCCTTTGTGATGTTGTTTTGTATTCGGCATTATCGAAAATAAGTGGCGCCATTTTTTAATAATGACAAACAGTGATAGTCAGAATAGACTTCTAACATAGGGTTATTTTGATTAAAAATGCCAAAAGTCTTACAAAATATTAATAAGAATTCTGGAAATATATTAAATTCCTTCAAAAGAATTGACTGTAAGATAACATCGTCACTGGGATCAATGAAGAGGATTGCAGATATCGTTGGAGCAATTATGCAAAACAGCTTATTCAGATTAATTAAATTTTATTAGAAATATCTTGTATGTTTAATATAAATAAATTAAAAACACAGAAACAATTATAAAAAATAAATTATATTCTCATTAAATTACCAAGCTGTTTTGTCTTCTCCACTTCAAGTACATCTAAAAATTCATAAAATATATATCCCTGCGCCATTACTGAAACATTTTACGTAAAAAGCAACAAAAATATCTATTTCCGTATAGAAAACACATTTTAAATCACACTTACCTACAAATGTATTCAAACTTATGTAAACAAGAAGTACAAATGTCCAAAAACAATATCACTTTTCAAAGAGGACACGTTCCTAGGTCTCCTCCCAAGAGCGACACAACACTATTAAAAGTACACTATCGATGAGTTACAGAATACCAACACGAGGTGTTGAAAATCGGAATTTTCAAGTGGATACCTTAAAATCGATTATCGAAAAGCTTACAGAACAGACTTTATGAAATCCTGGAAATCAATTGATGGCGGGAGAGGAGTGAAATTTCGAAAATCACTTGAAGACATGTGGTAGTAATTCCAAAAATCACTTGAAGACGAAGGGACAGAAATTTCGTGCGAAATCCATTTAAGATCCGCCTTGGAAAAACAGATACGGACACGAATTTTTATTTTTTGCCGTTTATCCGTGGGTACGGTTACTGATATCCAGGCACATCACTAATTTTAATATATGTATAATCATATCAAAAACAATTCTTTTTATCATATAGTACTAGCCCAAAATTAAATCTTTTTCGATCTAGGCTGATTTGCTTATTTTTTTGGCTGCTGGATGCTAGAGCCATCTATGTGTCATTTCTTAAGTTACAAAATCTCCATGGTTACACGGAAACAACTGACAACCGAAGAACATCAGCGTCATTATTAGCTAATTCAGGAGCAGATATATTAACATTAAAACGTCACGGGGGATGGAAATCTTCAACTGTGGCGGAAGGCAATGTTGAAGAAGACTCCATTTCAAGTAAAATAGCAATTGCTAATAAGATTCTAAAAGATAATAGCAACTCGTCTATAACGGAACTGGTCAAGTACTACTACTTGCACCAGCTCTACCAATGCACAGTTTGTTTCAAATTGTCAAAATAAAGAAAATATACAGAAGAATAATGGAGCTATAAACATTTATAATTGTTCAATAAAATTATCGAATGTAAATAAATAAATAAAAAATTTCTAGTAAAAATTACTTTTGGTCGCCCAAAAAATATAATGTGCACCTTTGCTAAATAAATCTTTTTCGTCGTCATATGTTTGGCCTTCAAATGCAGATGCGGTCGAAAAAGATCTACTTTTTGGCCATGGTACACAAATAACTATTAAAACATACTGTATTTACTTAAAATTAGCTTACATAAAAAGAGCTAGAATTATTATTGGCTGCCAAACTACCAAAACTGGTCTCCTGGCAATTTTACAATGCATACAACTGGCTCATCTCCGAGCCATACGACAGTGACTATCGGTCAATCCGTCCGAATATGCCACCTTAATATAGAAGGGATAAGCAAAGCAAAAAGTGAATGTATGTCTAAGCTATTCATAGAGAACAAAATCGACATAGCTGCAATACAAGAGTGTCACACATCCGATGAACACCAGCTGAGGTCCAGGGGTAAAATTCCTGGCTATTTCTTAATTGGCGCTACCTTCCACCATACCTACAGTATTGCAACCTATGGCCGGGCAGGATTATCAAATGTCCGACTAATATCGACGAGCAACAACAATAACGTCCATATCATTACTATTGCTCTCGGAAACATGACGATAATAAACATCTACAAACCTCCCCAAACACCGTGGCCTGCTGACGTGCTTCCTCCACATACACATCCTGCTATTTACGTCGGTGACTTTAATAGTCACCACTCACAATGGAGGTATGCAATTGATGACGAAGTCGGATCGAGACTAGTAGAATGGACAGAAGCTAACAACTTATACCTAATCTTTGACGCCAAAGATCGACCTACTTTCAGATCGGCGAGATGGAACACCGAGACTTCTCCAGACCTCTGTTTTGTTTCCCATGACAGCCGTGGACATCACCTACCTACTACTAGGAAAGTTCTGAGGGGATTTCCTCACACCCAGCATCGCCCCGTGATCGTTAACATAGGTATTCAAATCCCAATGATCCAGTCCATCCCAAGACCTAGATGGAATTTCAGAAAGGCAAATTGGAGGGAGTTTTCATCTGAACTCGATAAGGTGATTCGTTGGATCCCTCCCAAAGCGGAAAACTATCATCGGTTTTTTAAAGCTGTAATTTCCACAGCAAAGAAACATATTCCCAGAGGATTCAGGAAGCAATACATCCCCGGTTGGGATGAAAGCAGCAAAAAACTTTACGAAGACTATAAAACTAGTGGCAGCACAGAAATTGCCGATGAACTAATTCATAGTTTAGACGATGCAAGAAGGGAAAAGGGGCGAAGCACGGTGCAGAATATGAGCTTTAAGAACTCTAGCAGAAAAGCTTGGAGTCTACTACGCAAACTAGGGAACTCTAACAAAGCTAGCATAGCTCCGTCAAAAGTCACACCAAACCAGATAGCCAATCATTTAGTTAACATGTCTCGAGCCAAACCTCATAAGACTCACTCCACATTAGTCAAAAAAGAACTGACAACTCTAAAAAGAACTTGCGCCAGTGCAACAACTTGTTCAGAAAACTTCACAAAGCAGGAAGTTACCAAAGTACTATCAGAACTGAATCTAGGAAAGGCACCCGGATTTGATAGTATGCACAACGAGTTTTTGATAAACTGGGGAGAAAAGTCCCGAGAGTGGCTTGCCAAGTTCTTCTTGGATATTTTAAACTCAGGCAAACTTCCGTCTGAGTTCAAATTAACTAAAGTTATCGCCATCCCCAAACCGGGAAAACCAAACGATTGTCCGGAAAACTTCCGTCCAATCGCCCTACTGAGTGCATGCTACAAATTACTGGAAAGCCTTATTCACCAAAGAATCTCGCCGTTAATTCAAAGTATAATTCCGATAGAACAAGCGGACTTTCGACCTTCCAGGTGCTGTGAAGAGCAAGTGTTAGCATTAACAACGCATATTGAAGTGGGATATGAGCAACGTCTAAAAACTGGAGCAGTATTTATAGACTTAACAGCTGCGTACGACACTGTTTGGAGAGAGGGCCTATTGTATAAGTTGATTAAGGTCGTTAAGTGTAACAAAATAGTCTCCCTTATAAACAGTATGTTGAGCAACAGGCTATTCATGGTCGCGATGGACAACCAGATTAGTTCCACTCGCATGCTGAACAATGGTCTTGCTCAAGGATCGGTACTTGCACCGTTACTTTTTAATTTGTATATCTCCGATATGCCGCAAACAGCAAGCAAAAAAATCGCTTATGCAGACGATCTTGCCATAACAACACAGCACGGAAATATGCTCAACCTGGAAAAGACGCTAGCAGAAGATCTAGCCTTACTTAGCGATTATTTCAAAAAATGGCGACTAACTCCCAGTACTGCAAAAACTGAAACTTGCTGTTTCCATCTAAACAACAAATTGGCTCATACGCTCATTGATGTGACTCTTGACGGAATAATCCTGCCTTTCAACCCAACACCAAAATATCTGGGAGTGACTGTTGACCGGACACTCTCTTTCAATAGTCAATCAAAATTACTACATTTTTTTACATGGTGTGCACATGTTAAATTGCTCTCCGTTAAAATTAATATTTTGATAGTTTATTTTGTGATTTAATAGAAGTATGTTATATGATTAGTTGCACATAAAATCGGTTATTAATAATAACTGACTAATATTCAACAATTCCCTTGTGATTATAAACAATTATTTATTTATTAAAAAAATATATATTCTACAGTGTTACCCAGTGCTGTGCCGTTTCTAACTTGTTAGTGAGGGATTAGAGCTGTGACGTGTACATTGTTTTTGTTTTCGTATTAATCGGTCAGCTGTTTATACCGAATTCAGAACAATATGGTTTCAGTGTGCGACAAGTGTAAGAAAAATGTGAGTCAAAGAACACATCCAGGTATCAAGTGCAGCGGTATCTGCAGCAAAACTTATCATCTTAGTTGCGCGGGAATGTCTAACTCGGAAAAGGATGCCCTGCAACAATCCTCAAATCTTCTATGGATTTGTAAGAAATGTAAAAATGTTGAACCGCCTGCGTCTCCAATTCCTGATGGAAGTCAGCCTAGTAATGAACCAACTTTAACGGATCTTATGGCAAAATTGTTGCAAATTGAAAAATGGCAACACCACAGGGACAAATGGAAATGGTAATGTCTAATTTACAGGAATTTGACAAATCTATACACTTTTTCTCTAATAAGATAGACGATTTTCAAAAAACTTCCGATACCCTGTCATGCAAGATGAAAACATACGACTCACTTATCAGTGAAGTCCAGTTACTAAAAAGAAAAAATGATGACCTGGAACAAAGAGCACGATCCAATAATGTAGAAATAGTGGGAATTCCCGAACATCCTCAGGAAAACTTGATTGATATTGTCGAAAATATTGGGGAAAAAATACGTTGCCCAATAGTTAAGCAGGAAATTGATGCACTTCATCGTGTTTCTTCGTACCAAGTCAACTCAAATAGACCGAAAAACGTAATTGTAAGGTTTATCTCCCGTCTCAAGAGAGACAATTTCTTGGCTTGTGCGAGAAATTTAAAAGACCTAACCGCGGACAAATTAAATTTTAACAACAAAAGCAAAATCTTTGTGAACGATCATCTCAGCCCGACTAATAAACTGCTGCTCAAAAAGGCCAAAGATGCAGCCTTTGAAAAAAAAATCAAATTTGTTTGGGTTAAAAATTGCAAGATATTTGTTCGTAAGAATGAAATGTCGCCTATATCAATTATATACGCAGAAAGTGATATACAAAAAATTAATTAACTCGAACTAATTCATTTTTACATACAAATAAATTAAATATTTGCTCAACATGCACAATCTGGAAATAAGAACATATTATCAAAACGTGCGAGGAATAAAAACTAAACTACTTAACCTATACAATGAACTATCTACGTGTAATTTTGACATAATATTTCTAACTGAAACGTGGCTAAATAATTCTATAATGGATAGTGAAATTTGTGATTTAAACAAATACTGTTTATATCGTCGTGATCGTGTTGATATTAACAAATCGCAAGGAGGTGGAGTTTTAATACTAGTGTCCAAGAAATTTCAGAGCAAACCGCAAATATTATGGAATTCATCAGCAGAGGACTTGTGGGTAACTTTAATAACATCAAATCATACAAAAATTCATTTATGTTGTGTATATTTCCCTCCTGTATCAGATATAAGTATTTATAGTATTCATTTCAATAAAATATCCGAACTCACAACTAGATATTCGCGAGATGAGTTTATTATTATTGGCGACTATAATTTGCCAGATCTAAGCTGGAACTCCCAACACAATTATTTTGTTCCCACATATCTGACAAGATCCAACATACATTTAGAGCTATAGTGCGTTCGAATGTGAGTTTGCAGTACAGGGCATATGGAGTAGTTCTTTTTCATACTCTCTAATGGGTTTACATAATGACGCTATCCTTTTCTTGCTTGTCGACGTTGTCAGCTCTAAAATGCGCTGATTTGTGAAGACGCAGTATTCTACAAATGGTCATTTGTTTTTGTTGAGTGTTATTTTGAGTTTTATAAGAGCTGATTTTTGTAAATCATACAAGTTTTTTATATTATTATAATTGACACATTTGACACTTTTACAACATTTGGCAACAGCGCTCCAATTTGCCGTAAGAGCTATACTGCAAACTCACCTTTGAACGCAGTATAGTGAACACTTTGACTTATTGCAATTTATTTCAGTTTAATGGTTGCAGAAATAATTTAAATAAAGTACTAGATTTGGTTTTGAGTTCGTTTAACTTGAATATTAATTTATGTCAATTTCCGCTTAGCAAAGTAGACTTGTATCATCCAGTTCTTGAAATTAATTTTTCGCTGAACCATTATAAGAAATTATCTCAAATGAATAAAAAGTCTTACAATTTCAGAAAGTGTGATTATGAATCATTTATATATAAACTGTCTGCTGTCAGATGGGACGAAGCACTAAATGAACTGGACGTCAATGAGAGCACTGATCTTTTTTATAAAATTTTGTATAATTTAATTAATTGCTGTACTCCATTATATTCTCAACCTAATATTAAATATCCAAAATGGTTTTCAAGTTCACTAATAAAAATGTTGAAAGAAAAAAATAAATTTCATAAAAAATGGAAGCGTTATAATAATTTGGATGATTACAACTCATTTGCTATATTACGTCAGAGAGTTAAAATTAAAGCAAATATAGATCTTAAGCAACATATAAATTTTATTGAAATAAAAATTAAATCTAATGTAAAACATTTTTGGAATTACACAAAAACTTTAAAAACTAATAATAATATACCTAATGTTATGCACTATGGCAATAATGAGAGTCTAGAAGGGAATAATATATGCAATCTCTTTGCCGATTATTTCGAATCTATGTATGTGGACTCTAATGTACAACCGCATTCATTAGACGCTTTGCCTAACGATAATGATATCAACTTAAGTTCAATAAAAATAAGTGAAAACGAAATTCTCAATAAACTAATTCAAATTGACATAAAAAAGGGTTGTGGACCTGACAAAATTCATCCCATATTTGTTAAGAATTGTGCATATTATTTAGCTTACCCGCTTCATATTTTATTTAAAAAATCTTTGGAGAATGGAGTCTTTCCTGATATATGGAAGATATCATTCATTACGCCAATATTTAAATCCGGTGTAAAAAATAACGTCACTGATTATAGACCCATATCTATATTACTAGTTTTTGCTAAAATTTTCGAATCCCTTATAGTCGATAATCTCAAATTTATTTTAAATCAAATAATTATTCCACAACAAAATAGTTTCTACAGTGGCAGATCAGTACTTACCAATTTAATACCTTTCACTGAATTTGTGAGCAATGCACTAGACAACAAGAAACAAGTTGATGTAATTTATACCGATTTTAGCAAGGCGTTTGATAGAAGTAATCACTTTTTACTTACATTAAAATTAACGAGTTACGGCATACATGGTTCCCTATTACGATGGCTTGATAGTTACATTAGAAATAGGTCACAGTTTGTTGTATGTAATGGTTTCATATCTCGTAGAATTTCAGTTAAATCAGGAGTACCTCAGGGTTCGCACTTGGGGCCTATTTTGTTTATATTATATATAAACTCAATTTATAAATGTTTTGAATTTTCCTTCAATTTATTATTTGCTGACGATTTGAAGTTCTATAGAGTTATTGAAACGACAACAGATTGTTATAAAATGCAAGAAGATCTATTAAGACTTTATAAATGGTGCTTAGAAAATGATATGAGCTTAAATATTGATAAATGTTGTGTGGTCAACTTCACACGTAATAGAAATATATTGAAATTTAACTATGGTTTAAATGGTATAAATTTAATAACCAAGACAACAGTCAGAGATTTAGGCATACTTTTCGATTCTAAGCTATTGTTTAATGATCATATTGACAACATAAGAAAAAAGGCTTATAAACTCTTAGGTTTTGTAATTAGATCTACTAAGCCCTTTCACACGAAGGAAACTTTAACATTGTTATTTAATTCCATAGTTAGATCTCAATTAGAATATTGTTCAGTCATTTGGAATCCAATGTATGATAAAAATATTAATTTAATAATATCTGTTCAAAAAAAATTCATGTCTACAGTTTGTTACAAATTAAATATTGGCTACTCTACTTACTTAAATACCTTGCAATTACTTAATTACGAATCTTTACAAAACAGAAGATACCAGACCGATATGATATTTCTTTTTAAAATAGTTAATAATTTAATCGATTCCCAAATATTTATTTCAAATATCAACTTTTTAGCTCCCGTTAAATCTACCAGATCAAGCGCACTTTTTAAATTACCAAAATGTCACACTAACTGTTACAAAAACTCACCTATTAATAGACTTATGTCAACTTATAATAATAATTTTCTACATTTAGACTTATTTAGCTTACCATTGCAACAATTTAAAAACAAAATAAAATCCAATATTTAATTTCTAAGAAACATACGTATTGTAGTTTATTTTTTCTTTTTTTTTAAATATTATTGTTAATAATCTAAATTAATGTGTACAAATATGTAAAAAAAATTGTAAGATATGTAACACAATTACAATAATTCGTGGAAGCCAGTTATAGGGTCTACTGTTGGCTTTCCTAAAAAACTGTAAAATAAATAAATAAAAAACAAACATCTAAGCAACTTTGCTGCGAAACTCAGATCCAGAAACAATATTCTCCAAAAACTAACTGGTTCTTCGTGGGGAGCAACCGCGTCAACACTTCGAATAACAGCGCTTAGCCTGGTGTACTCAACAGCAGAATATTCAAAGAACATTAGGTCAACACCTACCTACTGGCTTCCAGTTCTCGCTCATATTCAGCCACCCCATATACGCCGCCAGTCAGCTCTCTTGCGAGTGTATGGGAAAATTAATGAAAATGCAGAACTTCCTATACATGCGGACCTGGCCAGTACCGACTTCCACAGACTTAAATCCCGCCACCCATCAATTATTACAGCAAGGATCACTACGGCAACTGGTTACAACGCAAAAGAAACCTGGCAGCAAAGATGGGTGGAGCAGGCTCCAGCTGAGTTCTACTCCTTACTTAACCACGAGGAACCTCCGAATGGATTTGACCTTCCCAGAAAAACATGGGTATCTTTGAACAGAGTTAGAACAGGCCACGGTAGAAGCGGGGACTCTCTGTTCAGATGGGGGATGCGGGAGACTCCAAACTGCGGCTGCGGTGCAGAACAGTCAGTCGATGAGACACATCGTCTTTGAATGCCCTAACAGAGCCTTCCAAGAGACAGCAGAAGATTTTGTATTGGTGACAGAAAGTGCTTTGAACTGGTTGTCAAATACAGACATATCACTGTAATCATTTCTCAATTTGTTTTTAATTTTTCCTTTTATATTGTAACTAGAAACATTATATCTTACTACTTATAATATACTTATATATTATATGTATATACTTGTGCTATTTTATAGGTATTATGTGATTTGTTTATATTATGTAACTGTATGCAGCCATACGCTAAATAAATAAACTTTCATTTTATGGACGTTATAGGTTATATGTAGATATTCTCTTACAAACTTATTATTAAAAATATTTGTTTTATTAGTACTTGTTTACAATGACAAATTATATAAGAACATATATGATTTTTCCCGATATTATTTTTCACGACATCGATCAATATTACTAAAAATCAGTTACTTACACTCATTCTTACTGTTTTAATTATAGACTTTAGTAAAATAATATTATAATTTACTACTTGCACGACAAAGAAACGATTAATTCCCTCCACTTAACTCTCGCCTTATTGTAATTGATCTGAAATTCCCGCCTTTTGTACTTTACATTAGATCCGAAGTTTGTAGTGGAAGGAAATAACCACACTAACCGCGACATTTCCACGGTTAGTTTGGTTACAAAAAAATAACCAAAATTTTCAGTAACCGCGTTCCGAAACCTAACAATTTTCCTGAAAAGGTTAATGTCGTACACTTTCGGAACGGAAAACTTCAACCGCGGTTACTTTTGTCGAGTAATGGAACATTGTATTGCTTTTATTATGTATTATTAAATTATTTATTTTGACAAATTTCAAAAATGTTTTGTATATTATAAATACTTTATTATTTTAAAATAAAACGAGCCAAATTGTTTCTCAATTGGTTGTTTATTTTCAAGACAGACTGAATACGTCCCTGCAAATATACTTCTCTTTATTATCCTGACCGCCATTATCATTACTAACTCGGCATGCCTATTGAATGCGTTTTGTTGTACCAATTCTGGTTTCGGTTTAGCCAGAATACTCGTTTTGTTGGGACAATATTCTCATCCTATTCATTCTACTCATTCGATGATTTGAGGTCGAACGACTGAAATGAGTAAGTATGGTTGGGATGAAAAGTAATATTTGAATGCAGTTGTTTTCATTTGGTTTTTAAATGTATTAGAATTAAATCTTGGTATTACTGCTTCAAAATAATTTTCACTTTTAGGTTTTGTTCTCGTTTTGTGTCCTAAAATAAATATATATATATACCTATTTGATTTTAATATAGTATTCTTAAATCTAAACTTAAAATTTATGTACAATTCAATTATTCGTTCTAAAACAATACGTTCTAGAATATTTGCTTCAAATATAAAGTTTTCCTATTCTATATTTATTATTTAGATTATCCATTTAGGTGAAATATGTTCATTATTTGTTCTACAACCATATGACTTAACTTCCATCCAAATGTCATTGGGTACGTTTTGTTGTGCCAGTTCTGGTTTCGGTTTAATCAGAATACGCGTTTTGTTGCGACTGTATTCTCATTCTATTCATTCTTCTCATGCGAGGATTTGAGGTCGAACGACTGGAATGAATAAGTGTGGTAGGGATGAAAAGTAATATTTGAATACATTTGTTTTTATTTCGTTTTTAAATGTATTAGAATTAAATCTTGGTATTACTATTTCAAAATAATTTTTACGTTTAGGTATTTTCTCATTTTGTGTCCTAAAATAAATATATACCTATATGATTTTAATATAGTATTGTTAAATCTAAACTTAAATTGTATGTACAATTCAATTATTCCTTCTAAAACATTACGTTCTAGAATATTTGCTTCAAATATAAAGTTTTCTTATTCTGCATTTATTATTTAGATTATCCATTTAGGTGAAATATGTTCGTTATTTGTTCTACAACCATATGACTTAACCTCCATGCAAATGTCATTCCATGTTAACTTCACGATCAAAATTGTCGTTTTCTTGCGCATCAATTCTAGTACTTCTAACCAGCCACCAACAAAATGCACCATTATACGCGTTTTGTTGCGACAGTATTCTCATTCTATTCATTCTACTCATTCGATGACTCGAGGTCGAACGACTGGAATGAATGAATGTGGTGGGGGTGAAAAGTAATATTTGAATGCAGTTGTTCTCATTTGGTTTTTAAATGTATTACAATTAAATCTTGGTATTACTGCTTCAAAATAAATTTTACTTTTAGGTATTTTCTCATTTTGTGTCCTAAAATAAATATATACCTTTATGATTTTAATATAGTATTGTTAAATCTAAACTTAAAATATATGTACAGTTCAATTTCTCGTTCTAAAACATTACGTTCTAGAATATTTGCTTCAAATATAAAGTTTTCTTATTCTGCATTTATTATTTAGATTATCCATTTAGGTGAAATATGTTCGTTATTTGTTCTACAACCATATGACTTAACCTCCATGCAAATGTCATTCCATATTTATTTCACGATCAAAATCTTGTCTATGATCAAAATTGTCGTTTTATTGCGCATCAATTCTAGTGCTTCTAACCAGCCACCAACAAAACGCACCCATTGTTACAGCCCCAAAAGTTATGTTACTATCCTTCGAATTGAACTAGAATTGAAAAGTGGTGAAAAATATATAGATACTTTGTGCATTATTTCTGATATAACTATCGTATATTTTAAATAAGTATAAGTACACAAATTTAAGAATATTTATTTTTATAATCCTGTTTTTCAACTAGATTATAATATATTTATGTATATGAAAAGGATGTAAGTATAATAATATGCACCTAATTGACAGCTTCCTGTAATTAAAATATGTGTTTATATTTCTGTTGTATTTTTATACAAAAATATACATACTAAGACGCAAAACATGGTAGTTATTATTAACAATTGTTATGACGAAGAATAAACAGGTAAACTGAAGAGGAAATACACCAGACAGGGGCGTGCGGTCCATGGAAGCACATTTATTAAAATATATTAAGTAGTTTTGGTATTTTTGAACTAACACAAAATATTATTGGTATTTACAAATATTAATTCTCTTTAATAATACTGAATATACTTTGATATGTATTTGCTACGAATATTGAAATATTCGTATTGTACATGGTCATATACTCGCGCTGCATGTGCTTTCCAAACCATTTGACAAATAGCGAATCACGACACTTCGCGCCAATTTCTTTCTCTTTCCAACCAATAAGCGCTCAAGGATGTAATTTTCAAACTGCTTCTAACCATTCGCATTACAAGAATTTATATAGTTTTAACATAAGGTGCGTTCGGCATAACTCTGCAGTGTTAACTCTGTATTGTGCAAGTTTTTTGTCACGTGATCACTGTGCAAGAGAGTCAAAGACGAACGCTTTGTTCAGATTGTGCATTTATTCAAACTATTATTCTAACCTATTTCTTTTGTAAACAAATGAATTATATGTGTGTGATTACATCAAGTCTATCTCCTACTAATTATTTTGTACGATAATATATAAAAATGGCGCATGAAGGTTTTGCGATGCTTTTAAGTAATATAAAAGAAATTTTATTTGATGAAGAAGACGATTCAGAAGAATTTTCCAAACCAGAAAATATTTTGGAAAAAGTGTTTGAATATGCAGAGTGTACTGTTCCAAACATGACTACAAATAAATTTAAAGTACATTTCCGCTTGTATCCAGAAAATTTTAAGTCTTTTTGAGTGTATTTACATGTTCCATCATGAGGTTCATGTCTATACTATTTACTTTGCAAATGCTGCAGGCATAAACAATGATATCTTGATTGTTTTCACTCATATTATTTTGTGGAAATAATAACTTTGTATTTTTACCGCGAAAAACACTATTGCACA
The DNA here is from genome assembly GCA_963971575.1 of Liopterus haemorrhoidalis. Lineage (NCBI taxonomy): Eukaryota > Metazoa > Arthropoda > Insecta > Coleoptera > Dytiscidae > Liopterus > Liopterus haemorrhoidalis. Next base: position 163,062,155 of record OZ020611.1, read on the forward strand.
CACTGCCGTAGAGTGAATTCAAATTGTAAAGAGCCAGTCTATTGCCTTGCGCAGTAAACCAAAATTCGTCCAGACGAGTCCAACTGCATATTGGAGGGGTGTATTTAAGTGATATTCTGTTTCATAGACGCATCATAGACGTACGTCTAACGCTGTTGTATGACATTTGTTAGTGTGTGATAATTTCTTATAATTCAGAAGTTTCTAGCTGTTGATTAGAAATAGCTTTTAAGAAAAGTTATTACTGTTTACTAATTGATTAATATTTAAGGTAAATATAGTTTCTATAATAAATAAAAGTTAGGTTATATAACCACAATCTAATTTTTTCGTTTTTTGTTACATTATAGTTACTTATTGTTTCACGGAACATGGAAAGCGAACCATCCAAAACTTTTGGTAAGAAGGGAAAGGTGATTCACAGCCAGGATCGAATATGTTTATAATATTATTTTGATATATTATTTGTAATATTATTTGGATTATTTTAATAAATTAAAGCAGGTTTTTTAAATTTTGTTCTATAATTTTCAATTAACCCAGGATTTTTCTCATAAACGTCCTAAGAAAATTATACAGTAAGTATTATATTAATTAATAATATTAATTTAATATTATAAATATACATGTTAATTGTAATTATAAATATACATACATTAAATATAAAGTAAATAATTTATGTTGAAATTATTTAAGTCATATACGACTTTTCATGAAGGTAAAATGTATTTTTTCTATAAAATAAATAGTGTCTCAATACGCCTTATAAATTTACAATGCATAATTGCCACGCCAATGTATTGTCAAGGTTGCGCATGATGACGTCAGAGCAGTGGCTCTTTACATTTTGAAACATCTCTACGATCTGAACTTGTGACGATTATGCAACACAAACTGCACTGCACAGTATATGCCGAAAGATCTTCGTGCAGCACAAAGCTCACAGAAACTTAATAGGTGTGTTCGTTTGTGTTATCCAAACTGTTCTAAGTTGTCTAAATTCCAAAAAAGCGTTCGTTTGTATGTTCTGAACTGTCCGAGTATTGTTCGTTTGTCAGTTCAGATTCTAAGTTGTCTAAACTGTACTACGTCTATAGGAAGTACAAGTTTGGACAAGTTACAATAAGTTAGTGATGAAACTCTTTAACTTTTTTGACTTTATTTTGTTTGTTTAAATAACCTAAAATCGTAAAAAAGAAATTTAAAAAAAGCATTTTTGGTGAAATGTTCAACAGGTGAAGCCTTAATCAAGGATGAATGTTATATTTTTTCTTGTGGTAAATATAATAATTCCACGGAAAAAAGTTACTATAAAAAATGACTATAGTAAAGGATTCCACACACCAAAGCGGCCGCGGTGGCGGCCACGGTAGCGATACGGCAGCGGCCTAACGCAACCTATACAATACAATGAGACCACGCACATACAAGCGTTCAGCTATCTGAGAACGCCACCGAATGCAGCGTTCAGTCTAGCGATCACCAAACACTGGTGGCCGAACTCGACAAGTTGCGTTAGGCCGCGCGATATTCATTGTTTATATACCACAGAGTGAATATATTTAAGAAAATAATGTCGAAAATAGATAATTTAACAGAAAAAATCATAGATCAGTAAAGGATCATTTAATTTTGTATGACTTAGCACATCCTGATTACAAGAATATTAGGAAAACAAATAAAGTGTGGAACGAAATAGGAAAAGTTTTGGAAATTGATAGTAAAGTCTGTTCCAAACGGTTAGGCGGAACTAGATTTTGCAATCTAGTTACTTTCATCGTTTAAATCATGCTTTTCAGCCGTTTTGTTTAAGCTTTGTAAATCAACTTGCAACAAACATTTTTTGGTTAGGGTTAATATCATTTTAAAATGTCATTTTCTTTATATTTTGATTTTTTGTGTCATTCTTAATACAAATTTCCCATTTATTAATTTTTTTGTCATTAAAATATGTAAGAAAATTAATTTAAGTTTGACATATGTCATTCGTTTCCATGGTTTCATTGTTGGAATTTTAAATTTTGACATTCCAACGTGAAAAATGAAATAACCCAAGCAAGGTCCCTTTTCCAACCTAAAAGAACGAAATTCCCATTTAGTTCCGCCTAACTGTTTGAAACAGACTGTGAGTAGATTATTATTTTTCCTCTACATACAATTAATTATTCTATTGTGCTCTCGCAATCAATATTATCATACAACTATATACCGTGATTCACTAACTGATCGTTACCGCCACTCCCACCGCGTTAGTGTGAGGAGACCTGATCGCTAGTCGTATCGCTATCGCGTCCGCCACCGCGGCCGCTTTGGTGTGTGGAATCCTTACTTCTTCTGCATCATCATCAGCGATTATTAATGAAGTCATTAATAATTTTAATCAAACACAACATATGCATGTCGCGATCGGCAGATGACAGTTGTATATTAGGTTAGGTTAAACTGCAATAACTTGTTCAAAGTACAGTGGGTGGCCAAATTATTAGGGACAGTGCAGATTTTCTGTAATTTTCAAATGAATTTAATGAGGAAATAAGTGGCTTTGGGTCTCGTATTTATTTTTATTCATTATAGTGCTTTATTTAGAATATAAAACGACATAATTGCTTATTCATAATCATTTATTTTTGTATAAAAAGTGTTAATTTAACAAATTAAGTAAAATCTTAATATTTTGTAATGCCACCCTTTGCTGAGATTGCGGCTTCCAGGCGTTTGGGCATGCTTTCTATGCAGACTTTTGCGTTGTGTCGAAGATTGAGGTTTTGATGCCACTCTCTGATAAGGGTTTCTATAAATTGACGCTTGGTGGTGATGATTTCTTTGGTGATCTCCCGCTTTTTAAAATAATAATGATACCAGCAACAAGAATATAGAAGAAAAATGATTTAAAAACAATTTATTTTCTCACAAAATGCATTTAAACTTGAAAATTACAGGGGGGGGGGGTGCTGACCCTAATAATTTGGCCACCTACTGTACGTTCGTTTGTACCATCATCTATTTCCTGTGAAATAATGTTCTGATGACGTCATGACCTTGTTTTAAGGACAAGTTAGAACAATACAAACGAACAGACCTTATGGCGAACGCTTCTTGTGTAAATTATGCAGAATGTGTAGATTATTAGCTTATGCCGAACGCACCTTTGATATGTGTCGTGAGATAAATTGAACGCTCCGAAAACACTCGTGCTACGATCGACCGAGTAAATCAAAAATAAATTTGAGAACGCTCCAACTGCCCTAAACCAAATACGAAAACGTATTTTTGCTCTCGGAGCACACCGAGCATATAAATCAAAAACACTATTAGTTAAAATTTCTGGCAAACAGCATCTATCTACGAGAGAATCGGCGAAGCATCGACTATGAGTACTGGCATTAGTTTATAAAGAATATTATTATTTTATTTATCAAATGTCTTATTATGTTTTATTGATTTTTATGTCTTTTTTAATACAAAAAATGTCCTGGTTTTAAAAATGCATCTGATCACCCTAAATTAATTACATAAGACCCCTACATTCATCTACATCTCTTAATACTTAAAAATAATGGACGAAAAATGATTTTCATAAAATTGTTCATTTTGAGACGATTATGGTTAGAGTACGTTCAAGTTAACTTCATGCCAGGGCATCATAAAATACGTTATCAATCCTGCGCGAGAAAACAGCTGATCACATTGACGTACATTAGGGTTTTAAACAATTGTTGTGGAAACCAAACACACAAAATCATGTATTTCAAATATATTTTTACTCATGTTAGTACACGGTATACCTTGAAACGTACGAGAAATAAATAAAAATGGAAATAAACAAACAACATCGCACAAGACGCGTAGTTAAACACAAATCAAAGTAAGTAACGCCACTGAAATGTGTCAAGCTAGCTGTTGGTAACGTAATGGACGAAATTTGGTTTCTGCGCAGCTGAGTCGGTAACATAGGCCTGGCATGAAGTTAACTTAAACGTACTCTAGAAATGTGTTTTTAGATGGGCGTCTCTGGGTCTCTTTTTTTTAGATCAAGCAGGGAGTTAGGCAGGGATGCTCATTGTCGCCCATTTTATTTAACGCTTATATTCAAAGACGACTAGACGAGGTGAAAGAAAAGTAATGATACAGGCAGAGAGAGTGGTAATGTTGCGGACGACATTGCGGTGCTAGCAACGAGTGAAGAAGAATTGACAGCAAGATTTACAGAAATGGAGAACACCCGTAATACCCAATACGATATGAATAAAAATTAAAACCAAAATATGGGTGATAAGTAAATACAGAATTGAGGCTCGCATATTTCTGGATGGTAAACCGCTCGAAACTGATAAAGAGTTCACTTACTTAGGATGCAAGATAACAACGGATGCAAGACGCAAAAGAGAATTAGGGAACCCAATAAAATAAGCAAAAATGAAAAAGAAATATTTTTACATCTAACAACAAAAACCATAGACTGAGAAAAAGCCTGCTTAAGACCATTATTCATTATACCATAGTTTGGAGCATCTTATTGTACGGAAGTGAAACTTGGACACTAGGTGTGACAGAAAAAAGAGGATAGAAGCATTCGAAATGTGGTGCTATCGAAGAATGTTGAAAATTCGATGGGTAGATAGAGTGACAAACGAAGAAGTATTTTGGCAAATGGAGAAGGAACCATGTCTGTGGAGAATGTTACAGAAGAGAAGAGATGTTTGGATTGGACATATTATAAGACACGAAGGCCTAGTGAAATCCAGTGTTGAATCCAAGAGGATCCCCGGGGGGAAACTCCCCCCGGGGTGACAAAAATACCCCCCCCCCCCGGATAAATTTTCAGTTATACTTACAGTTCTGTAGTAGAATATTACCTACTACAAAAATATCGAAAGCAATAAAATATCGAAACAAAAAGTATCGAATACTAAAATATTAGTATCAAAAGAAAGTAATCGATACTGTCTGAACAGCGAAAGTTGACTGGTGCGGCAGGGGAGAATATTCCAAGGATATGGTACATCAAATATTAGGTCTATTCATAAAGTTTGTTTCAATAGAGTTCAGAATCGGAACGGAATCACCTAGCGCTTACGTACTTACAGAAAAGCGCTTCAACAGAACTTTTGACTTCCCTTCTGAGTTCTTTTTGAACTCTTTTTTGTAAGTGCGCAAGCGCTAGGTGATTCCGTTCCGATTCTGAACTCTGTTGAAACAAACCTATAGGCGTATAGTAGACTATTAAATGTTAATATCGAGAAGAAAAATAATTCAAAATATATAGAAATTACTTAACACTTTACTATTTCTGCTACCACCGTCCTTGCAAAATATATTTATTAATATATTATTTAATAGTGACAGAAATAACTATGTTCAATTCAAGACATCAAAAAAAAACTACAATACTATTATACATTCCGCCTTGAAATCATACGCTACTGAGGAAAACAAATCCAGAATTACAATGTTTTATTGCCCCCAATAAACATAGATAAAGGCGCTGGAAGCTCAATTCGCGACTCCAAATAACAGTGAGACATCTGGTGGCGGCTTAGTAAATTAAACAGAAGCGTATATTTGTATAATATTTGTAGTATTGTGCTGCAGTTTATGTAAATTAAGACGTATTTTTAAATATAGTGACTTAAATACAGTGCTATTTTTCCGAAATATTGTTTGAACAGATAAATATTAAGAAAAAACGAAATATATACGCTTCTCGTCGGCCATCAACTGTCGTATGCAGCGCCGCCAACGTTAGTTTGAGTCGCGAATTGTTCAACCCCCCCGAAGAAAGACATCTGTATTCATTATACTAACTTCACCCCCGGCTCATGTATTTCCCCCACCGGAGAAAAATGTCTGGATTCAACACTGGGGAAAACGATACTGGAAGGAACAGTCGAGGAAAAGAACAGTAGAGGTAGACTAAGGCTAGAGTACTTGAAACAGATAATGGAAGATATGAATTGCAACACGTACGGGGAACTAAAAAGACTGACTGAGAACAGGGAAACATGGTGAACAATGCTGCTAACCAACCTATGGGTTGAAAACTTACGGTAAAACTTATGGTAAGTAAAAGAATCCTTAAGTTTTATTGAGGATTCTTTTACTTACTAAATTCTGAATTGTGTGAAAATTAAAACGTGATATTTTATATTATTATTTAAATATTTTAATAGCCACGTGTTTCATATAGGTATATGGCTTTAGTTCAGTTAAGGTCAAAACTCTATAAAGTGAAAGCCGGTTTATTTACGTTTTATCCCAAGCGTCTTCCTATTAGTAATATCGAGAATTCCATTTATCTAAGGTCAGATTATGATAAATGCCACGTTTGTTAACTGTGCTACAGTATAAGTCTATAAACATTAATTTTAAAGCATTTAAATGATGTGCAAACTATACTTATCAGTAGAGTACGGCAGTGGCGCACCCAGGAATTTTTGTTGGGGGAGGGAAGACAAAATTATTTAAATTATGAATAAGGTTCACACTTAAATTTCAAGTGATGATCTAAAAAAAAGGTCCTCGCTTCGGAAATACAAAGTGATGACCTAAAACATAAAGGTCCTGACTTCTAAAATACAAGTGACGACCTAAAAAAAGGTCCTCGCTTCGAAAATACAAAGTGATGACCTAAAAAAAAGGTCCATACTTCTAAAATACAAGTGATGACCTAAAAAAAAAAGATCTTCATCTCTATTTTCTAGTGTGTTTGTGTGTTTTTATTTTTATTTCCTTCCTTCTTGGGGGGGGGGTCCCCCGGGCCCCTCCCCTGGGTGCGCCTCTGGAGTACGAACGTTTTTAGGCAAATCTGCACTAACAACATTATTAATGAGATGTTCATAGACGTAGAAATATTCACATTATAATATCAATAAATGGGTACTCGATATCTAAAAACATTCCTGTCTTATTAATACAAATGCTACTACATATGTTTTTCATTGTTAAGAAATGTTATTAAAGAAAAACATTTCTTTTAATGCAAACGTCAAATACATTCAAATCTGTAATATTTAGAACCTCTATTTAATCTGTATAAACTTTGCAAGTCCTGTCAACTATTTATTTTTCTTCTGAACTGTGAACAGAGCTGAACAATAATTCTTATAGGTATTTAGATTTAGAGCATATACTTTCAAACACTTCTTGAATCTATCTACTAATATTCACTTTTTTACAATAATAATAATTATAGCATTTTTTAAATATATTTCTTTCTGAAAGTAAAATTTGTAGACATTTTTCTTATTATTGCTATTTATATTTATATTATTTTGGAGATATTAAAAAGGCTGAATTAAATTTTTTACAACTGATTTTAACAGAATATGGATTTACTGATAATTTTCAAGTTATTAACGAAAAACAACTGTTATGTATATTTTGTAAAAAATATATAATATGCACAAAAATAAATCATATAAATAATAAATCATAACTCAACACGTCAGTGGAAAGATACATAGAACTAATGTCGATGGATTACAAGATAATTTTAATACCGACCGGCGTAGTGTTGTGGTAACACATGCGCTCTGCGTTGCTAAGGTCTCGGGTTCGAATCCCGTTCAGGCATGGAATGTTTCAAAGAATAAGAATTGTCCTGGTTAATAGCCGAAACAGCAAAGGCCATAAAAAAAAATTAAAACTAGTATCTCGTGACTTCGGCCTTAATTTAAATAATAAAATTGACGCAGTTCTTCAGAGAAATCCAGACCTTCGTATATTGACACAAATTTATAAATATCGAAATTATTTTTGCAGAACCCCCGTCGTTACTTGTGAAGTCGAAAGAACTATTTCAAGGTTTAAAAATATTCTTACGCCAAGCAGAAATAGTTTTTCTAAAGAAAATTTAGAAAAAGTCTGCATTATAACTTGCAATTCTAACAAATTCATATAAGTTCATACAATTACCTTTTTTTATTAGGTGTTTTTTTTTTCATCTATTTTTATTAATATTATTTTCTAGTTGAAAACTATATATGAAAAACCTCAATACGGTGACTACGGTCGGTGTCTAACACAGTAATTAGGTCACAGTTAAATTTAATTGGAATGCAAGAGATTAGGCTCATTATGAGCGTATTAAAAATGGATAAAGTACGAGTCTCTGTTTTGACAGGTTTGGCACATGAATAAAATAAACAGTTTAAAAAAAAAAAAAAACGTGCCTCTCGCAATCGACACTGCCGGGGCTTAGGCCTAACTATGTCCTAACTCTACTTATCAGAGTGAGGCTAATGTAGGATTTTTAATCCTAGCTAAAAAATAATAGGATTAAAACGTATTAAGGTCTAGATTGGCCGCATTATGATGATTATCATTTTATAAATAGTTAAAACTGATTATTTCCTGTATATTCATGCTTTTATGCACAATTCACTGAATATGCAAAAAAAAAAAATCAATTAACAATATATTTAAATTATAAAATGTATATAATGTGCATTATAGCTGTATACCATTAACTAGAAAGAGTAATCTGTCCCTGGACAGCTATCTTGTCGAGAGGATTAAGATAAACAGAGGCCGGAAGGGCAGACTGGCCTTTGTTAATTAGTTCGAAGACAGTTTTCTACAATATCTTCTGGACGACCTTCAAACCCAACCAAAAATTCTACATTTTAGTAGAAAATTCCTTAAGCGAAATCTATAAGAAGCCCAAGCGATTAACAAACAAAAGATTATATGACCACTGATAGGATAAAATTTTAAAGCCTGTAGTACACGATGTAATTTCTGTATTTTTGTCGATTCATTAAAAAAATATATATCTATTATTTGTTAAAATATGCTCATTGCGCTGTTCATAAATATAGCAGCACACTTCATAAAATAAATAAAACTCATTTTAATATTAAACATTCTTTATTATTTCTTTAATATTTGGTTCCATGACCTCTTTTTCGTATTACATCTACACATCTTCGCGGCATTGAATCATTTAGCTTCCAGCATTTCTCCAAGAGAATGGATTTCCAAGCTGTTTCAATTTATCTCCATAATTCTTCTTTGTTAGCAGGTTTTAAAGAAGATATTTTACATCAGCCCACAAGTTCTCTATCGGCTTTAAGTCTGGAGATTGAGTTAGCCAACCTAAAACTGTAACCCTATATTCATTAAATCAATTTTTTGCTTTGTGCGAGTTGTGTTTTGACTCATTACTTGCTTAAATATCCATTTTAAAGGAATTTCCTCGTCTGCTAAGGGACGCATGATATACTGTAAAATACTGACCTTAACATTCGCGTCCATTATATCTTTAATCCAGAAAATAGGGCCCACACCGTTTCAAGAAAAACATCCCCAGCTGCTGTTTTTTAATGTCTTTTAGTGTACTTAGGATTGTACACCGTGCTGGCTTACATACTTGCTTTTGGCAGATACCAGGATTAAATAGAACGATTTTAGTTTCTTCAGACCAAAGAATATTGCGCCATTTTGACTGTGGCCAAAGTTTGTGTTCTTTGGCTTTGGCAAATTGAATTATATTTTCCCGTTGTCTCTTGTTGAACAGCGGAGTTTTTCTTCGTCTTCTGGCTTTCAGATATGTTTTTATAAGGTATTTTATATACTACCCTTTTACTGAAGTGTCGTTGGCCGCATAAGATATTCTGGTGTTTTTTTTCGATGCTTATCCTATCCGAACTTTATCCGAGCATTGTAAAAGCGATTTTCTGACTTTATACCGGGAATAGCGTTATCCGAGATTTATCCACCGATTGTAAAAGCGGCCCTAAGTTGAGAAATGAATTGATAGGCGTGTATAATTCAGAGGATTTAAAGAATAAAAATGTTGGCAAACTACTAAAAATAATGCGCCTCTCTTCATAAGAAAATACATAACCAGACCGTAGGCCTTACCTTCCCAAATCCAAGTGAAGAGCAAAAAAAAGGTCCTTACTTCCCCAAATCCAAGTGACGAGCAAAAAAAAGGTCCTCACCTATCTAAATTCAAGTGAGGAGCAAAAAAAAGGTCTTCATCTCCGCAATGGCGCCCCTGGCAACAAGTGCCAGCCCGTTCTCTTGTATACCAATAAAAATGCCGCCCCCAGAAGGCTTACACCCCGGGGCTATAGACCATTTAGACCTGTGGTTAGGGCTGCCCTGCATTCGAGACACCCCATCAAACCATCGCAGATGTAAGATAATGCCTTCTCTGAACCAGTAGCGGACTGGCAAAATTTTCCAGCTCTAGTAAATTGTAATAAATCGGCCCCATAGAGTCAAGAATCGGTCTTATTAGGACCGGTCCACCAGGAAATTGGCCGGTGTCCCGTAGGGCCAGTCCACCACTGCTCTGAACTTGAGCCGCCTCTCGAGATCTATGTGCATACACCCTATCATTGTGAGTTTATTAAAATTTTCATCTGTTGAAAAATATTTCATCGGAAAAAAGAATTTTGCGATGCATGTTGTCTGCTTACCGGTGAATCAGTTGTTTTGCTCTGATCTTTCTAATGTCCCTTAGAGATAGGGTGACCATCGGGACGCCGGATTGTCCCGGTTTTTTTAATCTCTTTGTTCGTCACTTTGAATCTGAGAGATGAGGACCATTTTTTTTTTTTCTCTTCACTTTTAATTTGGGGAGGTGAGGACCTTTTTTTGCTCTTCACTTTGAATTTGAGAGGTGAGGACCTTTTTTTGTTTGCTCTTCACTTGGATCTGGGAGGAAACAAAGACCTTTTTTTTTTCCTGTGTCCCGGTTTCCCTTCACTGAAATCTGGTCACCCTACTTAGAGATGGAGTAAGTGTCCAGTGCTTATTCGGTAAGTCCCCATATTTAGGTCTGATATGATTTTTTGTTTACGGAGTGGGTTTCTCCGAATTTTGTTACTCACGGCTTTGATCATTGTAATTACAGCGATACGATTTTCTTTATCACCCTACTCCATGTTTACTGCTCAACGGGAGTCAGAATTACCCAAAAAAAGTACCAGGTGTTTCCCCGAATTGTTTAGATTTTATGATTCGTCGAATTTGTGAAACAGTATTTATGGCGGGACTAGGTATATATATACAAGCACTGTGTTTGTCTTTGCGTTTAAGGTATGCAGCGGGGATGCAGGCGTGCAGTGGTCATACATGCTGACTGGAAGGGCACCGACTTGCTCGACGCCTGTTCCCTGAGAAGTGACAAGCCAGTCCAGTGCTGAAACGTACCTTGCATGCCTCTAATATTTACTTGACTCCGTTGATATTAAATCGAGGCCTTCTTTGCCTAACTTTTAATAGCTTCCACTAGGACTAAAACTAAAAATATTTAAATAGTGCATTTACGAGGGCTACCTTTTATTTTTTTAAAAACTAAGAAAGACAATTTTTTTTTTTTTGGAACAAACTGTTTTATTGCTTTTCAAAATATTTGCGTTTAAGATTTATGCACTTTTGCATGTGTTTAAACCAATTCTTGAAACATTTTTTCCACTCTGAAGTTGGTATCTTCAACAGATTCTTGCGGTGATGAAAATCGCTGTCCACGCATTTATCGTTTGACATTGGGGAACAAAAAAAAACGTCGTTAGGGGATAAATCAGGTGAAAACGGGCCATGAGACATTAATTCGTTGTTTTTCTCCCTCAAATAATCAATTGTTTGACGTGCTGTGTGGGAGCTTGCATTGTCATGATGAAGAATGATGCGACGTTTCAAATTATGCGGAATCCAACGGGAACAGATCTTTATCATAGTAAATGTTCATGCCATATCGAATGTATTGCAGTATTGCGATATGCCAAAGGATGCCTCTATTCCACGGTAAGTCACATGCCGATCTGCTTCAATCATTTTGCGCACAGCATCGATGTTTTTTTGAATCACAAACAATTTTGGTCAACCTTTACGAGATTCATCACTGACGGACGCACGATCAGGACGAAATTCTGAAAACCAATTGTAAAGAGTCTTTTCTGATGGTGCTTCATTAACAAAAGAAAACATTAAAATTGAAATCGCTGGCAAGTGCAACGCACAGCATGATACTGAAGACTGATGATTAGTTCACAGTTCAATGTTCAAATGTTCAAACATTTTTCTTAGGAGGCTCAGAAGACAATTCTTTTTTTGGTGGGCTCTCTTTCACTTTCAAGACAGATGCGTTCCTTAAAAACGAGTTTTTGGGAGTGGAGACTGAAACCCGTGAACCCCCCTCCCAAGGTACGTGCCTTTGTCTAAGATGTATTTTTATAGAAATGTTGAAAAAAAGTGTAGGTGTATAAAGGATTGAAACTGACTAGTACATACGGTTCTAATTTACTTGATTAATAAAATTAATAAATTACTTTTGCACATATCCTGGACAAGTTTGCTAGTGTATAAATAGTTTATAACAGGCGCGCACACAGAAAATTAATCTGGGGGGTCCATTTCGAAAAAATATTCGTATAATAATACAAATATATTGTTTTTTTTTACGGATAGTTGGCTCATATATTTTTTAATTTTGCTTATAATTTATTTTTATTAATAAAAAGGTGATTTTTTATTTTCATTTGCTTAGTTTGTATTAAATAAGTATATGACTTTTCCATTCCTGGGGGGGGGGGGTCTGGACCCGAGGACCAACCCTTGTGTGAGCGCCTGATTTATAATTTAGAATTTACCGTAACTTTGAAATTGGCGAAAGCCGTAACTGCAGTCGATGAAAAAAAACAAAATTTAATTAAATAACTTTAATAAGTCTCATTTAATAACTTTTTATGTATAAGCGAATTTCATAAAGTTGTCGATAATTCAATATTTTAATCTATTAAATATTTATTAATTATAATCTATTTTTAAAATTACAAGCACAGTGCAAAAAAAATCTGTGATAAGTCAGTAAAAGAAAAAACTTGATCAAAACTCACTTAATGGTAAAAATATATGAATACATATATAAATAACATATAATATAAACAAGATGATAATATGTAATACAAGCAGATAATAACAGTGCAATGTTAGTCATCTTCGATAAATATTGTTATTTTAAACTTTTGACTTTTTCGGGAATAGATAAATACAAAAACATTACTGTTAAATCGAAGTTTAAGTTAAGTCAGTGCGTTTTCACGTCTGTTAAACTATTGTGTTTTTGAAATTATAAATATGAGTTTTTCACCACGATTAGCGCGTAGGACCTCCAGTCCTCACGGCTTTCGACGTCAAAGACATCATAGCCCAATAGGTGGAAATCTGAGACGCGATCCATCTCCAAACATTCGTCCAAAAAGACAAGCAAATTCTGAACTGGAATTAACAAATACATTACGACCATTATTTCCAAATAATGATGGGATAAATACTTTTGGAGCTCCGCTAGCAGAACCAGAAACGGATCATGAGGCGGATACTAGCACAAATCAACCAAAACTGGATAATGGACTTATTCCTACAGGTGTTGAAAATTTACCACTTGTAAGGTAAAGATTTTTTTATTTAACATTTTAATACTCTCTAGATCTTTTGTAACGTATCGCTGAAACCATTGAGTGACATCCACTGACTGTCCGTACGGACTTCGTGCCTTATACGTAGGGCGCTAGGAAAGTTTTGAGATACCGTTGTATAAATAAATATAGCAAGTTTATTCTTGTATCATTAAATAGACCATTCTAAACATAATATAGTAAAGGAGAATTTACTTGACAGATTGATCGATTGAGAACCGATAAAGAAATATATATCTATTTCACACAGTTTTATGTAAGATGTCAAGAACGTATTTCTGCTTCTTACTATAACGTACGTTCATAGTTTTTGTCTTTTTTTGTTATATTATAATATGGTAACTTCAACGTATGTCCCTTTGTATACACGCGCGGGCATTCAGCTCTGGGCGGTCACTAATGGTGTAGTGGAACAGGTTCCACTTGTATATCTGGACATAGTTTCTTAAAAACTTTTCAACTCGGTAATTTTAAAATCAAAATAGGTTATTTAAACATTTTGTTTTTTATATTTCATTTGTTCGCCCAAGTGTATGACTGTCAGCTCTTTGTTAAAGTATTCGTAATTCAATTTCTTTTAAATTTACACTACAACCAGCTCCATTCAACTTGGTAAACACAGAATACACCAGTGAAGGTTGACCATGCATTTCAGTGGCACTCAGAATTTTAAAATTGAATTTTGTTGTTTATTAAGCGTTATAGGTCAGTTGTTTATTATTTACTCACAATTATCAAAATATTTTCAAAAATTATTTTCATATTATATTTCCCCTAATCTTTCTAAAAGTTTTATTTAAAGAATATATGCATTTAATATGACAGAATTTACAAAAAAATAATCTCTTTTAGGTTATCACACATATATTGTCTTGTCAAATTAACCTCCCACCACTAGATGGAAGACAGGCATGTCAAGTGAAACAAATTGTATCTCTTTCTCTATTTCTAGCTTTGTCTGTGAACAAATGATATGGCTCTATTCAAAAATGGAAATTTGGAGAGAATTATTGCTATAGTTCTCTCCCATTGAACCATATGCTTTAATTAACCGCCATCTGTCAACTAAAGTCTCCTTTACTATAAATACACTGATAAATAAATTTTATATTGAGAAGTGACATTTCCGGTGGCGGTGCTGTGCTCCAAGACCATATGGCTGTACTCAGCTGTCAATATGTAAGGGAGGTAATTTTGGTATTATTTCAGATATAAAATTTCATAAATCAATTCAGTAAAATCATTCAATTAGAATAAACTACACTTTTTTAAAAAATAGACTTTTTGGTAAATGTAACATGAAAAGTAAATAATAAATTCTTAAACAGATAAGTTGTATCAAAAAATAAATGTCGACCATAAGCACATAAATAATAATTAATATCTGTCTGAAATATAAATACTATGTTTGGGTTATTTTCTAATGGGATATTTATCTAAGTTATCACCAATAAATTGTGAATTTTAAGATATTTAAGATAGACAGTCAAGAGGGTGTGAAATGCAAATTAACAGTTAGGCAATGTAAGCCGTTCCGGGTGGTTCTCTTTTTGTGGGGAGTTGAGCTTAAACCGTCGTAAGGTTAAGCCATGTTTTGAAGTTAGTTTTTTAAGAGTCATGGGTTAGAGACAATTAGTGTGTTCGGTCGAACAAGTAAAATTTAACCAAGTAATTTCGTATTTGCGTTGAGGTAGTGTTCGGTAGTTTGTTGTAGTGTGCCTAGTGTGTCTGAATGTGTATTTCTGGATTTAGTCATCGTATAATTTAAGTCTATGTAAATCATGTAAATACTCAATACTAAGTAGGTTAGTTAAAGAGAGGACTTTAATTGAACAACCCTTAACCCCTTCCAAGAATCATAGCAGCCAGCTAGCGGACCAATAGGGGGTCCAGACTTGATGCGCTCGCAAATCTGGATACTCATAATGTGAGGGAGACCGAGAGTTTGAGGGATGAGAGTAAATACGAATGAAGTAAATAAATCAGCCAACCGTGACATTTTATATTCATATATCATAGGCTCCCCACAAATATGCGAATAGCAAACAGGTTAATTTAAGTACAGTACATTTTTATTTTATGAACATGCGAGTAAATATTTGCGAAATTATTTAATTTTTAAGCGCTACACATATATCGAGGTGTATAACAGAAGGTGGGCATCAAATTACAGTATTTAAAGTTTAATTTCAGTAGATTTATTGAAGTGTAATTTGTAGTTGAGCAAGTATTAAATGCCAGGCACGTAAATCGGTCATCTGAATGTACAATATATGGATTCTGTTTGCAAACAAGTGCATTATGTTCATTGCCTCATGAAATAAAATCAGTTTAAGTTGGACAGGAGCAGCTAAAAGTTAAATATGCAACTTGCAGGTGTAAGCATATTAGTGCAGTTTTGTTTTTCTGCGACAAATGTAATGAACAAACTCGCATAGTATCACTTTTTAACACATGATATATTCCCATGCCTTCCTCCTGTCCATAACCAAATCTTTTCCCAATCTGAACTTAATATTAACTTTCCCTCCATTTTTCTTAACAAAAGAAAAAAACTAAGATGACTATCTTTGTGCTGTCTTGAATGACAGCCAACAACACTACACTTTGTTCTGCTTTTATAGTTTTTCACAACTTCTATCTACATTCTAACAAAAATTCAACACTAAAACATATGTAATAAGTTCAAACAGTTCTAGAGCGCTTAGTACAATATTTGACCACCAGACTACGTATTCGAGCGTGTCAGTTCTCAATAGTCAGTCTTTCGTTTGCAGTGAAAGTGTCAAACTTATCATTATGAGTGAGCTAATGCGACGAGATCATCGTGCAATAATTTTTTACAATTTCAAACGTGGTGTGTCTGCGGAAGAGTGTATATCCGAAATGTTTACTATTTTTTCTGAGAATTATACAAGTCGGAACATAGTGTTTCGTTGGTATAAACATTTTCAAAGAGAAATTTTTAACCTAGATGATCCTCGACCAGGAAGGCTCCGTGAAAAAGTTCATCATCATCATCATTGGCTCTACAGCCCATGCTGAGCCTTGGCCTCCAGTAAAATAGGTCGTCATTCTGTCCTATCCTGTACGATCTTCCACCAATTCTGAATTCTCAGGACTCTGATGTCCTACTCAACACCATCTTGCCAACGTAGCTTAGGTCTCCCTACTTTTCTCTTTCCTACCGGTTGAACATATAGTATGCGCTTCGCAGTTCTGTTCGCGCTCATCCTCTTTACGTGCTCAAACCACTGGAGTCGTCCAGTCTTTATGTGTTGAACAATGTTTTCATCGTTAAAGATCTCATAAAGTTCAAAGTTATAACGACTCCTCCATAGCTGGTCTTTTTGGACGGGGCCAAAGATCTTGTGGAGGATTTTGCGCTCAAATGACCCCAGGATGTTCATGTCATTTTGTGATAGAGTCTATGTCTCAGAGGCATATACTAGTTAGGTCTTATTAATGTCTTGTATATAAGACACTTTGATCTGTAGGAGAGTTTTTTAGATCTAAAGTGTCCAATAAGACCATAATAGCTTTTTTGAGCAAGTATTATGCGCCTTCTGATTTCATTGGTGGTATTGTTGTTGGAAGTCATCAGTGTTCCAAGATAGACAAATTCATCGACAGCCTCAATATTATATCTACCTATGGAGATGTTTCGTTCATGTTGGCGTATAGCTTTGTTGGAAACAATCATATATTTCCGTGAAAAAGTTACTCCTGTAAATATTGCTGCGGTTAAAAAACTGCTCGATGAAAAAAGGCGAATTACATACAGGCAGATAGAGAAGTCTTTTCACATTAATGCACCAGCTATCCGTACAATTCTTCGCGACCATCTGGAAGTTATGAAAAGTTTGGAGCTATGGGTACCCCACAACCTGACTGATTCATAAACAGCAATGTGTTGAATGGTAACAAAATTTTAACTGATTGACTGCTAAGTTGTCTCTATTTCTATGTTTTGAAACACTTATTATTAATAACCCACATACATTTTTAATTTTAACTTTAAGCCTGGAACAGAATACACAGCGTGCTACGCCGTCAGCGCGCCGTCATTTGCGACAGCGTTGCATTAGCGCCGTTGAGAATTTTCGCGCCGTTGAGAATTTTCGCCTGCACACAATGCAATAATTTTTAACGCCGTCAAGTGTCACTTGACAACCTATATCTGTGTTTATACATGCGCTTTCTTTTATTAAAAGTATAATGGATGATGAAGACTTGTGTGTGATGTTATTTATGTTGTATGCAAGTTATTTATACATACAAACACTTTACCATTCAGTAAAAACTGAGGTTAGGTGTTCTGCGTCAACGTTCAACGGCGTCAAAAGTTGGAAGTTGACGAACATTCAGTATCAACGGCGTTCGAACGCCGTAGGACGTTGTCCATTCTGTGCACTTGCGTGCGACAGCTTGGTTTTAACTTTCTTCTGACAGATAGTGCCTCACCTCAATAGGTCCTCACCTCAAATTCTACAAAATGCGGGACGAATGGTCACCCTATCCTTAATACTATATACTGACTGATCGATAAGAATTAGTCATAGTACTTTGTTTTCAAAGACTGTGATGTGTTATTTTATCTAGTGCTATTGATTCACATTTATTTTTCCCAGACTGCAAAATGAACCAGAAACCGACGAACCAGATCTAGGTCGTTTTCCTGCACACTATCCATGGAAACTTTCAAATGGGCATTATCCAGAAACACCATTCCCTTATGCGCCTGGGTTCGGACCTGATGTTGGACTTCATATGCCTCTCTATGCACCTACCGAAATCGGTGATACCGGGGAAAATATACCAAATATCAACGTGTATCAACATAGGAAGACTCTCGCCCAAGGAATGATGGACCTGGCGCTGTTCTCAGCTAATGCCAATCAGTTGAGATATGTGTTGGAGAGTTTTGGGAGACATCCGTTTTATTATCCGAGTGTGGCGCTTATATCTATCAGCTTAATTATGCAGGTAAGGATTTAATTTTTTTGTTATTTAAACCAGGGGCCCTCAAATTACGGTCTGTGATCTTACCCACAATGATTTTATTCGGCCCTCGAACCCTTATCCATTTGGCAAAAAGTTTTACTTACATACAGTCGAGATATGTATTGGAGAGTTTTGGGAGACATCCGTTTTATTATCCGAGTGTGGCGCTTATATCTATCAGCTTAATTATGCAGGTAAGGATTTTATTTTTTTGTTATTTAAACCAGGGGCCCTCAAATTACGGTCTGTGATCTTACCCACAATGATTTTATTCGGCCCTCGAACCCTTATCCATTTGGCAAAAAGTTTTACTTACTTACATAGTCAAACTAAGAAAATATGAAAAAAAAACTGTAAATACCAAAACAAAAAATAATTATATTGGGTTGATGCAAAAGTTCGTTTCGTTTTTGGCGCAAGATGGCAATGCAAAACCGAAGTGTTATTGACTTCACACGTGTTACATTTTGAAGTCATTTGATATAAAACATTTCAGTGAGTAAATCTAAAAAAAAAATGTATTTGGTTGATTTTTTAATTTTGTAAAGCATTAAAAATTGCAGAAAATAAGGAGCATTTTCGATATATTATGCTTTTTTATTTCCGAAAAAGCAATAATGCTTCGCAGCCGCAAAAAAAGATTTGTGCTGTGTATGGTAAAGGTGCCGTTGACGATTCCACGTGATGTAAGAGATTCAGAAAATTTCGTAAAAATAATTTTAATCTTAATAAAGCCCCACGTTCTGGGAGATCGGCTAAGACTGATGACTACGAAATATTGGCACTAATTGAAAGTGATCGGCATAGAACAACTCGAGAGATCGGAGAAATTCTTAAAATCAACCAATCAACAGTGTCAAGACGATTACGCCAATTTGGAATGGTTAGTAAGGCTAAATTAGCCAACAGAAAGGGCATTGTGTTCCATCAGGTTCTTTGGCCACCCGACAGAAACACTTACAGCTTGACAGGGATGTTTTGGTTCATCCACCATACTCTCCCGACCTTGCACCCTTCGGTTATCATTTATTTAGATCGCTTCAGAACAGGTTAGATGGAAAATATTTTACTTCATTGGAAGACTTAATAAATCACCTGAATCAGTTCTTCAGCCAGAAACCTCAGAACTTCTACAAGCGTGGAATTACGCAGCTTCTCCGGTAGCTGGAGAAAGATCATCAAACGGAACGGCACATACACTCAGGAGCAAAAAAAAAAAAAACGCCGAAGCCCATCTAGCTACTAATAAATACAAATTAAACAAAGCAGCTGATATATTAGTTAATTTTGTTGATGAATAAAATATGTTTGGTGAAGTGTTCTCACGTTTCTGTTTATATTTTTTTATTTAATTGACACATACATCAGAATTTTAATTTTTGAGTTTATAAAACTTATTTTCATGAATTTATAGGAAAATTATAAGTCATCTTTTGAGAAATAATTGATATATATTTGAATCTTTTATCCTATATTGTCACAAAAGCGTTCATTTAAGAACATACTGAACATGCATAAAAATAATTTAAAAAAATATCGGATATGTCCACCACGCGCTTTAATTACTGCCTTGATTCTTTTTGGCATGCTGACGTACAGATTTTCAATAATTCAGGTGTTATATCATTATTCCAGGTAGCTAGTATTACATCTTTTAATTCATTAAGTGTTTTTGGCTTTTGACCATTTATTTTTCGACTAATGATAGCCCAAACATTATCGATTGGGTTTAGATCCGGGCTATTTCCAGGCCATGGGAGCGACTCTATCCCCAAATTGTCTTTGTATTGAATAACCAGCAACAGAAAATACAATAAGACATTGAAATAACTACCTGAAATGTGTCAATTAAATTTTCCAGTCACAGATACTTACTATTTTTGAGCGATGCCAGGGGGCAGAATCGTCTTGAAATACAATATTATCTTCAAACGTGGACAACTTATCTATAGTGGGCAAAACTCCATTTTATATAATTTGTATGTATACAGAACTATTCACAGTTCCTTCGAGAAGAATAATTTCACCAACTCCCGTTTTTGTAATGGCGCCCCATCCATTACATATGGAGAATGCTTATAGCTAGGTTCACAGAACAAAAACCAGCGACAGCGACACGCTTTCCGAGCGACGTGAGTTTTGTGCGCGTTCACAGAATAAGCAATGTTGACATAAGCCCGCTCAGTTCAAAACTCTGTCAAAACAGTAAACACAGTATCCTGTGACAATAAATAAATAATTATGGACAGGCGAATGTTACAGCTTATTATTTATTATTGGATGTGGAGAAGAAGGAAATGTATAAAACGAAGGCCAAGAAGGTAAGATACATATATGACATGTTTTTTTAATATTAATAAATTTTCCATTTTTATTTATTCGATTTACGATATTTACATGTACATATAAAATTTAACGCGGTAAAAAAAACTCTAACATAAACAATAACAGCTGATCGACAGATTCAAAACTTTAGGCGGTTGAGTGAGAAAAGAACTGTTTTAGAAAAAGACAGAGCATACTGTCGCTGAAAGTTAAACAAATTTTAACTTCTTGCGACTCGTATCTACAAGCGTGGAATTACGCAGCTTCTCCGGTAGCTGGAGAAAGATCATCAAACGGAACGGCACATACACTCAGGAGCAAAAAAAAAAAACGCCGAAGCCCATCATTTCTGCGACAGCAAGGTCAAACGTTCTGATTGGTTCAATTCATATTTAGCGCGTGTCGCAGCCACCGATAATTGTTCTGTGAAGCCGGCTTAACAGTGGACTGCACACATTCATCACTGTAGCGTTCTCCTCTTCTTCGACGAACCCTGACACCACAATCTGGGCCGATCAAATTGAATTTGCTTTCATCGGAGAAAATAACCCTATTCCACTCTTCGGCGGTCCAATTTTTTCTTTGATTTGCCCAAAAAAGTCGATTTCGTTTCATTTTTTCGGTCAGTAATGGTTTTCTTGCCGGCCGTCTAGCATATAATTTTGCATCTTTGAGGCGCCTGTTCCCTGTCCATCTACTAATATGCACTCCAGATGTAGATGCTAGATCAGAAACAATTTCTGTGGCTGTAGAAAATCTGTTTCGAAATGCAATTCGTACAATTTCGCGATCATCTCTAACTGTTGTCTTTTTTTTTTTCGGCCACTACCAAGACGTCGACGAAGAAGGTTATCATCTTGATATTTTGACCAAAATCTTCTTACAGATGATTCTGCACACTTAACTCTTTTTGAATTGGTAACATTTGAAAGCCCCTGCCCTTTTAATGTACTTATATTAACTTTTTGCTTCTCACTTAAAACCATGTTACCTTGTGGTAAACTCACAATCAACTAAATACAGAGCTAAGTTTGTCTGTTTTCACTGCAATTTATTTCATACACGTCTGAACTTAGTATATACAAATTCATAAATAAAAACCAATAAAATTTTATGTTTACAGCTTCCATTCGTAAAAATATAGTAAAACCTAAACCTCGGCGTTTTTTTGCTCCTGAGTGTATTATATTGATTAAATGTAACTTTTATAATAATATTATTACTAATAATAATATTTTACTGTTAATAAACAGCTATATATAAACTATTTAATTAGTTCATTTTATCTTTAAATGCCACATATGCAGCTCGTGCTGTAGAAATGTGGAGGTTGCAACTTTTATAGGTATCAGTCATTATATTTTCAGCACGGAACTACTTACATAATATAAAATGGTTCAAATTATCTGTTATACTGCATATTAAAATTTTATTCAAATAAAATAAATGTAGTGAGATTTCGAGTGATTATGAGATAAATAATCTGATTTTTTGTTGACTGATAATGGATTTTTGTGTTACAGGTGGCTGTAGGAATTGGACTAATATGGAACGCACGCTATAACATTTTGGATCAAAAAGAAATTTACATTGCAAATAAAGTTAGCAATAAGACTATCATTGGTATTTTCATAGTGACAGTTATAAATGTATTTATTTCTGCTTTCGGCGTTTCACCTGTTGCAGTGACGGCTACTTCGCCCTAAACTAAATCGTTTAAGGTTTTCAACATTTGAGTTTTGAGGCCAATTTTGTGACAAAGGACGTAGTGTAATATTAAAAAAAACATTATAAAATTATGATACTATGTATGTTTGCAAATTTATGACTGCGATTTTTCAAATTAAAAATGTATACTGGAAAATTTGTTTACAAAATATTAATAAAGTCTGAATGTAGCTAACACTACTAGCAAACTGGAGCTGTATCTGTTAGTATGGATTTAGACCATTGACAGCCCTCTACTATATAGAAGGATCCTATAAGAATCGATACCAAATGCCGCACCTTTGATGAGCCGCTCGTGTTAGGGGCACATCATGAACATCAGCAAACAGCGTTCTTGGCAATGACGATGTTTATATCAAAAAGAAGGGCTGCATATAGGTGGTATTTGCGGTCGATTCTACGAGGGTTACCTTTTATATTTTTACAAACGACTACTATAGTGCGTTCAAAGGTGAGTTTGCAGTATAGCTCTTATGGCGAATGGGAGCGGTGTTGCCAAATGTTGTAAAAGTGTCAAATGTGTCAATTATAATAATATGAAAAACTCGTATGATTTACAAAAATCAACTCTTATAAAACTCAAAATAACACTCAACAAAAACCAATGGCCATTTGTAGAATACTGCGTCTTTACAGATCAGCGCGTTTTAGAGCTGGCAACGTCGACGAGCAAGAAAAGGATAGCGTCATTGTGTAAATCCATTAGAGAGTATGAAAAAGAACTACTCCATATGCCCTGTACTGCAAACTCACCTTTGAACGCACTATAGATGGCAATATTGAAATGTGTCATTACTATATTCGTAACATTTTAAATTTGTTATTGTGAAATCAGTGGCAGCTTATAAATTGACCGAGTAGTTTGTTGACAGTGAGCGTTTAAAAAAAGTTTGTGAGAAAATGGATATTACTTGTGAAGGTTTTCGTTGGATAATCTTTTACGATTTTAGTAAAGGCCTAACTCAACAACAATGCATAGAATCGCTTCGTTCAACTTTTGGTAATGAATCAGAAAAGACTGTTTACAATTGGTTTGCAGAATATCGTCGTTGTCGTGCGACCGTCAGTGATGAATCTCGTGAAAGTCGACCAAAATTGGTTGTGATTCAAAAAACATCGATGCTGTGCGCAAAATGATTGAAGAAGATCGGCATGTGACTTACCGTGAGATAGAGGCATCCTTTGGCATATCGCAGATTGCAATAAATAATCTTTCCTTTATTATTATTAATAATAATAATAATAATAAATGTATTAATTCACAAATGGTTAGTACAAAATAATTAAGTAAAAGAAATTTTACAGAAAAATAAAAATAACAATTGTACATACATCCATCACACTAAAAACTGAAATTTTTACTTTATTTACAAGAAATAAAAATAACAAGTCACAAAATATATGTAATATCTTGTAGTGACAAATACATTCGATTTTGCATGAACATTTAGCTGTGAAATAGATCTATTCCAGAAGAATTCCGCATAATTTGACCGAAGCTCAAAAAAGGCTTGTGTTGATTGGTGTAAGGAAATGCTAAAAAAATTCAACCTAGGGACTGCAAAATACGTATACAACATCGTTATAGGTGACGAAACTTGGTTTTATTCATAGGAAACTAAGCAACAATCCACTGTTTGGGTCTTCCAAGATGAACCGACACCCACAAAAGTTGTTCGTTCACGAAGCACTTCAAAGAAAATTATCGCTTGTTTCTTCGGTTGTACTGGACATGTCGCATCCATTCCTTTAGAGGGTCGGAGAACAACTAACGCAGAATGGTATACAACAATTTGTTTACCAGAAGTCATCGACAAAATCAGGAAATACAACCAAAAACGTCGCATCATTCTTCAGCATGACAATGCAAGCTCCCAGCACAGTCAAACAGCCCCCACACAGCACGTCAAACAATTGATTATTTGAAGCAGAAAAACATCGAATTAATGTCTCATTGCCCGCATTCATCTAATTTATCCCGACTTTTTTTTGTTCCCCAATGTCAAACAGATAATGCGTGGACAGCGATTTTCATCATCTCAAGAATTGTTGAAGCCTTCGAAAACTATGTTTTTGAAATACAAGCTTTAGAGTGGAAAAAATGTTTCGAGATTTGGTTTGAACGCATGCAAAAGTATATATTATAAATCCTAAATGCGAATATTTTGAAAAGCAATAAAACAATTTGTTCCAGAAAAAAAAATCTTTCTTAGTTTATGTAAAAATTTAAAAGGTAGCCTTCGTATTAGAGGCAAGGTCGGCCACAGGGGGTACAGTGGATTTAACTGTTTGAGAACGATTTTCTGCAAAATATTTAATAAACAACATATTAGTTTCCCTTTTAGCATTTTGTTGAAGATATATTTATAATATTTTCCGATTATACGTAGCCAGTTGTTTTTAGAGGCAGATCTAGGGGTCCCTGACAGTAAAAATGTCAGATCCCACCATGATTTCAAAAATTCTTGATGACGGCGAAGTACAAATTCGAAAATGTAAAGTAATAACGAGCGGGGTGGCGGATTCTGCGGTGGATCGTATGATTTCGCGGTCCTTAAAAAACGTATTAATAACGATAAAAATGGTGCCCTCATCAAATATCCCCCCCCCCCAATTATAAAGGCTAGAGTCGCCACTGCTACAAGGGGTCAAACTGCAGCGTAGTGCACAAAGATAGAGTGAGCGAAGCGATCCCGATTAGAAATGGTGTAAAGCAAGGCTGCGTACTTTTCCCACTTTTTACTTTAGTTCTGGATGCCGGACTGATAAAGGCTTTTAATGAACCTACAGGCATCATGTGAAGACTGACTAAGAGATTAGAAGATCTAAATTACGCTGACGATATGTTTACTCAGTCACAACCTCAGTGATATGAGATTAAAACTACGTTGCTTGGAACTGGAAGCTAAAACGATGGACTTAAAGAGCAACCAAGGTAAAACCAAGGAACTAAGAATTATGTCTCCAAGTGCGGAGCCTATCTATTTAGAGGACAGCTCAATTGATGGAAAGGACAGCTCAAAGGGGAGAAACTGATAGAGACGTCTAGAACTGAATCCAAGACGCCAGAAATGCGTTTGGCATGCTTAACACTAAAAAACACGATTTTGACAATCCGCCGGCAGTCAAATTTTTGGGTATCTATGTGGATTCTGTTCTGCAATGGAGCCAACATATCAATCAGCTTTGTTTTCAACTCCGAAAAACCACATATTTATTTAGACACCTCTATAACTCAGTCTCGTTAGATGTAACCTTACTAGCATACTTCGGACTCTTCCAATCTGCAATGATCTACGGGATTCTAGTTTGGGGCCACTCAGCCCAAGTTAAAAGAGTATTCAGCTTACAGCGAAAAGTTGTACGAATTATAATGGGTGTTTCATATAGAGAAGATTGCAGAGAAATATTCGCTAAATTAAAAATAATGACTTATCCGGCTCTTTACATCTTTCACTCTGCACTCTTTGTTCATAAGAACCAATCCAATTTTACAACTCATGATCAAATACACAAATACAACACTAGAAATAAGAACAATATATGTCCGGAATTTCTGAGACTTAACAGGACGCGAAACAGTATAAACTTTTATGCAATTAATTTCTACAACACTCTACCGGAGGAGTTTAGGTTGTTTCCTTTTGCAAAATTCAAAAATGTACTAAAGAAGATTCTAACATCATATCCAATATATGTATATGAAGAATTTTTTGCCCTAAATTTTGAGACATTGATGAAAGAATAAATAATATTTTTTCTGAAATTACTTTGCAGCTCAGTTTCAAAACAAAACATGTAAACCTGAAACTAACAGGCTAGTCGTATATATATATATATATATATATATATATATATATATATATATATATATATATATATATATATTTATTTATTTTTTATATCGAATTATTTGTATTTGCTCATTGTACCTGACTGACTAAAAACAACATATTGTAACTTGGTCAATAAATAAATGTTATTATTATTATTATTATTAACAAAATCTGGAGCTCTAGAACAGTGTTCTTCGACCTTTTTGCATCTGCGGACCGGTGAAAATAGGATAAATATTTCTCGGACCGGCTGAAAGCTAAGACACAAATAAAAACCAATATAGATAGTATTTTATTATTATATAGGTATATGTTATACAGTTATACATTACAATTTTTTAATGCGATATCTGCTGCTGCTTCTTTGTTAGAAAATTTGATATACGTGGCTGCAAAGTTGTTTCTAGGAGAAGAAACGCTGCATTAACATCTATTCGATTTCTCTGTTTGGTTTTTATTATCGACATGGCTGAAAATGTTTTTTCTCTCAAATAGGAAGTCGAAAAAATGACCAATAATTTGATAGCTTTGTAACTCAAAGATGGATATTCTTTTTCTTGCGATTTCCAAAATTGAGACAATGATTGCGTTTTATGTCTGGGTACCAGAGTGACAGAGAAGACAACTCGTTCAGCTTTTCTTTTTCACGAGCATCAAGTGCACATGACTTTATATCATCCAAGAATGGATTATTAATCCAGAGGTTAGCTTTACGAGGATCCTCATTTTCAGGAAAATAATTGTTAAAATTTTCAGCTAATGCTCTTAAATGTCAACTTATTATGTTGAATATGATTTTCTGGTTGACATCAGCAGCAATAAAAAATTCTTCCAATAGTAGAAACATTTCTATATCTTCCTCTTGTAAGCAACTATTCTAAAGAGCTTCATTTTGAACGCATTCATTTTATTTCTTAAAATAAAAATAGGTATTTAAATATGACCCCTGAAGAGAAATATTAACTTCATTAAGAATATGTCCGCCATGTAAGCAAGCTTTGCCAGCACTCAAATGCACGGCAAAATCTGAAAACACGATCTAAAGAAGTAAGAAAAATAGCCACGAGAGGCGTTGTATTAGGGATAATTACTATTAGGTAAATACTAAAGTCACTATATTATACAAAGTAGCGCAAGCCTTTGAAGAAACCGACAGACCCCAGGGTTTGATTGGCAACACTGGTTCCCCTATTAAGCAAACTAAAGCAGCAATTTTTACGTCCTTAAGTTTTCGTCTGCGCTGTCACATCTCTTTCTCGCTCTAATTTAATAACCTCCTTTGTCAGCGGTTTGAATATTTAAGGTTAAGTTTCATTTAAATTTATATATTATATCCATTTTATTTAATAAAAATAAAAAAAATAATTGAAATTGTACCACAATTTCGTTATAGTGCATCTTTGATTAAACAAATGGTGATTACAATGTTTAAAATAAAATTATTGGTAGTACTAGTTTCTTATTTTTGAATTGTTGGAATCACTGAACATCATTTGTGTTGGCGATATTTTTAGCCCAAGCATGGCCGCCGTTGCGCTACTTTGTATAATATAGTGACTTTAGTAAATACTACCTCCGTTCCACAATAAGTGAACTATTTCATATTGAAAATATTTCTACAGATTTAACGTGATTTTTAAATACACCAGATTATAATACAACAGAATCGTCCAACAGAATCAATTAAATAAACAATGATTGTTTTATGATT
The DNA here is from genome assembly GCA_963971575.1 of Liopterus haemorrhoidalis. Lineage (NCBI taxonomy): Eukaryota > Metazoa > Arthropoda > Insecta > Coleoptera > Dytiscidae > Liopterus > Liopterus haemorrhoidalis. The sequence goes on from OZ020611.1 coordinate 163,090,189, forward strand.
TATTTATTTTTTTAATTAATTTATTTATTTATTTGATAATTTTTTTAATAGCTCACTTATTTTGGAATTTTTAAATAGGTTTAATAGCTCACTTATTGTGGAACGGAGGTAGTAATAAATAAATCATGGTTCGGACAAAAGTAAGCTTCTGCGTCGACCAAAAATATGTGCTATATACTCGTGAACAGAAATGTGCATCTACATGGACCGGCAAGAATTTTGGTTGAAGGACACTGCACTAGAATATACGCAAATAAGACCAAACTAAATGTATTCAACACCAATGTGAAATATATCCTGTACTACGGCTGTGGGACATGGGACGTCAGCAAGGTTACAAACCATTTACCAGTATAGGGAAAAATTGCTAAGAGATATGACATCTGGCGGGATTTTAAGCACCTACGGAAATAGACATTCTATCGCGCTTTTTACATTGAGTTATATGGGATCAAAATATGTTTTTGCATTTTACTATAGTTTTGTTGCTATTATATTGTTATTTTGTTACGTTTTGTTAAGTTTTATGTTATTTTATATTATTTTAAAATCAGTTTTAAATTGTTTTTACTGTGATCAAGTGATAATAAGTGAAAATAACCTTAAACTAAAGTGGAAGACCAGACAAAAATCATGTCGAAGTCGAACTATTATTGCTGTGTACCTGAGTGTAATTCGTGGATTAAAAGAAATCCATTTCAACCTAAAAAAAACCTAACCTAAATAACCTAAAAGGTCCATTTCAACCTAAAAATTTAATAAAACATGCCTAGAATTATTCTTATTTATTAATATTTGATGTTATAATATTTCACTGATTACCCTGTATAAAAACACGTATTAATATTGTAGTGTAATTACAATTACCACAAGTTAACACTAAAATTCACGTTATTGCCCATATGATTATATGTAATGAATGTCTATTTTGGAAGTTCCAAGTATGCCGCAACAGTGCTGCGATCTTAAAATATTTTCCCTATATGTTGTATTATTTCTGTTGGAAAAGATTTTAAATAAAAATAAAACTAGAAATATATATTTTTGTATATTTGTATTTTAATAAAAAAATAATACAATTAACAAAGAATACTCATACACAAATCACTGTACACACAAAATAATGCACATAATAATTACAGGTCATATTCAAAAATATAAAAATTTGTATTTTCTCTTTCTACTTGGAACAAACTCATATTTTAATATACCTTGTTCATATACTAAACGCAGTGGTTCTCAAACTTTTTAATATGAAGACACCCCGAATATATTATGTAAAATTTCCGTCACGCCCAACATCGTGTGCATGAAATTATAGACATTTTACATCAACAATTAATATAGGCATCCACGAGATGTACCAGTCTGAGTTGTACCCATACGATTTTACTAAATTTTACACCACGCCCGCGGCACCCCTAGAAGTAAAGAAGGGCACCCACTTTGAGAATCACTGCCTTAAGGAATCCGAGAACAGATAGCCATTTTAAATTTTTGAACACCAAATTTTACAAAAATTCAGTCATAATTCCGATTTAAATTATTACCACATAAATGGAGCTTTTTCTCTGAGACATTTCACTCCAATTTTCTCCCATTCTGCACATTGTATCCATAGTTCTTGAGCAGATTCTAAACACGACATAATTGCAGCTCCTTTCCATGCTGTCATAGATGGATCCATTTCTTTTGGATATGTTATTATGTCTAATTGCTCTGTAAAACAAAAATTACAAATATTTACTAAAAATTCTGGTGCAGTAAATTTGAAAGTATAGTCTATCAAGAGAAAGATGTGATTTCAATGTCATGTATAAATTGTATGAATAAATTGTACAGTTTTTTTACAGTTATCATAGGCGGGTCTATGGGGGAATACGAAGCTGCTATGCGGACATGCTGTAGTTTTAGTACCAAAAATAAATGTAAATCTATAGAATATAAAATTCAAAGTCTTATATAAAAACTTATAGAAAAAATATATAAAAATATTTTTGTTAAAATAAATATACATTAGTCATTCCAGTTTTTTAGATTTTTTTAATTATAACACGACATTTTCCAAAATACTTTTTAAAAAATACTGCCCCGCACCCTTTAATGCAAAGAGGTGAAGCCAAAAATATAAAAAATCAATGTACGATGATCTAAACCAAAAACGTAGGAGAATTTTTGGTCAGATTTCGTTTTTGGAAAATATTGCAATTTTAGTATTTTTGACAAAATTCATTATTATTTTAATTCTTGGCAAATAATGTTAAGGATTTTTCGTATGTATGGTTAAGATAGTGTCTTTCTTTTAAATTAAAAATATAATAAAACATTTTTTACAACTAAGAACCGAGTTCACGTGTGTAGATATGATCATGAGTGTAGTGTTCAGTAGGCTTCGCCTACTATTATACGTCATAATCCAATCTATTGTTTGAATTACTTCAGTTTTTTGTTTTTTATATTATTGTAAAATTCTTTTTTGGGAAAATAAATAAACAAAGAAAAAAAAATGTTTGTAAATCAAATAACACTTGTTAATAGTTAGAAATACGATTCTGAAATTGACAAAAATTAAGCCATTTATCAATATATTTCTTATTAAGTCAAAGAAGAAGACTTGAATATGAAGCAAATGCAGGAAAAAAAATGTTAAATTTTATTGTGACGAAAATGTCACAGATTATTTAAAATTGGTTTTGAGATTTTTAGCTGAACGGTGTAAAAAAACTTGGGATATATATTTAGATATAGATAATAAAAGATGGCCTTAAAACCGGAAGTAGTCTAGTAAGCGAGAACTTTAATTAACTTAGATAAAATTCTAGAGAAATTATTTGAGGCGGAATTACTCAAAAGTAGCAAAAATGACTTTGGTTGTTCTTGCATCAAGGACATTCCTAGACATCAAGTATAATGTTTGCTTTTTACACTTATTAAATACCTACAAAACCCTGAAATGTGAGAATATATATATATAGTGTGTGTGGTTATTCAGTGAATACCTAGTCTGAAACTGCACTGTGATATACCGAGGAGTTTACTGTAGCTTATTTGTGGTACTGGGCTTAAGTGTAGTGACTAGCTATATTTATTATTTAAGTAATATAGTTATAAAATAATTAGTGAATAGTCCATTATTTAGATATTTCAATAAATATACAAAATCACAACAAAATTCTTCTCATATTACCGCGTATAGTGTATCCAAAATGAAATGGCCACTCTCACTTGCTGATTCCAATAATCACTGACAGTATAACCATTATACAATACCTGCTGAGTTTATGGTTCTGTTAACAATAGTTATCAGTACCGTAATAATTATTTCAAATAAACGTGTTTCCTTATATGCTATTTAGAATGAACTGTATATACTCACATTCCATTCCTTCACATTTTTATTATATAGGCTTAGGACTGGCTATATTTGAATTATAAATATTGGCATGTTTAAAAATCGTCTTTATAGTCTATATTAAATACTACAAATTTGCACAAATTAAAATCACTTTTTTTTAACTTGTCAATTTATGGTAATTATTAAAATATTTTACCCTAAAATTTAGAAACAATAGGATTAAAAATTTTGAAAATATCCTTAATGGTTTTTAACTTCATGTAAATAGAGCTATATCTATTCAATTTAAATTTAAAATTCCCTTAATACCTCTTATATTCTGTTTACAGCAACGTGTCTTAGGATTACTGCCATAAACCCATTACTGCACTGTAAAGCTTCTTAACAAGAGTGCCATTTCATTTTAGAAATACTATAACAATATTATTATAACATTTTGCATGCAAAAGAATGAAACACAATACCTGCTCGAAACATGTAGGGTATTTGTAGAGATATCCTATTTTGTAGCCATGTGCCAATTCCTTGAAATTTCATTCCGCCTCCAACCACTAATATACACCCATACATTTTCCTCTTCAGATCTTCATTGGCTAGAAATTAAATAAAAATGACTTCCTGCCCATTCGGAAGCGTATAGATGGAGCAATCTATCCTTTTCTTATGAAACGGAAGATGCTTAAACGTCTTATATTGAAGAAAAAACGTTTTAGCTTCTAGCATCTTTATCTGGACTGGAAACAAAACAAAACAGAACAAAACGTTTTTGTTTCAAACAGTTTCATTCCGACTCCGAACAAAATGATTTTGTTTCTATCAATAAAACATTTTTGCTTCTCTCTACTTTATACAACTCACTTCTCTTGTCATTTTGTGGGTGACATGTCTGAGGACCAGATCGTAGTTATGATGTGTACAAAGTTCAGAAAACCGAGATATTTTGGTGCACTCAACAAATAAGAAGAAAATTGTGGACAATAATATTCAATTGTATTGTATTTTTTTTTAGGTAATCGTATATAGCTGATTTTGCTTCTAAATACTATCAGCTTGTCGGTGTCCAATTCCAATTACACAGTAAACTACTATGGTACAGCTTTGGTTTCCTCGGGTAGCGGTACCTTCATCTAGCGGTCTTAATAGCGTACTTATTGTGATAGTCGTAATGGTGTGTTGTATAACATGTATTATAATATTAAAGAGGAAGTTTAAAAATGGATGATCTCGATTTGACGTTATTAATATTTTTGGAAGATGAAGAGTTATCAGAAGATAATAACACCGTCTTGTCCCACCATAGATCACCATCTATGGTGGGTAACAGCTCTCAAATAATTGACTTTCTCAAAAAGTCACTTTTTGGTATTTTATGTAAGATAATCTGTGGGAGTCCGAATGATGGCCTTAAGTCACAATAAAGATTAGCGTGAAGTCACGCCGGTTTTGTCTAATTGCGATTCTGAACGAAAATTACCGTGCACATTAACGCTGAAAGTTGAAGAGATTTAACTCCAGTTGAAATACAGCGTTGAGAGATAACTTGTACTGACATTAACGTATTCTAACTTCTAAAACTCTAGATTCGAAGTTAGAATGTAGTTTATAGCATATTTGACTGCATATTCTACTACAGATTACTTAAAAATAAATAGTAAGCACTAATAATCTTTAAACAAAATTATTTTAATGACTTGACAAATAAAATCATGATGTGCAAAAATTCTAAAAATCACTTGAAGACAAGAGAAGTAAATAATCAGATTTTGAACAAGGGGGAGGCAAACATTTTACAAATTACTTGAACCAAGGAGGGACAGAAAATAAAATAAAGCCAGCTTTCAGAATTTCACTGAATATAATATAAACTGAAGAGAACAAAGTTATGCTTAAGGCATATTTCTGATGGTAGACGATTCCCTTGAATCAAGAATTTCAAAGGTAAATAAAAAATAATAATATATATATACACTTACGACATCTATCTATACTTTGCAGGACAGCTTGGTCCAGTCCTAACAATTGTCCAGGATTTAATACAAACTCCTTATCTTGCTGACTGGAAACAACGGTATCTATTGCGTCTACCACTATGTCGTCGTCATTGGTGTTAGAATTTCCTGGATTGCCAGATTGGTCCAAATTGTCACCGCCGCCTAGCAGGTCTGAGGATGTTGGCTCTAACATTTCTTTCATTCCTCGTCTCTAAACAAATATCTGTTCTTACCGGTAGTTATGGTATAAAAATTAGAGAAACAGCTTGTATAGCGACGACACAAAAATAAATATTTTCGACTTATATAAGAATGCAGTGCAATAAAAAGTAGGATAAAGATCCTACTCTAGCTGTTTCCAATCTCTTAACTTTTTTTCCACTTAAATATTTTTATTTGTGGAGTAAAATACTTATTTTTTTTTAATTTAACCTCCTTCATTTCTCTTATAATAAAGAAGTTAGCAATGCTTAATCAACTCCCAAAATACTACATAATATGTAAAACGTAAATACAAAAACGTTAATAGGAGAAACTTTTTAGGATCGCAGCGCTATATGCGGCAAAAACTGGAACACTCGAAAATAACATTAAACTGTTACTTGTGTATTTAATTACATGGTGAAAATGAACACGTGTTGTATTTTTCTATTTTCCAAGCTTTTTAGGCAATTTTTCTTATTTAAAGGTAATTTACGATTTACAAGATATGTAATTACAGACTATTCTAAAGAAATTTCAAGGAAAGTTTTAGTTTTTCATTATATTTTTAATTCTTTTTGACTGTCTGTCAATATGATATTAACAAAAATATGGCAAATATATTAGTAAAAAATAAAAATCTGCCTGAAGAAGTGGAAGGGCCTTTTAATATATGAACTGATGATTTATTCAGTTTTTTCTTGGACGTAAAAAATCACATTTAAAAGTAGCTTGTTGTATAAAATGCAACGAGCTAACACTCATTCATGGGCTTGGATTTTTGCCCATTTTTAGTTTTTGGATCCATAGACATTTGTGTATGATAGAGACCTACGATCCACTTTCTCTCTACCTCCAAATGTCATTTTAATTGATATTGTTCCTGATTTAGGAAAATTATGCAATGTTTAAGTCTTTATTCATGATTTACATTGTGGCACACAACAAAATGAATTGTTTTTTTGCCATGATTCACAAAAACACAAACAACAAAAAAACACGTACTTCTCTATTGAACAAGACAAAACAATGTCACTTTCGTATCTTCCCAAAATCGCCACCAGATGTCAGGGCGCTTAGAAAGTTTCCCCTAAACAACAACTTTTGACGTAGACTATTATTTATCTATGATGCGGGGTCGCTGATTGGTTAAACCGAAACCCGCTTAAAATTTTTCAAATTAGTTCATATATTTTCCGGTGCTTTTTTTGCTTAGAAGTACTATATATTGAGAAGTGATATAATCGAATGCGCTAATTGGTGACCAAATTATTGTATTAAATACTGCAGTACAGTTTGAATTTATTACGAATATTTTAGTGTTGAATTTTTGTTACAATGTCGACAGAAGTTGTAAAAAACTATAATAGCAGAAAAAATTGTAATGTTTTCGGTTTTCATTCAAGAAAAGACAAAGATAGGTATCTAAGTACTTTTACTAAGAAAAATGGATGGAATGTTAATATTAAGTCCATATTGGGAAAATATTTGGTTATGGACAGGAGGAAGGAGGAAGGCTGATACTATGCGAGTCTGTTCCTTGTATTTTTCGCGAGATGATTGCAGAAAAACAAAACTGCACTAATATGCTTGCACTTGCCTTACAGGTACAAGTTGCAGATTTAACTTTTAGTTGCTCCTGTCAAACTAAAACTAATTTTATTTCACAAGGTTCTGAAGATAATGCACTTGTTTGCAAACAGAATGCATATATTGTAAATTTAGATTTGACACTCAGCTTCTAATGTATTACATAATATTACGTGCCCGGCTTTTAACACCTGCTCAAATTTTACTTCAATAAATCTACTGAAATTAAACTACAGTAATTTGATGCCCACCTTCTGTTATACACCTCGATACATGTGTAGCAAAAATGTGTTAAAATTTCTAAAATGTCGCAAATATTTACTCGCATTTTAATAAAATAAAAACGTATAGTATAATCTGTCTCAATTTTTAATACGAAACTAGATCTGGTTACTTTGGTGACTGTTGTGGTGTAAACAGACTTTGGCGTATCCGTGTGAACCAATACTATGATAATATTATATATCAGCGTTTCCCAAAGTGTGGGTCGCGACCCGGAACAGGGTCGCAGAAAAATTTTGCCGGGTCGCGAAAAAAATTGTGGAAACAAAACATATTTTTTTACGTCAGTTAATCACTAGAATAGTGTGTATTTGTGCACTTTATTACTATACTATATTCTTTATTAGTATACTATACTCTTTATTACTATACTATACTCTTTATTACTATACTATACTCTTTATTACTATTTATTACTCTTTATTACTCTTTATTACTATAAAGCTACTGCTTTAAAATAAAATTTGTTTTGTAAATATTTTTTATTTTTTTTCATTAGGTGGGTCACGAAAAATTTTGTAACCTCGTACCGGGTCGCGGTCAAAAAAGTTTGGGAACCGTTGTTATATATGCATTGTCAATATACAACATAAAAAATGAACTTTTCCTGTTAGTTCCGTATTACAAAATGAGACAGATAATACTTAAATTAATCTGTTCGCTATGTGCAAATTGACTTCTAAGTACTACTGTTGCCAATCATATTTCCTTCGATCATAGCGCTGCCACCGGTAATGTCACTTCTCAATACTAATATCGAATTACCGGTAATACTTACACTTGTCTCCCGCAAATAGTTTTCGTCATGTGGATCTTCGGGGTCTCCAACTGATCTCTTCTGTGTATGTACCAATTTTGACCCGGTTACTTGTAATAATTCCGGATTGAATAAGCTTAATGGCGCTACTATACACTCATCGCCTACTTGCAATGTATATTGTATTATTGGTTTCTTAGGGTGATTTACAACAAAAGATTTTTCTTGAGATCCACAAATATCCTATAATAAAAATGATACATGTTAAACAACTGGCGTGGAAACAAGATATTTAACTGTTTTTTATATAAATTAAACAAAAATATTGCTTTTTTAGGGTTTTGTATGTATGACCACCAAAAAAACCCTTATAACATCACTCATGTGTCTGTCTGTCTGTCTGTACGATAGAAATTGTAGCCAAACGGCTTAACATAAAAAGTTGAAATTTGGTATGCTTATACAACTCTGACCCACATTTAGAAAATATACAGAGTTTTTTTTTTTTTTTTGGTCTTTTGCAACTAAGGCTTGGTCTGGAGCTATTTATTTTTGTTTTCAAAATTTTGTATTTAATTTTTTATGGTTTAACTCAATTTATAAACTATTATTATAATTTTATTTTGATTTGTGAGATTTCTTGGCAATTTTTATATTTGAATTAATTATTATTTAATCATATCTCTAGATTCCGAACCCTGTTGTTAATGAGGGCCGTCACAGCGGGACCGCAAGTACACTGGGAGGGGGCCCATGCGCTGGTCTTACAAAAGAGAATGCAGAGCTTTTCAGAACTCATCCGGAGATAAATATAAACAACTATTGTATTCAATAAAAAATATATATATATATATTTTTAATTTGGATGGCATACCAACTGGAACATCTTAAGGGTGCGCACAACCGTACAGTTTCCTATACAAGACTAATAACCTGAAATAAAATTAGTAACAATCTATACATTAAAATTTTAAGTGAATTTTTATCTACCTAATAGAGTATTTTTAATTGTCAAAAGAACTGTCATGTAATTGTAAATAAACAACTTGCGTTATAGACGTCATCCTGTAAATCATTCGACGCATATTTGTGGACCATGCGGCAAATTGTAGCTAAAGCTCCGTACTACAAATATGTTTGGAGATAATTTGTTCTATTGTGAAAATTACACATAGTTATTGTACTTGGTAATCTACTTTTGCCACCACCTCGAATCTGCCGCGGTTCTCAATATAAATGCGGCGGATAAAAATGATTCATTTTATGTAAAGAATGCTTGTACCAAGTGGCATTTCATTATCATCAAGTAAAATATTTTTCGACGAAGGCTCTAAACTATAAACAATCATGTCGAAAAAAATGTTAACGTATTATTTGAACATTTCTACACAAAACTATATAAATATAAAAATTATTTGAAACCCACAAATATATTTAAAAAATTACAGAACATTGTTGTGTAATACCTATTATTAAGTTATTTAGCAATAACATTTTTACAATAATTTTTTCTACAATCAAAAATATTCTATTAGATAGATAAAAATTCTATGCAAAATTTGATGTATAGATTGTCACTAATTTTATTTCAGATTGTTAATTTTTTATAAGAAACTAATAATTTCTGGGGGTTGTACGTCGCGTTAATGCGTGGATCAACAAACAATTTTTTTTTAAACCTTTTTTTTATGAATTTTTTGCTAAAAATATCTCAAAAAACTTTTGTCCCGACCCTATCTCTCAGAGGGGTTGATCTAAAAATCTGAAAAAATCTCCATAATGAACATTGATGGGAACTGGAATAGTTCAACGGGAAATTTTGATCAAATTAGTTTTTCGAAAAATTTCGATGTTTTAGTGTCAACGATAAAAAAAAAAAAACATCGTTTTTGTTTTTTCATACTTTTAACGAAAAATGTGCTAAAAAAGTTCTTGTCTCAACCCCTCTTACCCAAAGAAGTTAACCTAAAAATCTAAAAAAATATAGGTAATGTACATTGATCTGGGCCGGAAACGTGCGAGAAGAATTTTTGATCAGATTTCGTTTTCGAAGAATATTGGAGTTTGTGTTTTTCACAAAATTAATTATTTTTTTAATTCATAGCTAAATTACAGGTAATAATGTTACGGATTTTTTTGTATTAGTGGCACATTAGACTACACTGTAGAGTGTAGTGTGTAGTCTTCAGTTATTTTATTATACTATTATACGTTGTGATTCAACATATTGTTTGAATTACTTTAGATTTTCGTTTTTAAGGTATCAAAGAGGAATTAATAATTAATAGTAATGAAATACTTATAAAACAAATAACACATTGTTAATAGTGAAAAATACGTTATTGAAATTGAAAAAAATAAAGCTATTTATCAATATATTTCTTATTAATTTAATGAAGACTTAAGCTGCATTCAGAGCTCTTAAATCAATAGCTTATGCACTGTTCACTGTCACCAGAAGTTTGTCATATGGTAAGACGTGAAACCGTTCAGGCCTCCAAATTTAATACGCTGTTTGTTGTGGTTTGTGCATAATTTTCTAAACTTATAGCTAGTGAGATGTTTTAATGAGACAGACATATAAACACATTGGCTATCGCATTCTATCAATGACACCGTAGTTATCGTATGCCTTTACATAACCTAACATAATGTCATCATTACTAAATCTTGCTCAAAATTACAAAGACGAACAGTAAATATGATCAATTTAGGTAATTAGGTAGTTAAAATCTAAGACAACAGAATTATAAGAACGATAATACATATAAAACATTTTACGAAGCTAAATAGTTGGTTTCTAAATTCACAGATGGCGGACTATTCGTAACATATTAATTTCTAACTTGATATGAACGGTACGTGCAATGTTAAAAAGAATGCATAGAAACATAACTTACAGCTAACAAAGCACAGTCTACAACTTCTTAATTTAAAGAGCTCTGAATGCGGCTTTAGATACGAAGCTAATACAGAAAAAATGCTAAGATTTCTTATTTTAAATTCAAAGTCAAAATTTTAATTCACAATAAGTTTGTGATGAAATTTTCGCAAAGAACTTACCAAATTAACATGACAAAAATCTTCTTTTAGTTTTCGTAGTAACATAGTATCCAATTTGTTCTTTTCAGAACATTCTTTGTATGGAAATGCACATTTTTGAAGTAACCAGTAAAATGTTTGTGTAATATCGCCTCCACCATACCCTATTCGCACCTAAAAAATAACGAGAATTTAAATATGTTGTTTATATATTGTTATGTAGTAATGAAAAAAGATATAAAGAATTTGGTTGTGATTTTGTATATTTATTAAAATACTTAAATATTGAACTTTTACACTAATTATCTTATAATAAGTTTACATAAACAATCAATACCTCACTACACTTATGCCACAGTTAAATATTCTCGGTATATCATCGTGTAGTTGAGACTATCCTAGGTATTATTTTCCTCATCTAATTCAGTAATTACATTAAACTCAATCACTTGTCTAACTCTATTCTGAAGTCAACTACCGCTGCTTTCCAGGCTATACATTATTCACACCATTCTTCAAACTCGTGCGCACCAAACACCATCGCAACTTTAAAATTACCTGGCATGAAGCATCTGAAGTTACATGGTATGTAAACTTTTAACATGTTTACATGTAACTGTACAGACATTATATTAGTGGTTTTTAAATAACTTTTTTCCATCAACCCCCGAAACAAAAACCAACTTATATCGATCACTTTGGGGACCCTTGGTATAACTTCTTCTGATAGTTTTATAATACATTGAAAGGTCACTATTGTTCTTTTTCTTACATATAATATTCCCATAAGCATGTTGTTTGAAATAATATACATACGTCCAAAAATGATTGTTTAACACATGCGGAATATGCGCATTACGTAATAATAGTACACATTATACAAGGTGTCTCAAAAGAAATTTTATATTTAGTGGATCGATTAAAAAAAAAGTAAGCCGTATATAGAAAAAACGTTTATTAATTATTAAAATACATTTTTTGGGAATTTATTTCTTAAAAATAATATCGTCTAAATGTAGACCCTCGCGTTCTCGGCACTCATTTAATCGAACAGTAAAATTACTTATGACGTCTCGGCAGGTGGACTCAGGGATGGCTGCCATTTCGTGACGGATATTTTCTTTCAAATGCGCCAGTGAAGTCGGTTTATTGGAGTAAACTTTAGATTTAAGATAACCCCATAGGAAAAAGTCCATAGGGATTAAATCTGGACTGCGTGGAGGCCAATTTATGTCACCTCTCCGGGAGATCAATTTGCCTGAGAAAATTTCACGAACACGTGGCAGAGACATATTGGACGTGTGTGAAGTTGCTCCGTCCTGTTGGAACCATGTTCTTTGGTTATAGCCAGGAAAGTTTTGCAGTTCAGGTACCAAGAAGTTGTCTAACATCTCCACATAACGCTCAGAATTCACTGTAACTGCACGCCCCCTTTCGTCTTCAAATAAGTAAGGGCCGCTAAATCCTCGCGCCGACATCGCAGCCCATACGGTCACTTTAGGCGAATGTAGGGGTTTCTGATGTTTTCGTTTCGGATTCGTTGCACTCCAGTAGCGGCAGTTCTGCTTATTTACGTGGCCATTAAGATGAAAATGAGCTTCATCCGAAAACAAAATGTTGGTAAACGTTGAAAATCGCTCAATCACCTGATTTACGAAATTAAGCCTCTGACTGGTATCTTGGGGCTTTAATTCTTGCACCAATTGAATTTTGTAGGGGTGCAGCTTTAGGTCTTTGTGCATAATGCGATGTAATGATGATCTATGCACATTTAAAGCACTTGCGCGCTTCCGAATTGAAAGGTTCGGGTCGTCACGAACAGACTGATTAACATTCTCCACGTTTTCTACTGTTCTTGATGACCTAGGTCGCCCGGATTTTGATTTATCCAGCGTTGTACCAGTCTCTTCAAACTTTTTAACCCAATGTCGAATGAGAGGAATGCTTGGCGCATCATTTAAGTGGCGAAAACCTCGAATACTGCAGAATTTTCTACGCGCTACAGTCGCCGAATCACCGTTTTTGTAAAACTCTCGCACGCATAACGCGCGGTCTGCTCCCGAGAAACGCTCCATAGCGACGGCATTCCCAAGAACCAGGCTACCGATTGACATAACCCCCGCGCCCCTCGGATACCTTGCGTTCACGCAGTAAGCTAAATAAATATAAAATTTCTTTTGAGACACCTTGTACAATCTCCCTGTCCATTCTTTTTTGATACTTAGGTTTCTACTTTTAAAGTCTTTAGCTTTGTTGTTGACCTAATATTTTAGATACAAATAGTATATAATTTAAGATGACTTACTCTAGTATTAGGGTGCGACATACCGTCCTCTACGCAGGAGACAGATGTTTTCTGATCACCAACATCTACAACACACGCATAACCTAGACCTGCGCCAAATGTTGCTGCAACATGATCCTGAAAAATGTATTCAAATAATTTATTTGATTTTATACAACCCGTATTCTACGTCAAAAAATGCGGATGGCTTTAAAATATATACCGTGTGTGCAATGAAACGCGGAACATAACAGTTTAACATGGGATTTTAGATATGTACAGAAATTGTCTCTCCTGTACAATTTAGAGCAAAGATACAAAAATAAAAAATTACCTATTTAAAATTAGTTTTTATTTTTAAAAAGTCTAAATTTGATGCCATAGAACAGTGGCGCACCCAGGAATTTTTGTTAGGGGGGGGGGGCGGAAGACGAAATTATTTAAATTATGAAAATATAAAGTGATAACCTAAAAAAAAAGGTCCTCACTTCTAAAATACAAGTGACGACCTAAAAATAAAAGGTCCTCATCTCTATTTTAAAATTTTTGTAGCGTGTTTTTGTGTTTTTATGTTTATTTCCTTCCTTCTCAGGGGGGCCAGGGCCGCCGGGCCCCCTCCCTAGGTGCGCCACTGCCATAGAATGACTGTAACACTAGATATTTGGAATATAAAATAAGATGTTTCCGTCAAAATTTCCACGGCTGTATTGTGACGAAATCGGTCTATTTTATTTTCCAAATATCTAGTATTACAGACATTCTATGGCATTAAATTTAGACTTTTTAAAAATAAAAACTAATATTAAATAATTTTTTGTGCTTCATTTTTGCTCTAACATGCACAGGAGAGACAATTTCCGCACTTATCAATCAATCAGTCAGTCAATCAATAATATCTTTATTCTTGCCTTTCGGCCTCGAATAAGAGTACATTATTTTCTCATATTTACATTCTAAAATATGTGTATGAACTAAATATCCCAATTAATTATACTTCCTAATTAACAAAAATATAAATAACTAAATAACTAACAAGAAATCTTATAACTATGAAAATAAACTATACAATGGCTAAGCAGTATTTTATTTCCTCTGGAACGTCTAGTCTTTCTTTGTATTTGCTCGAGTTCGGATTCTTTTGACTCTCGCCATCCATTCTATGACGCTTCTTGCCTCCACCAAGATTTTTTCCAACCGTGCTGGCTCTTCCCCTATTTCTGGACAGCATCTTAAGTGATTCAAGGTTTCTGGTTGTTCTCTACATGTCTTCTCTTCTTCATCCCTCCAAAATTGATTGGCTGCCGCCTCGTTCCCGCATCTGAATCTGGCAATCGTCTTCTGGTGTCTGTTATTGTCTCTCAATTTCCGCACTTATCTAAAATCCCATGTTAAACTGCTATGTTCCGCGTTTCGTTGCACACACGGTATATATTTTAAAGCCATTCGCATTTTTTGACGTGGGATAGGTGTTGGTCGGCAGCTGGTATAGAGGTCATTCCTGGGAATCGAGCGTAACGAAATTAGAATAGATTTCAAACGCTTACTGCTAGGCGTACAATAGTCGGAGAATTCGTATCACGTGATAGACCATAGATGTACGCGTGATGTTTACTGCGACTTATCGCGACCTTCAGTTTAAGACGGCGCCCATTTGTAAGTTTTCAATGCTAAAAACGCTATTTCCGCAATAATGAGTTCTACAATAGTAGAGTGCAAAAACAGGCAACTAATATCGTGGGATATGTAACTAAAAAATGGAAATTTCAACTTCACTTCAAAATGTCAACATTTGTAAAGCGTTATAAGATTTAGGTGTTGGAAGCAGTGCCGCCGCAACAAGGGTGGTGCGACAGGTGCCGCCGCACCAGGCGCCGGATTCATAGGGGCGCCGAATGGCCAATTTTTTTTTATTATTATTATTATCTTTTATATTAATAAACTATAATCAATACAAATTTGATTTCATAATCGAAAGTTTCAAATGGCAGGCAAGATCATTAATTGATGACTGCACAACTGCCACTGCAATGCAATTATTAGAAGTGATCCACACTTACGATTTAAAAGATGTGTACCCTAATATTGGCATTGCACTGCGCATATTTTTAACGCTCCCTGTAACTGTTGCTTCGAATTAACGCAGTTTTAGTAAATTAAAGTTAATAAAAAATTATTTGCGTTCTACAATGGGCCAATAGCTTGTAAATTTAGCTTTAATATCAATAGAAAATACTACAGCGCAATCATTAAATTATGAAGACTTAATTAACGAAGTTTCACAGTTAAAAACCAGAAAAGTTCAATTTATTTAATTTTCCATTCCGTTAAAGTGATTATATAATATATTATTAAAATACCTAAATATTTATTATTTTTTGTTCAAATATCTCTTTTTTTTGTCATTAAATATATATTTTTTAATTTATTTTGTTATTCAATTATGTAATATAATATTTCTTTAGCCCTTTTGTGTTTCATTTTAGGTGTTTTTCATTTTGTGTTTTATTGACCTAGAGTTTATATTTTGTCCCTTTTTATATTAGTTGATTATCATGATTTTTGAGTTTATTAAAAGATTTGTAACATAATTTATTAATATAATCGTTAATATTGCAATTTAAACCAAGCCAAAGAAAAAGGTTAAAACTAAACTAAAAAATAATACCAACGAAGGTTTTTTTTTAAAATTTTTTATACATTTATTTTTAAAAAAATGACTTTATAATATATATTTTTGTATGTTCCTTTACTGGTAATAAGATAGTATATTATTAGTAGTAATAAGTTTCTTTCTGGCGATTTTGTGATTTTTATGAATAAAGTTATGTTTTTTATTTTTCTAAGTTATTCTTTTATTTTCACTTGCATCAAAATAAGATTTTAAGGATTCTCTATAAAATATGGTAAGTAAATATCTTAAATAACATTTTGGTGAAAAAAAACCAACGTAAGTAAATGTTTTAAACGTTCCCTTACTGATGCAATCACCCTACCATAAAATTTTAAAAATTGCGTATGTAAATAGCGAGGGGGAGGGCGCCAAATAATTTTACGCACCAGGCGCCAAATAATTTTACGCACCAGGCGCCAATTTATGTTGTTGCGGCACTGGTTGGAAGAGAGAAGACAAAATGCCGGGGAAAATGTTAAGCCGTTGAGAAGCGCCGGGCAAGCACGGCGCTGGAGAGAGCGTTATAAACCTGCGAGATGCGGTGTCCACATCGGTTCTAGCATTTTCACCGCGGAACCAGCGGTGCCTAAGTAAAAATGAATGAAATTAATCGAAATAAGTGAAATTCATTGTTAACCATTGTTTCATTACTACACACAAACGACACCATCACAAAACGACACTGACGTATACACCCGCTACGTAGAGCGGGTGTAACCTAGACACTGCCCTTCCCGATTTTATTTTACTATCAAAATCGGATAATCTTCACATAAAAAAACTGATTAAAGAAACTCAAATACCTGTACGAGAAAACAGCCGCCGAATCCAATTTTTAATAACAATAAATTCATTAGTTCCTTTAAGTAACCCCTGTTGTAAACATCGGGAATGACTAGAACAGCTTTGTAGTATTTGAGATCTGAACTTTTAATATGCAAATTAGCCTCTAGTACATGAGTCCAGATTGTTTCTAGATTTGCTAGGACAGCAGTCATGGAACCTCCAGGTCCTGAATGAATATTAAAGTCTCCTCTTTTATATGGAAAATGTATGTTGAAGTCTTCATCAGGATTCAGTCTTAAAATCTACAGAGAAAAATATAATTATACTTCGGCTACATCATCAATACAGTTCGTTATATTTTCAAAGACATTTTGACGAAAAAATAGCTAAATCGATTTATTCTTCATTTGAATAGACTATTATTGCTCTTCACTCTTTTTGGTGACACAGTTAGACTATCCCAAATATTTACTAGAAAGTAAACGGGAATTTTATTTTTTTGCCACGAGCTCGTTTTTTATGAATGAATGGGACCTTTGTTAAACAAAATGGTCAAAAACCTCACTCAACTGTTAAAAGATTTCAAAATCTAGTTCGATTTAAACGAAAGAAACATCCTATATCTATTGAAACCATATTTATAGTCGGATTTTACTATAAAGAAAATGATCTCACCGAGCAATCAAAAACATACGGTTCAAAATTCAACTGCGCTTGCGCTTTTATATAATAGATAGACGTGTTTTTTTACTGCGCAGATATGCGGAATAAATTTATATCCGAGTTGCATATCGGCGCAGATAGGCTTCGACCGCAGTTGAAGATTTCCACCCCCCGTGACGTTTTAATGTTAATAGATCTGGTCTGGCATAGGGGAAACTTTCTAAGCGCCATGACATCTGGTGGCAATTTGCGGAAAATACGAGAGTGACATTGTTTTGTTTTGTTCAATGGAGAAATACGTGTTTTTTTTTGTTGTTTGTGTTCTCATGGCAAAAAAAAAACAATTAATTTTGTTGTGTGTCGCAATGTAAATCGTGAATAAAGAAGAATCCCACTTAAACATAATTTTCCTAAATCGGGAACAATATCAATTGAAATGACATTTACAGGTAGAGAGAAAATGGATCGTAAGTCTCTATCATACACAAATGTCTCTATGGACCCAAAAACTAAAAATGGGCAAAAATCGAAGCCCATGAATGCGTGTTTCCTCGTTGCATTTTATGTAACGAGAAACTTTTAAGTGATTTTTTACGTCCAAGAAAATACCGAAAAAAGGCACTTATCCCACTCAGAATTTGCCTAAATCATCAGTTGATGTATTAAAAGGCCCTTTCACTTTTTCAGGCAGATATTTTGATTTTTACCGACCGCCAACATATATAAGGGAGGTATTGTGATCATACCAATTTTGACGTTTCGAGGTTTCGATGGATCTCCACGAATTGAGGTCTCTACATAATGTTTTGACTATTTTAAGCATGATATCTGTCGGTCTGTCTGTCCGTCCGTCTGTCTGTCCGTCTGTCTGTGTACACGTGCAGACCAAATTCGGCTGAAAGGATTTTTATGAAACTTCATATTTAAGCTTCTGCCATCAATGGCACGAGTTGATCAACTTTTGGTAAAAATCGGTTGACTAAAAATGGGAGTTTATTTGTGTCGATTTTAAGATTTTTGCGAATATTTCACAACAGAAAAATATCTCGAAAAATTTATTAAACAAAAGTTGCTATAAAAGCAATAACTAATAACTTTTATTTGAGACGTTTTTGATAAAACGAAAAATTTCGAATAATTTCTGTAAAATTTTTCGAAATTTTATCCAAGTCTCAATTTTTTCATATTTATATGTAACGTTTCCATGGTCATGATAAATAATATCTCTGTTAGAAAATATAAGGTCAAGTTATTTCTACTCTGTTGCTAGAATGTAATTTATATAAGTACTTTATGATGGCGGTCGGTCCTGTGGTGGCTACAGCTGATTTTTTACTAATATATTTACCATATTTTTGTTGCTATTATATTGACAGACAGTAAAAAAAAAAAATTAAAAATACAATGAAAAACTAAAAATTTCCTTGAAATTTTTTTAGAATAGTATATTTCTACATATCTTGTAAATCGTAGATTACCTTTAAATAAAAAAAAAAAAAACACAAAAAAGCTCGGAAAATTGGAAAAATACAACTCGTGTTCATTCTCACCATGTCAACAAATACACGAGTAACAGTTTAATATCACTTTCGAGTGTTCCAGCTTTGCCGCATATGGCGCTGCGATCTTAAAAAGTTTCCCCTATTATCTGTCTCATTTTGTAATAAATAACTAACAGGGAAAGTTCATTTTTTATGTTGTATATTGGCAATACATTTATAATATTATCATAGTATTATCTGTCTCATTTTGTAATACATAACTAACAGGGAAAGTTCATTTTTTACTTTATATATTTACAATACATGTATAATATTATCATAGTATTGGTTCACACGGATACGCCAAGGTCTGTTTACACCACAACAGTCACCAAAGTAACCAGATTTAGTTTCGTATTACAAATTGAGCCGGATTATAGCTAATAATGACGCTGATGTTCTTCAATTGTCAGTTGTTGTTTCCGTGTAACAATGGAGATCTTGTAACTTAAGAAATGACACATAGATAGATCTCGCATCTGCGACCAAAAAAATAAGCGATTAGGCATAAACCGAAAAAGATTTATTTTTTGGCTAGTACTAGATAATAAAAAAGAACTGTTTATGATTTAGTCGCCCAAAAATAATATTATAGTCGTAATATGATCGATAATAGTCGATAATCCATATTTCAAATTCAAAAATGTCGTTAAATAATGTCATTTACTGATAAGAACTCTCAGTTCTTATAAATTTTAAGCGAATCGTTCCATATATGTAATCGCATTTTAATTTTCCTGTCCCAAATTAACGATTTAAGAAAAACAAGTTAAACTACAGTCTGTTCCAAATGGTTAAGCGGAACTAAATGGGGATTTAGTTCTTTTAGGTTGTCACGAGAAGGGACCTTGCTTGGGTTATTTCATTTTTCACGTTGGGATGTCAAAATTTAAAATTCCAACAATGAAACCATGGAAACGAATGACATATATGTCAAAATTAAATATTTTTTTTAGATATTTTAATGACAAAAAAATAAATAAATGGGAAATTTGTATTAAGAATGACACAAAAAATCAAAATAGAAAGAAAATGACATTTTAAAATGATATTAACCTTAACCAAAAAATGTTTATTGTAAGTATGATTTACAAAGCTTAAACAAAACGGACGAAAGGCACGATTTAAACGATGAAAGTAACTAGATAGCAAAATCTAGTTCCGCTTAACCGTTTGGAACAGACTGTATTAACAATTATGCGTCAAGAATTTACATCTATCATACTTTAAGATAGAAACAAAAGTAACTAATTTCACTGGCACCAATATGTTACTGATTACGTTAATAATTCAAACCACGAAAAACAAGGGATCATTTTATTTATTTGAATATTCCTTACATCATTTCCTATAACAATATCTTCTTCTGGTTTTACCCATTCGCCCCCACTGGAGCCTTGTTCTTCTGGATGAGATCTCCTGTTGAAGGCAGCTATTTGTTGGGGAGGAGTCGCATATCTCCGTCTACCATCTGACTGCAAACAAGACTGCAATGTATGCGACACTGCCAGTCGTGCATCTTCAAGTTCTTGTACTTGGTCCTTAGACTGAATAAAGAAAAGAATAAAAGTTGGCAAATGTATGTCTAACTTGTTTATTAAAATTTAGTGACGCCCCATACACAAGAGCGCATCTGTCTACGTGGCGCCAAAACAAGTTATTTTGAAACTCTAATCAGCATCTTATTGTACGGAAGTGAAACTTGGACACTAGGAGTGACAGAAAAAAAGAGCATGGAAGCATTAGAAATGTTGTGCTATCGAAGAATGTTGAAAATTCGATGGGGTGACGATCGGAGAAATATTACGGCAAAAAAAAAGTCCTCATCTCCCAAATCCAAGTGAAGAGCAAAAAAAGGTCCTCACCTCCCAAATCCAAGTGAAGAGCAAAAAAAAGGTCCTCATCTCCCAAAATCCAAGTGAAGAGCAAAAAAAAAGGTCCTCACCTCCCAAATCCAAATGCGGGACAATGCGGGACAAAATGTTAAAATGCGGGACTTTTGCAGGACGCATCTTAATGCGGGACAAAATGTTAAAATGCGGGACGAATGGTCACCCTAGTCGAGATTCATATTACTCACTGGTGGTTTTCGAACAGTCTAGTATACATTAGATATTAGAGCAAAATTAATTTGATGAAAGGAAATGTGTGAGTGATTTTAAACTCAACTAAAATGTGTGTTAGTTGCCATGATTTTGTTTGTAAGAACCGCGTAACACATCAATTTTTCTCAATTTTTCAACACATCAATTTTTCTCAAAATTGTGTGACAGTTGTCACATGAGCAGATCCAGCATTTTTTTTTTTTTTTTCAGGAGGGATCGATTTAGTTTATTGGAAAAAAGTACTAGTAGTATTATTTATATACCCCCCATTTCCTTTCATCATCATCATTAATCAGCCTTTCTTGTCCACTGCTGAACGTAGGCCCCCCCAAGCTTTTTCCATTTGCTTTACTAAACAAATAACATTCTTCAGAAATTAATATTTTATTTTTCTACAAAACAATATTCAGTGGAACCGCGCTTAAAGACTACCTCTCATAACGAGTAGTGAGCATAACGAGCAAAACAAATTGTAAAAAAAATTACTCGCTTAACGAGCAACGATTCGCTTAACGAGTAACAAGGAGATAAGTCTCAGATTGTGCATCTGCTACATCAGTCTGTGTTTAGCACTCATTCCGCTAACAAAAATATTCTGGCGTAATAACAGAAATGCTAAAACCACGGGAAACTGTTGCATCGTACATTGAGAAGCATCACCCTAATAAGGCAGTGGCTATGCGCGCTCAAATTTATTTAATGATAATGCTGTGTGGCATTTCCACCAAATTCTGAAACGTCGGCAAAACAAGTGTCTCTAGACAGCTTTCTAGTAAAAAATAATTATGTATGTATCATAAATAATAAACTAATATTTCGATTTTTTTATTTATTTTATTTTTTTATTTTCTGCAAATTGAATTCGCATTCCAGGTTGGTTCATTCCGCGATAGAAGAAAAGATGTAAATGATTCACGCTCCTTAACAATGAATATGTAATTTTCTTTAAATAAACGTTATACATAAACATTTTTGAGTATTTTTTTCGGCATGGAACGCATTATCGTATTTTCCGTATAAATTATACGGAAAAATTTGTTTCGCTTAACGAATTTTTCGCGTTACGAGTAAGATTCTGGAACGAATTATGCTTGTTACTCGAGGTTCCACTGTACTTTATATTTTCACAAGAAACTTATATGTACATAATATATAATTTTCTTTCAGGGGGGGGGGGGGTACGATCGCCTCTTCCTGGTTCCGCCCTTCAATTGGTTTTGTTTGCAGGTACCGCGCGACCCATTAAACTATCCCTTCAACCTCGTTCTACATGAATGCAAGATCCATATCAGGACGCAAATAATCCGTATCTGTATCTGTATCCGCGGATCTGGTTTTTATGTGATCCGCCACATCACTATTTATAAGAGACGAATGACTGGTGAAAACTATACTGGAAAGAGCAACTGAAGGAAAGATTAGTAGGGGTAGACCAAAGCTAGAGAACATGAAACAGATAATGGAAGATATTAATTGCAATACGTACGTAGAACTAAATACTGGCTGAGAACAGGGAAGTATGGAGAAATGGTCTTGGCGCCAAAACAGCTACAAATGGCCATAAAAAATATAAATACTTATACGAGAGCGGATTGATATTTAAGGTCTCCAATAACGTCATTGTGTGAGTAATGGGGATAGAATCAAGTTCTAACCTGCAAACGGTCATTTTGAGTATCTCGTCTTGGCATGCAAAGTTTTAGTGTCCTGTGTACAGTCGTTGAGTAACAGTGGCATTTATCATAAGTTCAATTTCTGAGATGCGTACCAAGCAACGATCCGTGATAGAATTTTTAAGACTGGAAAGTTGCGCGCCCGTTGAAATTTACAGGCGTTTGAAAACTGTTTATGGCAACGATTGTATGGATGTGAAGAATGTTCGCCAGTGGGTTCGACGTGCAAAACTCTGTTATAGTGGCGAAATGAAGGTGTTTGACGAAAAGCGATCAGGTCGACCAGTATCAGTGTCGCTTGAAAAGAATCAAAAACAAGTGAATGAACTGATTCAAGGAAATCGCCGGATTACGTAAGAACAAATTGCTCGGCAATTAGGCATTAGTCAAGAAATAGTCCAGTACATTTTTCATCAGACACTGATTTTGGGCTGCTGTTTACAAATGGAACAGTAAACAAGAAAGTTTTTTCATGGATGGAATGAAGAAAAAGATTCAGCGTTTGCAGAAATGTGTTGCACTAAATGGTGATTACGTGGGAAAATAATTATGTGCATTGGAAGTACAATAAATTTACTTCATTTTGAGATTGGTTTTATTATTTTGTCTTTTCCTATTCTTATTTTATAGAGTTGGTGACCTTATATATCAATCCGACCTCGTATTTATTTCTTCAATTTTAATTTACTGACGAATAAAAAAAACTTTATTATGGAGTAACAAGCGCAATTTTTTTTGCCGGTGTTCCTAGGAAACTGCTGTGCTACGTTTGCTTGTGCATAAATCCAGCTATGCACGCGAATGACGATATAAGAGATTTTTGGTCATACCTACAAATCTATAAAAATGGCATTTTCGAGATTTATTTGTTTCTGTCATTTATGTTGAGGTCGGGAGTTTGATTTTTACGAACTTCGACTCCAGCAGCACCAAATTCTAACGACTCCGCAACCCTAATTCTACAACTCTGGTCTAAAAGTTTTGTTTCCAAGGAAAACTGAATTCATTTCCACCTATAGATCTTCTGTTAACACAAATCTACAGAATTTAGAAGATAGAATTACTTGGAATACACACTGTTCAGGCTCTAGACCTGGTCTAATTTCCACAACTGCATATTAACTGGTTTTGGAATGCAGCTATATGTATTCAACCCAATTAGAGGATGGTCGGCTAGTTTAAACTTGTCGCTATCAGCGACAGAGATTTTTTAGCTTAGGTTTTGCTAAGTTAAGTGCCACAAACCCTCATTTCAGATGCATTCAGGTCAAAAAATATACATTATTTTGTATAAACAGCTGATAATAAACGTTTGAATAATAGTGTGGTTATAAGTTATCTATTCAACACTTAAAATATACTTACGAGATCTACTCTTGGTGGTAAAAAGCTATCTTTATACTCCTGTCCTCCGATCAGTCTTCTTCGAGCCACTGCATGTAAAATGGTGTGAGGATTTAAATCTGAAGCTCTTCCAATCCTCAAATATAATGATCCAGGATGAATTACAATAATAGTTTTTGTGTGAAAATGCTAAAAAATAAAAAAGCTAATTTAAAAGAACCGGTTCAAAGTTTCGTTAGGTTATAAAACTAAAACTTTTTCATACCTCTGGTGGAGTTTCGGGGAAAACCGGCATTATAAATCACGAGCTATTTGTTTAACTATCAAATATAGTTTTATTTAGAAAAATCACGTGGATATTAGCGTCTCAGTGTTTAAATTGAATTTGACATTTGTGTTTCAAGATTTTATTGATAGGTGGCCAAATGATATCTGTCAGCTGTCAGTTGATGAATTCTAGTCATTTATTAATTTATTTCTTAAACAGTAATTAAATAATCATCTTAAATGTTACCTAGAATATATCGTACTGAATCCGAAATTCGTAAGCGTCAAATAGATACACTTAAAATATTTAATGATAAGTACGTTTGTCAAACTAACCTCAAAATTAATTTGAATTTTTAATTAAATCTGTTTTGTTTCAGTGTAATTGAAATAGCATTAGGTAAAGAATACTGTATAACTTTCCAATCTGGTAAAAAAGATCTTACGTTACAAATTATTTTATCAAATGATTTTCCTAAAGAGAAACCTGTTCTTAAGATAAATCCTATCGTAAGACATCAGTGGGTTAGTTCAGAGGGGGAAATTACATCTGCTCCTGGATTACTTAACGTAAGAATATATTTGTGAATTTAGAAAGAATGGTGCTAATATTATGTTAATAGTTTACAGTACATTCAGACCTGGGACGTGTAGTGCAAGCAATTATAAGAGAATTTGAAAGAACGCCTCCTCCTTTATTATTGCCACCCAGTACAGGCAAACCTACTTCTCCTATTAGTTTTTGTAAAGGTAATTATTTTATTTGGAATATTTTCTTATTAATATAGTTTATTTTATTTAAAAAACACTGGAACAGAGCAGTGTCTTTTGAGAGTGTTCTAGGAAACATCAAAATTACATCTATGATTATTTTGAAATGAATTTTAGTATTAAGATGTACTTAAGCTTTTAATTTCAAATTTATGGCTGCGGATTTTAATTGTGCAGTTATTTGGCCGGAACGACTATGTAGCCACGTGTAGCAATTGAGTAAGTGCACGACCATGAAAATAACCATATAAGTATCATGTAAATACATAAATATATAGAGGGTCTGTAAACAGAGGGAATGCGACGGGGGAACCAGGTAGCGGCCATATTTGACTTGGTCAAAACATTATCTTATGTCCATGTAATATCTGCATTATGTTTTGTTTTTGTTCTTATTTTGTTGAACTAGGAGAGAAATAGAATTAGAGCTCGTTCAACTTAACTTCAATACAGGCAGATGTTACCCTCTCTCCTGCGCAGAAAACAAGTTTCGTCCATCACGTTTTCAACAGTTAGGTTAACACATTTCAGTGGCGTCACTTACTTTGATTTGTTTTTGACTACGCGTATTGTGCGATGTTTGTTTATTTCCGTTATTATTATTTATTTCTCGTACGTTTCAAGTTATACCGTGTACTAAAATTAATAAAAATGTATTTGAAATACATGATTTTGTTTGTTTGGTATCTACAACAATTGTTTAAAACCCTTATGTACGTTTATGTGATCGGCTGTATTCTCGCAGATTTGATGACTTAATTTATGATACTCTGTACTGAAGTTAAGTTGAATGAGCTCTAAAATAATGTTGTACATAAACAAAAACTAAATATATATAACCATATTCTACAAAAAAAATAAATAAATAAATAAATAAAAAATAAAAGTAATAACACTTTTTAAATTAGCACATATATTTAATTTACATGTAAATGTACTTTATTGTATCACTAGCAGTATACCCGCTGCTTCGCTACCGAAAAAATTAGTCTTAGCCCGCTTAGATCAAGCCCATTGCGAAATCGGTTCAAGACTGGTTGCTGCGAATCGTTTTACATTCAAATATATTTATTTGTTTTAATCTACCATTGTATTAATATGTGCTTCTTATACAAATAATTTAAGTACGAACTTCTTTGTAAACATTGGTAGCATAGACATTTAGTAACAACGCGTATAAGTGTCCCGTTGTGTTAATCCAGGAAAATGCCACATAAAATGCCCATGTGAGAATCTCTCATCGCCAAATGCAGCGCCGATCACGTGAAACATTTTATGTTGCACCTTACGAAATTATTTATTATAATTATGATGATATTTATTATAATTACTCTGGGATTATTCCTGATTTATAAATCGTACCTATATAGGTCGGAGCACTTTTTTTCGTTAGTAAATATTCTTGCCACCCAAGGAAGTTTTTTTCTTCGTATTGCTTTAGGGGGTTACAATAATGTTCAACAGCGAATTTAACGTCATAATTGTCGTCAAAAAATAAAAAAAATTGTGATATATATTGTCGGGAACATTTTTGTAGCAATATTAAACCCTAAAATTCGTTAATATATATTTTGAATATGTGTATCTTTTATATTTTTTTATAATACGGAAAAATTTTCCGACTTTTTTCTAAATATTTCTTAATTGATCGGAAGCCTGGTGTCATACAGCGATGATATATGGCTTAAAATATTTCCAGACAAATTTGCAAGATGCTGTTGCAAATAGCACTAAAATCGGTTAAGCCGTTTTTGAGTTTTAATACATGTACTGATTCTAAACAGACGTCTATGTGCCAAAAAGAAATAAAACACAGGCCATACGAAGCGTTTTATAACTAACCTTGAATCTAGATTTGCCGTTTATGGGTTGATCAGAGCAAAATACGTTTTTGTACATGTGTATGGGTAACCATTGGAAGCAAAAACCAAGTCGATATCTCATTATAGGTCTGATATATTAAGGAAAGATTTGTTTATTTATTTATTTATATTACTGATATTATAACAACTTTTGTTCTGCACATGTTTAATGTTAAGTCAATAATAAGAGAGATATTTCAAGTTTATAAGTAGCGCTCCCTCTGTCCCTCTAAATATTCAAAAGCTACACTAAACAGAAAATGATCGTTCTTCAATCAAAAAAAATTGTCTATAAATTGTTGATGTAAATAATAAGCTAGATATTTCCAGTATTTTAGTTTTAGCACCCCCCTCCTCCCTATCACAGCTTCTCAACCAATTGAATAATTTATAGGACAACATATTATATTTGTTTTTTTTTTTAATGTTAAACAACTTTTCTCATGTGCGTTTTTGCTGGTAAGTCAATAGTAAATGAGATATTTCAAAAGTTCAGTTTTGGGTTGTCCCTTCGTAACTCCCGTAATATCAATCCAATTGAAAAAAAAATCATTAAAAAAAAATTGTTTTCTTTTTATAAGCAATTTTTCTGTTAAGTCTACGTCATAAGTGATACAATTTTTTTTCTTATAATTTTCAATTTGGCTCCATATTTTGACTGCATTTCCTACCTATGTATATACCAAATTTCAACTCGGTAAACACAGATTTTCTGTTTTATGTATATAAAATATTTTACTATTATAATAGTAAAATATTTTATATATAACGGATTTAATTATATATATATATATAAATATATATATATTTAAATATCTATATAAAATAATAGATAAAAAATAAATAAATAAAATTAACAAAATTCTTAAAAATGCGCAAATATAAAAAACCAGAAAACAGATGCTCGACTTAAGTCTCGCTCTGCATACACTAAACATAAATTTTGCTAAATAACTGAATAAAATCACCTCAAATAATGATTAATCGTGCCGAACAATATTGGCCGATGTTCCACGAACTTACTATAGTTGTCCAAACAACCAATGAAACGAAATTCCCCCGATCTCACAGAACGCATCATACATACTTCGATGGTCCAACATAATTAAAAACAAAATTATTAATTTCTCGTTTCTGATGGGACTTTTTTGAGATTTTTGATTTTTCTAGTTATGATGAAAGCATTTCCTATCTGAATGCAAAATTTCAACTCTAGCATATCTGAAAGTGGGTTAGAACTTCCGGATATAGCCACAAATATTCTCTTTTATATATAAAGATTTAGAAACATATTAGATTATAACAAAAACAGTAATAAGTTTTCCAACAGGTAAAAGTCTTAATAAACTTGAATAAATTACAAATACAGTAAAATACTTACGGCTGAAATGATACAGGACAATTTATATCTTCTTCTGCAAGCTGATTCTTATTTTTATCATAGCTATGATTTGTACAACCAAATGAACAACAGTTAACCGTTTTAACTAATTTGTATTGTATTTACAAAATAAAAACTGTCTCCAAGATAAATCTAAAAAACTGTACTTAACCTTAAATTAAACTATAATAGATCTTAAACTAGGCACCAACTATGAAAATCAGGAATCCAAATATTACACAGTATCTTAACACACAATAAAAAATTGTTTATACATAAAAATTGGTTTTGAATGAAAAAAAAGCATTAAAAAAATTGTCTGGAATGTACACAAAGAAACATAAAAAACATTCAATGTTTCGACCAAAAACAAGATAACGCCCAGTCAAACAGACGAGTAACATCCACTACGTTTTGGAGACAAGGTCATGCTATGATGATTCTCTCTATTATCTCTACGTGTAAAATAGTAACAATCAAAATGACCAAGTTGATAAACAGTTGATAATGAATTTTAAAGAGAAGACAATAATGTGTTCTCTTTTGTGTCACATTCAAAGCAGAGGAAAAAGTTATGATTTCGTCCCTTAACCAGCCAGAAAAACTTATTAAAAGACAATTTCATAAATTTTACAATGACTTGTGTGCGTTTTCCAGGAAGTTTTTTTGTGTTTTTTTGGAAGTGTAAAAGTACATTTGACGAATTGTTTTCCATGATAATACCAAACATAACATACCAGAATACCTTGACTAACTTTTCCGTATCTATTCAATGGGCTTCAGATTGGTACAATCACCTCAGACACGTCCAACCACAGCTTCTCATTTTGTTTTTGTCACTGTACTCAGGAATCTGTACTGTGTAAGGAAAACCCTTATACAGTTACTCAAGTATCTCTCTGTATGTAGTGCAGACATTGTGGCCAAATGGTGGGACCTAGAAAGTTAAAATTGGCCATGTATATACACATTTTCAAAATATTGAGGCATCAAAACACATCTACAGAAAAATATATGTACCGGATGTCAGTGGCGGCTGAGACAGGGAGGCGCTGGGACAGTGACCTCCTAAAAATTTTTAGTAAAAAAGCTAAATTTAATACTTTATTTATACTTCTTTAAAATTGCATTAAAGTAGCTAGATATATCTGCATATTTTTATTTTTATTATTTCTTATTCAAAGATTTTTCATATAAATATGTTAGATTTAAAAAATTTAAATCAAGACAACTCTTCCGAGCGTTGTTGGACACTCCACGGAGTGTCCAAAGATACAGCGTTGCCACATGCAATATCTAATGTTCTTATCTACATATGTAGCAAAAATTTCCTATTAACGGCAACAGCGGCGAAGGTTAGTGTTGCATGTATTAGTGAATTACGGCCGGTGTCCCGTAGCTTAGTTCGGTCGTTGTGATTTGTGACAAGTACTTAAACGTGAAAATGAATCGAATGAAGCACGTTAGTTTTATTAAAATATACTGTATATTTTAATACAACTAACGTGCTTAACTATGAAACAAAATTATTAATAAAAAATCAGCTGTGGCCACCACAGGACCGACCGCCATTATAAAGTACTTGTATAAAATATATTCTATCAGCAGAGTAGAAATAACTTGGCCTAATATTTTCTAACAGAGATATTATTTATCATGACCATGGAAACGTTACATATAAGTATGAAAATTTGAGACTGAAAAAATTTTACAAAAATTTACGACAAATTTTTCGAAATTTTTCGTTTCATCAAAAAACATCTCAAATAAAAGTTATTAGTTATTGCATTTATAGCAACTTTTATTAAATACATTTTTTCGAAATATGTTTCTGTTGCTAAATATTCGCAAAAATCTTAAAATCGACACGAGTAAACTCCCATTTTTAGTCAACCGATTTTTACCAAAAGTTGATCAACTCGTGCCATTGATGGCAGAAGTTTAAATATGAAGTTTCATAAAAATCCTTTTAGCCGAATTTGCTCTACACGTGTACACAGACAGACAAGCGGACGGACGGACAGATGGACAGACGGACGGACAGACAGACCGACACATCGTGCTAAAAATAGTCAAAACGTTATGTAGGGACCTCAATTCGTGGAGATCCATCGAAATCTCGAAATCGGTATGATCAAAATACATCCCTTATATATGTTGGCGGTCGGTAAAAATATGGGTCCTCATCGGCCAAAATTGAATATTTCCCAACAGGATAAAAATGGAAATAGAACATTTAATAGAAAGTTTAGTGAAAAACAATATTTAAATACAAGTTGGTTGTGTGGATGTGATAAATAAAATGTTTTTTTTTTGTTTCCTGTGTTTGATTTGTTCATCAGACGCATATGAAATAAAGACAGTAAATAGTGTTAAAGATATTAAACATTGCAAAGATAAAGTTCTTAAACATAATGTGTCTCATAAACATATGCATTATTCGGTCAAATTAGCCATGCTGGGATCGGTAAATATACGATTTCAACTTGATACTGCGTATAAACTTTCAATTAAAGAACATAACTAAAAGGTTAAATCTAATATTTAAATACATGTGAATATGTGTAGGTATCTGCTTAATTAATAACCAAATATGTTATGTTTTTGACTACAAAGCATTGTCTTAATAATATTGCAATTTTAATAATAATAATAATAATAGAAGTAATAACTACAAAAATGATAATAATATTGACCATACATCTTAATAAAAGTGCCAGATTTGTCAGTTTTTCTAGTTGCAGAACATATTTTCAGGTATTTTTTATTTATTTACTTTTTTCTTGTATAACTATATTTTAATAGTAATATATGGGAAAAAAGTGTCCCCCCAAATATTTTACTCACCAGCCGCTACTGCCGGATGTATCAAAATAGTGGGAACACAATTTTTGCCGAAAAAGCTACGAATGGGCAAGTTGAAAAAAAAAAATTACTAAAATTTACCCCAATAATCGAATGATAGTATTGAAATTTTCCAGTACAAACCGGAAATAAAAGATATCAAGTACAACTTTGTTTTTTTAAATAAGAACGTATATCGTGTTAGTTATCTTCTTCTTTTTCTGTGTTTATTGGCTTGGGTTTTCCATTCCGCCAGCGCTAAGCTGCATTATGAATTACAACTTTCTTCTTATTGCGTGTAAGTAGAGTAAAATTGTACTGCATATTTCAGGGGTTGGTCGAGTTTCAATTGTTTTCATGGATAATGGTGTCTCAATTGTTTTGAGACACCGTTTTGAGTTCTCGGTATAATTTGGAGGAGTTTTAAGTATCTTTAGAAAGAACTTTTGAAAATAAATAACTTTTACTTTAACATCATGAATACAGGAAATAGCATAAATATGTTTTTGCATGTCAAGTCCTTATGACAGACAAATCATTTCATCACTCTGTATATGAAAATCACGTGGTCAGCGTAGCGTTTCAACTGACCACCTAGTAAACAGGTACTCATTTTAAGTATTAAAAACTTAAGGCTGAGTCAACTTTTAAATTTATTGGTATAGTTTTCTTAAAATCGTAGAAATCTGAAAAATTCTAAGAAAAACATAAAAAAAAAACTAATTATTTCTCAGAAATATTGCACTTTTGCAAATACTTAAAAAATTTCCTTTATTTGTTAATAGAAATTCTGTGACATTGAACTTCAAACTCGATAATTAAATAGCTGATTGACTAGATAAGTTTTTCAAATATTTTTAATTACCGTACCCTGAGTTTAAACATGGTATTGAAGTTCAAGCAAGTGCGTTTTCGGTGCAAAGGTCTTTGTAATTGCATTTTTTATATTCGCACTTCAATTTATTTTCCTGAAAATCTTGGAGCAGTTAAGTGATGAGCAAGATGAACGATGTCATCGAGACATTCAACTGATGGAAAATCGCTACCAAGGTTTTCGAATGAAAACATGATGGGAGATTACAGCTGGATGCTGTATCGTGACGAGCCAGAGAAAGTGTACAAAAGAAAATCATGTTCGCAACGGTTTTAATATTTTGTTTGTAAAAGTGATGTAATATATAAAAGTTAATTAAATTGATGCTAAATGGTCATAATACAAGTTAAAACAACAATATATGCACTTTGGTATGATTCTGTTCCCTGCACATCTGTTAAATATATACAAAATGTATCAAACCAAAAGGATGGTCGTATTTCATAAACATGATGTGATACAACAAAAATGAATACATATTTGGAATCAGCATGAAAAAATGATATAGAAAAATGTACTTTTGTTTATGATGAGAAAAATAAAGTTTCATTTTGTTGACCTGTGTAATTGTTGTGATACTGGTTGAAAATCTTTTATGTCTATAGTCCATTCAAACGTTAGAATGCAGTACAGGCAAAATGGAGTAGTTCTATTTCATACTCTGTAATGGGTTCTCACAATAACTCTATCCTTTTCTTCCTTGGCGAGGTTGCCAGATATAAATCGCGCTAGTCGTTGAATACGCGGTACAAGTGGTTAATCATTTTTCCCTGATCCTTTTCGATTTAATTTGAATAAATTATCAACACAAGAATATAATATTAAGCATATTATTGTGGGTTCATTATCATATTTGACACTTACAACAATTAGCAACACCACTTCTGTTTCTTATAAGAGCAATACTGCATTCTAACGTTTGAACGGACTATAGATTGTAATGAACTGGTTCTGAACCCTGGTTTTTCTGAACATGTTATGACTCGAGACCGGATTTCTAAGCAACTCTAAAAAAGCAACAATAAAATTAGAGTAAATCTGCACGAATCAGAAAGAAATTAATTATTTAATAAAAAAATTTTATGCTTTTTTACATTTGAAACCTTTTTTTAACTTTTTTAGGGTTTTATAGGTATGACCAACGTCCCTTATAACGTCACTCATGTGGCTATCTGTTTATACTGTAGAAATAAAGTGGCCAAAAGGCTGGACCTTGAAAACTGAAATTTTGCATGGAAACATAGGAAAACTATTAAGAGTTCAAAGAAACATATCGCGGGAAAAATATAAACAAATATGTATTCAACGAAAGAAAAAAATAATAATTTAAAATTTTTTTAAGTGAAGTATCAAATGAAACCTCTTAATTAAATAAGTGTTTAATTTTAAAAAAATCAAATTTATATTAGATTTTCGCCAAAAATGTGTTTTCTGAATTTTGTAACTTTTTTTTTTGTTCTTGTTTGCCGATTTCTAGTAATGCCATGTCTTTTATATGAACCATGCGAAGAATTAATAAATAATTGTTATTTTCCAGCTGCAGATCCTGCAGGTGTATCAAGTCCTAATTATGCAATCTCTTCCTACAACCCTCTGCCGCAGTTCAGTCAATCACCACAGCAGAGGCTACCGTCTAGTTCGAAGACAGTACCAAATCAGTCCATCATCTTCCCAGACCTGAACACACTCACCATCGAGGAACTGAATCAGCTAAATGAAAATGAGGATCGACAGCTGGAGTTCGTAGAAAATTTACCTCAGTTGAAAGAAATTAACAAGACTCTAGATGATTTTATCACACAAATCGAAGAACTTGCCGGTAGGAAAAATATATATTTTTTTTTACAAGCGGAATTAAAATTAACTTTCATGTCCTCTTTTCGGAATGGATAAAAATATTTGACCTATGAAAAAAATATATTATCTACAGAATAGTAGGTACCTATGAAAATAATAGTTTACTTATGTATTAAATAATTGATCTATGGTTTTAATGTTTGACCTATGGAATTAATTATTGAGCTACAAAAATATTTATCGACCTATTAAAATAATTATCAACCTATGTAAATATTTAATAGATCTATGGAAATAATCATATACCTACTGATATAATTATTGATTTATAAAATTTGATCTATAAAATTAATACTTGACCTATAAGTATTATCTTATATACCTATCTTGCTAGTTAGTAAGGGTTTGGTTAGAAGAAGCCGAGCGAAGCGAGCTACCCATCTTCTAGTTTAATGACAAAACACTATCTTAGGTTAGGTTAGTAAGGGTTTAGTTAGAAGAAGCTGAGCGAAGCGAGCTACCCATCTTCTAGTTTAATGACAAAACACTATCTTAGATTAGGTTAGTAAGGGTTTGGTTAGAAGTAGCCGAGCGAAGCGAGCTACCCATCTTCTAGTTTAATGACAAAACACTATCTTAGGTTAGGTTATTAAGGGTTTGGTTAGAAGAAGCCGAGCGAAGCGAGCTACCCATCTTCTAGTTTAATGACAAAACACTATCTTAGATTAGGTTAGGTTAGTAAGGGTTTGGTTAGAAGAAGCCGAACGAAGCGAGCTACCCATCTTCTAGTTTAATGACAAAACACTATCTTAGATTAGGTTAGGTTTGTAAGGGTTTAGTTAGAAGAAGCCGAGCGAAGCGAGCTACCCATCTTCTAGTTTAATGACAAAACAAACTCTAGATATATGAATCATTCAAATAATTTTGGAACCTGTTAGTTTACTGATTTTAAGGTTACTGATTTTAAGGTTATATTCACGGATTAGTTAGGTTATGTTTTATCATAACGCTACTAGTCAATAGATGTCACTACTGTCTATAGGTAGTTTATTATAGATCAATTGATAATTTTCTATAGGTCAACTATTAATTTACTATAGATCATTTTTTAACTATCTATAGGTAAATGATAGATTTTTTAATAGGTAAAAATATAAAATTTCATAGGTAATATTTGAATTATTAATAGAACATAACATTAGGATCCTTTCGGAATTAAAGGAGTAGATTAATCCTTAGGAAATAAAATAGACTTTGTTTCATATTCAGTTCATATTTATAGTATTCAAAATTAAAAGTTGTTTACTAAAACCAGAGATGGGGACTCGGCAGAAAAATTACCGACTCTCGACTCGGTATTTTCGAAAACCGACTACGACTCCCGACTCTTTTCTCTCGTAAATCGTTAAGTGTATTACAAATGTTTAAGGGGAAATAAATGGAATTTTATCACTTAAGCTTACTTTTTAACGATCGAAGTGGGCTTTTGTTAAACAAAATGATAAAAAGCATCATTCAATCGTTAAAAGTTAGTAGACTTTAATATCTAGTTCCGCTTAAACCAAAGAAACAGACTATACTCACATTAAATATATTGGGTTGGAGTGAGCTGTTTTTATAAATAATTCATTTTCATTTCATCTTGACTTTTTGTGTAAATTTTAATACAAATTTTCGAATATATATATTTTTTTTAAATTGTATTTTATATACTTTATTTTTCATAATATGTCAGTTTCCCTTTTGATTTTGGCTGCCAACATGAAATATGAAATAATCACGAAGCTGGTTACTTGAGAAACTAAAAATCCAGTTTAGTTCCACTTAAACATAATAAACAGAGTATACAGAAAAAGATAATGGATATGAGTAAAAACAAAAATCTTAAAGCTGCGTTCAGAGCTCTTTAAATTAGTTGACTGTGCACTGTGCTCTATGGGTATGTTTATTAGATAGTTTTAACGTTAGAGGTAAAGTTCTAGCGTTTACAGCTTAAGGAAATTAGTGAGTTACGAAAAGTACGACATCTATGTGTCTTTAAACCAACTACGTAAAAAGTTTATTATCTACTAGCAGTATACCCGCTGCTTCGCTACCGAAAAAGTAGTCGTAGCCGGCTTAGACCGGACCCATGGCAGAATTGGTTTATGACTGGCTTGGTGCGAATTGTTTTTGGAAGATTCAAATATATTTATTTGTTTTAATCTACTATTGTATTGATATGTACTTCTTACACAAATAATGTAAGTAAGGGCTTCTTTGTAAACATTGATAGTACAGTTATTTGGTAACAACACGTATAAGTGTCCCGTTGTGCTAACCTTGGAAAATGCCACAAACAGTTACCCATGTGAGAATCACTCATCGGCCAAGGCGGTGCTGGTCACTTGAAGCATTTTATCTTGTACCTTATGAAGTTATTTGTTATGATATTTATTATAATTATTCCGTGATTACTCCTGATCTATAAAACGTACCTATATAGGTTAGAGCACTTTTTTACCGTTAATAAATGCTCTTGCCACCGAAGAAAGTTTTATTCGTATAGTTTTAGGGGCTACGAAAATGTTCAACAGCAAATTTAATGTTATAATTGTCGCCCAAAAATGAAAATAAAAAATCTGGGATATATATCCTCGGGAACATTTTTGTAGCAATATTATATCTATATTGAATATGTATATCTTTTATAGTTTCACCACCATAGCATTTTAATGTGGATGACATAAAATTCTTACAAGTTTAAAAAAATAAATTACATTTTTGTAAATTACATCAGTGAAAAAGCATTTTGCCCCTTTAGGGGTGAAATTATTAAAATAAAAAACTCAATAAGTTTCTAAAGATTTTAAAAAGACACTTATATGCCAAAACGGAATGTTATCTCAATAAACATAGGAAATGCGAAGCGTTGTACAATTTATTCCGAATGTAGATTTAAAGGTTGTTTAGGGCAAAATCCTGAATTTCGTTCATCGAGCCTTAAGTCGATATATATTGGTTTCAAGATATATTGAGTAATCCTTGAAATCAATTTCACCGCATTTCACCCCCTTAGGGGTCGAATTTAAAAAAACCTCTTGTTTGTGGGTGCTTACATCATGGAGAGAATATGCTTTCCGAATTTCATGACTATGTCCAAGGGACGGTTTATAGAATAAAAAATAGCAATTTACTCCTTTCGGGGTGCAATTAAAAAAATATGTTAAAAATATATTTTAAGTTAACAGTTTTAATCCCGAAACTCCCTTATAATGAGAATTTTGAGATGCTATATGGCCTCTATTCGAATCCTGGTTTTAATCTATTATCATACTAAATTTTGTTAAAATATGTCAAACTGTTTTTAAAAATGATTCGTCAAAAGCCAAAATAAATAAACCAAATTAATAAAGTTCATAAATATCGGCAAAAATAAAAAAATATAATATAGATGTTGTCTTGTGCTACATAGACTAATCATAGTTTTGCTAAATATCTGAATAAAGATCAGTGCTATTTACCGACAATATTTGAGCCGAACATTTCCGATGCCGCCCGAAGATCCACTATTTGATTATAGTCATCCAATCAACTATTGAACGAAAATTCCTATTCCCTCACTGCATAATTAATAGATATTCCCATGGTCCAATATAATTAAACTAACCAAATTATTAATTTTTCGTTTCTGATGGGACTTTTTTGAGATTTTCGATTTTTCTAGTTATGATGAAGGCATTTCATATCTGTATACAAAATTTCAACTCGGTAGCATATCTCTTTTATATATAAAGATTATCGTTTTCCTAATTCTGCTGTCCTAGATTTTTACTAACTAAATTTAGTTAGTCTTTGTAATTTTGGGCGAGATTTGTTGTAGTCGGCGCAATGACATTTTGTTAGGTTATGTAAAGGCATGCATTTGAACGTTCTCCCCGATATAGATTGAGATAGCCAATGTGTTCTTATGTCTGTCTCATTAAAACAACTCACTAACTACAAAGTTTAGAAAACTATCCACAATCGACAACGTACAACGTATTAAATTTAGAGGTCTGAACTGTTGGTCGCCTTATCATATGACAAACTTTTTAGTGACAATCAACAGTTCACAAGCTATAATCTACAGCAGTGTTTTTCAACAGGTGGCCTGCGGGTCAGTTCTTGGTGGTCCACGCACACAAAATTTTAATAATTAACACATTAGTATTAATAATGGGACTTTATGCAAAATTAATGTTTTTTCTTGAAGTTGGTGGTCCCCGGTTAGTGTGGAATTCTGAAAGTGGTCCGCAACTGTCGAAGATTTGAGAAACACTGGTCTACAGGCTACTAATTTAAGAGCTTTGAACGCAGCTTTATTTTCTCATCGTATTAATCTGTTAATACGAGTAGTGTTAATCATATTTTAAACTGAAAAGCATGAAGCAAACCGGGTAAGACCTGTATTGAATATTTTTTATTTTATTTTCGTTCTTGTTTTCGTGCTTTGAAAAATTATGGTAATATGGTTATTTTGCTTTCGTTTTCGGTTTGATCTTATCCTTGATGAAAATTTAATCAAAAAGTCGGGAGTCGATAAAAAAGCTTCGACTCCTAGACTCACGACTCCCAACTCCCGACTCCCGACTCCGACTCCCCATCCCTGATTAAAACGTCAAAAGAGCAAGTGTAAAAAATCCATAAGTAGTCTCACTGTTTCCATACTTATTCGGACATTATGCGTTTCTAAAAGTTGATTTTGAAGCCTCCTTGTGGTTGTAAAACACACCCGTAAGTCACACATTCTTAAAAATGGATCTTGTACAACGGTTGTAGCTCAACGTCTTCCTTGTCCTTGTCATCTGAGATGATCATCTGTTTCTTTAAAACGATGTATAACACGATTAGACGACCTCAGTAGCGCAGTGGTAGCGTCCCTGATTCTCGTGCTAAAGGTCCCGGGTTCGAATTCCGGCCAGGGTATGGATATTTGTATTTGTCCTTTTCACCTCATCCTCATTTAAAATAATAAAAAATAAATAAAAATTAAAAAAAAGCATCATCATCACCGCTCCCAACCCGGATTAGATCGCCGTGAGAGTTGTAGACCTGAAACTTCACTCTTCGGAGTGAAAGGCTGTAAAACTACGGCTCGGTGAGACTACTGTGGGACGTTTATGGGCTGAACAAAAGATGATAACACGATTTACCGTTGTATGATTCACACCAAACCTATGACCAATTTCTCGGTAAAACCAACCCTTATCGGGTAAAGTGACAATTTGAATGCATTCATTGCGACTCATATGTCTTGAATTACGATTTATTGTTACTTATTAACAGGTATTTAAGAAAATATATTTAATAAGAACACTTTAGATACGACTACGTTGTATTTTAACTTGTTTAACACGTTGTAAATTAAACTTATATCAAATTTTATTTATTAAACTATTGAAGACGGAGAGTGGGGTATCAAATTAAACCTCTTAATACGTGGATAAACAAACACATGTTTATTTTTTATTTATTTATTTTATTTTTTTGGGAATTTGGCCATTAATTTATCAAAAATCTTTTGTCCCCCACCCTATTTGCCAGAGATGATCAAAAAATTTGAAAAAAAAAAAAAAACTCAATAATGTACAATGATTGGAACCGGAATAGTTCAATACGAATTTTTTAACAGATTAGATTTTCGAAAAATATCGTATTTTTAGTTTAAAAATATTTTTTTAAATTGTGTGGTATCAAAAGCTCTTAAGACGTGGATTAAGGATCGGAAAGTAGTTTTTTTTTAATTTCTTTGTTTTAACACGTTTTTTTCCAAAAATGTACTAAAAAAATTAGTGTTTTGTACCCTTTAACCCGAAGAGGTTAAAATAAAAATCTGAATAAATTCTAAGTAATGTACATTGATTTGAACCGGAAACGTACGAGTAAGAGTTTGAACAGAACAGTTTGCGTTTTTGGAAAGTATTGCAGATTTGTGTTTTAGACAAAACACATTTTTTCTTTTTATTCATGGCTAAGGTAGTGTATGCCTACTTTTCAAATTAAAAATATAATAAAAAAAAATAACAGCTAAAAATCGAGTTTATCGGGTCTATTCTGTATCTTTTGTGGTTAAAAAGATTTGGTTAAAAATGATGGTTAAAAAGTAACATTTTAACTAGGCATTAAAATTTTAACCTTGTTTCTTATTCTGTATCTCACGTTATAACACAGGCGTTAAGTTCTAATTTTTTAACCTTATGGTTAAAAGTATGTTGTGAAATTATCTACAAGGGAAGGTATTTTGCTTGTGTAATTGTGGATTTAATGTAAACAAGTGTTATGGTTGAATCGTGAATGAACAACGATCAAATATAATAAATCATTATTGCGGAAATGTACAATATTTATACATAAATAATTATGGGTGCTGAAAGTAAATAATATATTATAATATTACCATAATATGCAAATGTATCAATATTTTCTTTCTTTCTTCTATATTAAGATACTTTTATTTTCAGGTTATATTTACCTTATTTTTATTTTTAAACAGAGAAATTAAAATTAAAAGTTTTCAATATTTACTTGCAATTTATCGGGAAACGGGAAATATTTTGATTCTTTTCGGATTAAAAAAAAAACATGTAAAACGAAATATTTCGTAAGTTTTAGAACAATGAAAATATTTTAAAATATTTCTTCAGGTAAATTAAAAGGGTCTCTCATATCATGCAGTTGCCCTCGTTTAATTCGAACTGATCTCCAAAAAAGTATTTGTATATATTTTTTATTCACCTATATTAATTTTTCACTTATTTAACCTCTTTTTGTTCAATTTGTTTTATTAATAATTGATTTAAAATAAACAGACTTGCCATAATTAATTCTAAAAATGGATTTTTCCTGGCTATTTGACGTTTAGAGGTTAGAACTATAGGTGGTTAAAAGTTAACACCATGTATTTGGCTGGAGTTAAAATTCCAAATATAACCTACTGAATTAACCATATCGAAGTTTAAATTTTAACGTCATAGAGTTACAGAATAACAAAATAGTGTAAAGCGTGGTTAAAATTTTTTAACTTCGACCTTGAGGTTAATTTTTAACTTTTTAAGATACAGAATAGACCCGTATGTGTGTAATCTCCGTTTACTATTATATGTCGTGATTCAACCTCTTGTTTGAATTATTTTAGATTTTTTTTAAGGTATCGAAGAGGTATAAAACATTTATATTAGTAAAATATTTATAAATCAAATAACACATTGTCAATAGTGACAAATATGTTTCTAAAATTGAAAAAAATGAATCAATTTATCAATATATTTCTATAAGACTTGAATACGACGTAAATACAGATAAAAACACTGGGTTTTTTTAATTTAAATTTTATTGCGACGAAATTTTTGCTAAAAAAAGATTTTTAAATTTAGTTTAAAAAAAAATAAATGAAAGCTCTTAGTATTCAAATAACGAATAAAAATGATTATGAAAAAACTTTTGATTTTGATGTAATTATAGAAAAAATATTGTCCTACACATCTAGCATTCTGTTAACTTTATATACTTATTAAATACCTACAAAATCTTGAAATATGCGAAAATTCACTTTACGCATTAATTTTTTATATATATAAAGTGGGATATCAAATGAAAGGTTTTGAATTCGAACCTTTTGTTGACCTCTTTCACTTATTAATATCTACGAAAGGTTGAAATGTATGAAAAAGCACATTTTGCATCAATTTTAAAATTTGTTTTATTAGAATTTGTTATCAGTAGATACACTTTCTTGAATTGTGAATTATAATATAGCTGACGTCATCACTAATTAGGTCTTCCTGTCATCTGTCGCATGTGGTAGCCCCATATGGTGTTTTATCTAACTGCGATCATTGCACATTTAACGAATTTTATCATTTTCGTGTAAGAACCATTAGTATTCTAAATAATTTTTCTTTAAAATTTATTTTGCTTCAGACATCCAAAAATAAACTTTTCATAATCTTTAAATATTTTGATCTTTTATTACAATAAAGATTTTTCTACCTGTTCTCAGCAGGTAGAAATAGTCTTTTATCAACAAAAAGTCTTTTATTGAACAAAATTGTCGCAGTGAATAGAAAAGATTATTTAAAGAATTAATAGTAGCAGAATACAGGTATTACCGTGGGATACTTTACCTGACCTGACTTATATGTGATATGTATTTTTAGTTTGATAGTTTGACTGTAGGATTTTAAATTAAAAATTAAAAAAAAAAAGGTTGTCATGTGTATTCTCTTAACTTTCTATAATTTCTTGGCCTTCAAATAACTACAATTTCTAATTCCATTATACATAGATTTCGGGTGAATTCCTGCCCTTAAGCGTTATTGTAATTTGTTCAGACATTTCAGTATTACAGTCTGTTCCAAACGGTTAAGCGGAACTAGATTTTGCAATCTAGTTACTTTCATCGTTTAAATCGTGCCTTTCGGCCGTTTTGTTTAAGCTTTGTAAATCAAACTTACAATAAACATTTTTTGGTTAAGGTTAATATCATTTTAAAATGTCATTTTCTTTATATTTTGATTTTTTGTGTCATTCTTAATACAAATTTCCCATTTATTTATTTTTTTGTCATTAAAATATCTAAAAAAAATATTTAATTTTGACATATGTCATTCGTTTCCATGGTTTCATTATTGGAATTTTAAATTTTGACATCCCAACGTGAAAAATGAAATAACCCAAGCAAGGTCCCTTCTCGTGACAACCTAAAAGAACTAAATTCCCATTTAGTTCCGCTTAACCGTTTGGAACAGACTGTATATACCGTGACTTTATTTTATCATGGAACACACAGGTTTCATTTCTATAACAACCGTTGATTGACAGCAATGTAAAATGCGTTTATTTTAGAATAGAACAGAAATTGACAACTTTGCCGACTTGCGTAGTCTAGTGGTAATACACGTGCTCTGCATTGCTAAGGTCTCGGGTTCAAATATCGTTCAGGCATGGAACTTTCATTAAGAAAAATTAGAATTTGCTAGCTAATTGCCTCTGTAGCAAAGGCCATAAACGTAAAATAAAAAAATAAATAAATGTTAACTTGTCACTACTTAACTATTGAGAAGTGACATTACCGGCGGCGGCGGCTGATCCAAAGCAATATGTTGGTTCTAGTACTCAACTGTCAATATGCTTTGTCCTGTCTTGAATGACAGCTAAAAACGCTACAATGTATTCTGTTTTTATAGCTTTTCACAACTTCTGTCGACATTCTAACAAAAATTCAATACTGAAACGTATGAAATAAGTGAAATAGAGTGTCTAGTACAATATTTGACCACCAGACAGCGTATTCGAGCGTGTCAGTGCTAAGTATTGAGCGCTGACAGTATCAGTTTTAAATTACATTTGATTAAAAGTAAAAAGTTTTGAAAGGTATAACACTCGGGAACAATTAGCGAAGTGGTAAAATATAAATGTACCACTTTAAGGTACATTACTGTGGTACATAGACATTAAGACATGTTACCGATTTATGTACCGTAACATTTCATGATCATTCTTCTCCTAGTCCTTCAACAGTCTTCATTTATGTAGTACTACCAGAACACAATGGCCAGAAAGGTGAACCGGGCCGGTTTGGTAGGAAGGCATATCATTGGTCCTTTATTATAGACGGAAACCTTACAGCCCAAAAATATCTGGATTTGTTAGAAAATAGAGCAATACCTGAATTAAATGCACTAAATATTCCAGGTGAAGTGAGATTTTAACACGACGGTGCCCCAGCGCATCATGCCAGAATATTTAAAACATTTTTAAATCATACATTTCATCGATGTTGGATTGGACGTGACAGCGAAATAAAATGGCCCGCTAGGTCGCCGGACTTATTATTTTCATTTTATATTTTTTCCAAATTTAAAATTTTATTTTTGTTTAATAAATATATTTTTAATTTTTCATTCCTATTTATTTCCTAAAAAAATGTTTTGCGTTTATTTATCTCTATAATCGAGTAAGCTATGCAGTATGTTCTATTTTAAAATAAAAGCATTTTACATTGCTGTCAATCAACGGTTGTTATAGAAATGAAACCTCTATGTTCCATGATAAAATAAACTCACGGTATAATGTCCTGTAATTCATCAGATGGAGCAAAGAGCTTCAACGAAATTTCACCATCAGGTACAGCTCATCGCTAGGGCTTTTATTTGGTCCCAGCTTTTCACGTTCATTCCCTTCTTTCTTTTCTGTGTGTCACAGTGTCTGTTTCTGGCTTCCAATTATTCTATTCTTGGATTCCAACCCAATGCTCTCCGTTCTGTGTTTTCTGCCTTATTTTTGTCTCTTCTTTGAGTTGCCACTACTGGCTATAGTGTTTGTCAAGTGTATATCAACTGTGATATGTATTAAAGTCACTGGATTATACAAAGTAGCGCAAGCCTTTGAAGAAGTCGACAGACTCCAGGGTTTGTTGGCAACATTGCTTCCCCTATTAAGCAAACTAAAGCAGCAATTTTTACGTTC
Source organism: Liopterus haemorrhoidalis (assembly GCA_963971575.1). Lineage (NCBI taxonomy): Eukaryota > Metazoa > Arthropoda > Insecta > Coleoptera > Dytiscidae > Liopterus > Liopterus haemorrhoidalis. The sequence continues at coordinate 163,134,758 of OZ020611.1, forward strand.
TTAAGTTTGCGTTTGCGCTGTCACATCTCTCTTTCTCGCTCTCATTTAATAACCTCCTTTGTCAGCGGTTTGAATATTTAAGATTAAGTTTCATTTAAATTTATATATTATATCCATTTTATTTAATAAAAATAAAAAAAATAATTGAAATTCTACCACAATTTTCTTATAGTGCATCTTTGATTTAAAAAATCGTGATTACAATGTTTAAAATAAAAATTTTGGTAGTACTAGTTTCTTATTTTTTTACTGTTGGAATCACTGAAAATCATTGCGCTACTTTGTATAATCTAGTGACTTTAATATGTATCACATGACATGTAATACAAAACGCTGAAATGTGTGAAAATTCACTCTTCAAATACATTTTTTTTTTATTTATATAAGTCACTCCGAAATATATCTGGAAAATTATTATTTTCTGAATACATATAAGCAATAATGGGAGACGATGTATCGGTGAAAAAAGTTCACATTGTCGCGTAGAATTTGTAGGAACTAGTGGCCGATGGGCCGCAATTCTGCGGTTCGCTGAAGAAAAGATACAAAAAGACGATTGTTTTTATAATAAAACAGAAATATATATTCGAATTAATCATTCGGAAAATAGAACATCTACCAATGAAAGAATTTTTCAAATTTGTTCATTACTTTGCGACACACCAAGGCGCCGCGTCTCTCCGATTGATTAACACTGATATAGTCTGTAACACTCAGAAAGGTCAAGCTATACACCACCCAAAAAAAATTAAAGATTTATAAAAATTGGGATATTTCATGTTTAAATATAGGTAGCGACACTATAGCTAGGGATGTTCCGATACTACTGATACGATACCAGTATCGATATTTTTCATTCTATATCACAATTTTAGTATCGATACTAATCTTCCGTTACTTTATTAATATCAGTACATTTGACCCATCGTGTTTTTTTTTTTTTTAACTTATGTAAAATTGCTCAGAAATTCTTGTCTGTAGTAGCGACCGAAGTTCCTTCAGAGCAGAGCCGGCGCGAGGGTTAGTGGCGCCCGTAGGCAAGATTTAATTGAGCGCCCCTAGACAGGGCGTAACTAGCTTTTTTGACTTAAAAAAGAAAAGGTCTTTCCTTCTAAATTTCAAATGAAGACCTAAAAAAAAGATCCTCACTTCTAACATTACATTTCATTAAATTACTTTTACGTTCATTTGGCATTTGGCGCCCTTTTGAATCTCACGTCAGCGCCCCCCTCGCAGCGGCACCCGCATGCACCGCATGTCTTGCATGCCCGCTTCCACCGACTCTGCTTCAGAGCGCTTATTTTCGAAAGCAGGAGCCATTGTATACAGATACAGAAATATGCTTCTGGGCAAAAAGAATTACTAAACTGCTTTTTCTCGGTGCTTGCAATGAAGAAGAGTGGAGTGTTTAATTATATTTTAAACAATCATTCAGACCTATAAGCGTCATTGCCTTACCATTTTTTAATACCAAGCTGACATACAATTTCAAAGGTGCAAACTACTGAAATCAAAGTTTCCTATTAGTTTGTTTCTACAAAAGTGAACAGCATATATAGACTATTCCAAACGTTTAGGCGGAACTAGATTTTAAAATCTAGTAATTTTTATCTATTAATTCGGTCATTTTGAGCTTTGTAAATCATACTCACATTGCAAATTCTAGATTAAATTGATTGTCATTATAAAATCTTCTTTTCATTGCATTTTAATTTTTTGTCATTCTTAATAAAAATTTCCCACTTATTTATTTGTTTTGTCTTCAAAATATGTACAAAAGTATTCTCATATACATATGTATAAGTATATCTCATAGGCACTACGTTATAATAAATATTGGTAAAAATGTATCGCTGGTTATTTTAATAAATGGTCTTGCACATTTATAGGAATGAACATTTTTATTAGCATATAGAATAAAAAACATAAAATTAATAAAAATAGTAGTAAGAAGAATTAAAAAAGTTACAAATTATAATACGTTAAACACATACAAACATTTCTTGGTCAAATATTGGTCAAAATATGTAGACCTTATTATAATATGTTTTCTGTAAATAATTTGCAGTTGAATAAAAATAATTAAATTTTTATTAATTATTGTTTAGTTATGTTAATAACTAGTTAGGTAACAACAAATACAGAATATCTTGACCATGTAGACTTTTTATTAAATGAGTTATTTGAATAAAAGCGAAAAGTTGGAAGATGTAAAGTTAATATCAAAATTGTTTCGCGGAACCCAGTTTAAGAACCGCTGCTTTAACCTGTTTATTATTGTAAAACAATTAAATTGTTATTATAACAATATAGTGTGTTTTACGTTTTATAGAAAATATATTAATTTTTCCTTTCGATACTTGAAAATATCGATATTTTGTTTCGATATGATACCGGATCGATACGTTTTATTCGATATTATCGATACCCAAATATCGATACTGTCTCAGTATCGCATATCCCTAACTATAGTTCCCCAAATATAAATTTTATTAAGAACTGAACTACACAACAGAAATTAATCGCTTTTCATTTTTACACATTTTATTATATACATTTTTGAGTTAAATTAAATAATAACTGAGATATTTCAAGATTTTAGTCCAGAGTGTCTCCTCGTAACTGCCAATTGAAAAAAAATGCATTAAACAGCATAAGTCACTGATTACGGCTTTATCAGAAACTTTCGCGCTAAATCATTTTCGCATTATACATGAGTGCCCATTATATTCGAGATTTTATGGTAGTAGTATATTCGAGTACAAACAATATTTCGCAATGTCATTTATAAAAAATATGAAGAGAGGCGTTGCTAATTTTTCATTTAATATTGTCTTCTAGCAAAAATACAGAGTGATTATTTAATGGCGAGACGACGTCACTGAATTTTATGTGCCTCCTAGCAGAATACTATGACTATAATAGCCTTGAAGAAAATTTGATTATGAAGAAAAAAATATTAAGCGCATGCGCGCATAATCGCCTGCTACGATGTGTATGAAACGGCAAATTATTAAAACATCCAGTGACGTCGTCTCGCCATTAAATAATCACTCCGTATGTTGTGCTTTGAGTGGAAAAAATAACATTATTTTTTTTAAATTAGAGATATTATTCTGAAAAGCGGCAAAGCTAATTCGTAAAAATGTAAAAATTAATAACAAGTTAATTCAAGCTTTCGTGGGGAATCGAACCCTCAACCTTCGGAACATGTCATTCTAATTAATATATTTTTCATTCTTTCATACCTTCATGGCTCATCGGTTATGGGACTTGGACGCTATATCTGAAGGTTAGGGGTTGGATTCCCCACAAAGGCTTGGGTTTTGATATTATTTTATACGTTTTTTTTAAATTCTTTGTTAGTGACATTTGTTTTTAATGAAGCGATATTTTAATCAGAATTTTGGTTTTGATTTCTTATGTTTCAGATGGTAACTTATCAAAGAAAACTAAATTAGATAGTCTAAATACAGAGAGGAATATGAGGATAGAACATATAACTAAATTATTGAATAATAATGAAGTATTAAACCAAAATTATCAATTATTATCTGATAGATATGCTCCTTCTAATATTAAGGTAAGTGTGAAATCATTTATGGTACCGTTAAAAAGTTTTGAGACATATTTCTATACACGATTTCCTTAAGCGAAAAAACAAAAAATTGTTTCGTTCGTAGATATTTTCTTATAAAATGTCAATTGTTCAGTTCATAAAATGTCAAATACCTTGTACCTATAAGTTGTCTTTGTGTTAACAGTTTAACCTCGCCCATCCCCTTATTAATTTTATTTACCAATGTTTTCAATGAAAACCAAACATTTTATAACATTTGTATAATACATTTTGCAAAATTCTACCGATGATAAAAAATAAATATAACTAACGTTCAATAGTAGCGAACTTTCTTATATAGGTATTTTCTTTATATTACGTGTATTCAAATGGCTACAAAGTTAAATTTAGAGAACCAATGGCAAGATAGAGAGACGTTGTTTTGTCGCAGCGTAGAAAGAAAATTATGCGGCGTAGTTTGTATTTGTTAGATTGCGGTTCTTCGAACTGCAACAATATGCCGAAAACCGAAAGATACGAGGGCTGCCTTTTAAGTTTTTACAAAAACTAAGAAAGAAACATTTTTTTGGAACATAATGTTTTATTGCTTTTCAAAATATTAGCCTTTTAAGATTTGTACACTTTTGCATGCGTTCAAGTCAATTCTCGAAACATTTTTTTCACTCTTAAATTGGTATCCCAAAAAACATGGTTTTCGAAGGCTTCAACAGCTTCTTGAGGCGTTGAAAATCGCTGTCCACTCATTTTTTGTTTGACATTGGGGAACAAAAAAAGTCGTTAGGGGATAAATCAGGTGAATACGGGCAATGAGAAATTAATTCGATGTTTTTCTTCTTCAAATAATCAATTGTTTGACGTGCTGTGTGGGAGTTTGCATTGTCATGATGAAGAATGATGCGAAGTTTTTGGTTGTTTTTCCTGATTTTGTCGATGACTTCTGGCAAACAAATTGTTGTATACCATTTAGCATTAACTGTTCTCCGATCCTCTAAAGGAATGGTTGCGACATGTCCAGTACAACCGAAGAAACAAGCAATCATTTTCTTGGAATTGCTTCGTGAACGAACAACTTTTGTGTGTTTCGGTTCATCTTGGAAAAGCCAAACAGTGGATTGTTGCTTAGTTTCCGTTTCATATGAATAAATCCAAGTTTCATCACCTGTAACGATGTTGTATACGGATTTTGCAGTGCCTAGGTTGAATTTTTTTAGCATTCCCTTACACCAATCAACACGAGCCTTTTTTTGAGCTTCAGTCAAATTATGCGGAATCCATCGGGAACAGATTTTTTTCACAGTTAAATGTTCATGCAAAATCGAATGCATTGCAGTCTGCGATAATCCAAAGGATGCCTCTATCTCACGGTAAGTTCCATGCCGATCTTCTTCAATCATTTTGCGCACAGCATCGATTTTTTTTTAATCACAACCAATTTTGGTCGACCTTCACGAGATTAATCACTGACGGACGCACGACCACGACGAAATTCTGCAAACCAATTGTAAAGTATTTTCTGATGGTGCTTCATTACCAAAAGTTGAACGAAGCGAATCTATGCATTGTTGTCGAGTTAGGCTTTTACTAAAATCCAGTGGCGGCGCTAGCGGGGGGTCCGGGGGGCCTAAAAGTTGCTCTGGCCCCCCTAGAATTGCTTGGAAAAAATATATTTTAGAAGTGAGGACCTTTTTTTTAGGTCCTTGTATTTTCATATGTAAACGATAAAAAAATATTTCCTGGCCCCTCCAAATTATACTCAAATTTTTTTTGTCCCCCACTCCCAGATTTTAAGAGCTAGCGCCGCCACTGCTAAAATCGTAAAAAAAATCATCCAACGAAAACCTTCACGAGTAATATCCATTATTTCATAAACTTGTTTTTTAAAACGCTCACTGTCAAGAAACTACTTGGTCAATTTATAAGCTGCCACTGATTTCACAATAACAAATGTAAAATTTTTACGAATATAGTAATGACACATTTCAATATTGCCATCTAATGGTCGTTTTTAAGAACATAAAAGGTAACCCTCGTATATTTTCTTTATATTACTTGTATTCATATGGGTACAAAAGTTAAATTTAGAGAACTTATGACAAGATAGAGACGTTTTTTGTCGCCGCAGAGAAAGAAAAATTGGCGTAGTTTGTATTTGTTAGTTTGAGATTCTCCGAACTGCAACAATAAGCGAACCGAAACGTATTAGCGGCGTTGATAGTTTCAGATTTCCCGATACGTACAGTTTTCCGATTAATCGATGTACAGTATTTTTTCGGAAGAAGTGAAATCTGAGAAATGGGCCCACGCAATTAATGTTAGGAATGGATAATTGATGTTAAATTTAGCGTATCCTTTGTTAAAGCGACTTTGTGCAGTGTACAATTTCCACGTTTGTTTACGGCGGCCTTGTCCTTCATTTAGAAGTTTTAATGTTTACTTATTTTTTTAATAATTTGTATTAAAGACCCTGTAACAGCAACGATTTTAACCTCTGATAACATGCATACATATAATGTAATTGTATATAATACCATTTCATTAAAATTAAATAATTTTATTTGTTTAGGAATTACTAAGGATATCAGCGTCCAAAGCTGATGTAGAGAGTGAGAACATCGCCGAGCGTTTCCTTAATAACGAAATAGATGTAGATCAGTTTGTTAGTTCCTATATAAAAGCCAGGACAGTGTTCCATCTTAGGAAAACAAAAGAAGAGAAACTATCACATCAACTAAGTGAACTAGAACGAGCAGGATTTTAAACAACATTTTAAGTGACTTTTATCATTCCTTGTTTTAGAAATGTTAAGTACTTAAATAAAAGCTTGATATTAGTTTTGCAATTGCAATGGTTTTTAAATAAAAAATTAAAACCCTTCAAAACTTGTTTCAGAAATAAACGTGTGAATCTTCACACATTTCAGGGTATTTAGTAAACGAAAGATGCTTCGAACGAGGTTCCGAATGTGTGGAATTTATTGATTAAAAAATATTTTTTTTTTCCGTTTTTCTAGACCTTTCATTTAATGTCCCGCATTTAATTTAAAAATAGTAATTCAGAAAAAAATCGGTAACTCTCGAAAAATGAATCTAATAAAAAATTATGCACCTACTATACTCTGTTCAAAATCAAGAAGTAGTAATAAAATTACGTGAAAGATTCAAGTCGCTACCCTATTGGTTGTCGCATATATTTAAGTGCTAAACAGCAGTAGCGCACCCAAGGGAGGCTGCAGCCCCCCCCCCCCCCCCCCGAACCCATTATAGTTAAATATAAAGCAACTACAAGGATATTTCATTTAAAAAAAAAATAACAAAGTTAAGCACCTAATATTTATTAACAGTCATATTTAATAAAATATGAAAATGTGTTATTACTTAAACCAAATTATTTAATGATTATTGAGATTTGTTTATTTAATTTAACTCCTGAATTAAGTATCGCTATCTCATTTCATTTCATTTCAAAGAGGAATCCCCGAAAAATATGACTTGTCGTCTATCATAAAAAAATATTGGGTGGTCTAAAGCTCTATTTACTACATACTAGGATAGTGGCGCACTCAGGGGGCTGCCCCCCCCCCAAGAAATAGGGAAAAAATTATCACCATGGTATTATGTGGTAAACATATGTTTTATATTTCAAAATAGAGATGAGGACCCTTTTTTTTAGGTCATCACTTATATTTTAGACTTGAGAACCTTGTTTTTTTAGGTCATCACTTATATTTTAGAAGTGAGGAATTTTGTTTAGGTCGTCACTTGTATTTCAAAAGTGAGAACATTATTCATGATTTAAATAATTTTGTCTTCCGAGCCCCCCCAAAAAGAATTCCTGGGGCGCCACTGCTCAACAGGCAACTAACGACGAGAGTTCGACAAAATTATCACGTGAAAATTGCATGATTACTACTTCTTGATTTTGAACAGAGTATATTCTCAGTCACATTATTTTATGCTTCTCTACGAAATAGGTTAGAGCAGCATTTCCCAACCTTTTTTCATGGCGGACCGGCAAGCGACCTAGAAAAGATTCGCGGACCGGCAAGTTTAGAAAGTAATGTGTATCGCAAAAGTTTTATATTTTTTATTGCATTGACTACAAACAAAAAAAAAAGAACTAATAAAAAATCACATATAATTAGTGAAAAAAGAAACAAATTATTACTTAAGCAATTAACAGATTAAGAACAGAGATTTTCTTCTCAAAATTAACTGGGTTATAACTAATTAGGCGAATAGTTGCATAGTAAACAAAATCTCGCGGCGGTTGGGAAACAATGGGTTAGAGGACAAAGGATCACAAAAAATCAAATTAAAAATTTCTTTCAATAATCCACGTATCAATTATTTGATGCCGCATTCAAAAATATACAAAATAATTTTTTCGATAAAGATTTGTTAATAATTTTCGCAGGTTTTTTTTGCGGTCATGCGGTTGTGTATAGGCTATTGCAAACCTTTAGACGAATCTACATTTTGAAATCTAGTAACTTTTATCTATTAAATAGGACTTTTGGTCATTTTGTTTAAGCTTTGTAAATCATACTCACATTGCAAATTCTAGATTAAATTGCTGTCATTATAAAATGTCCTTTTCATTACATTTTGATTTTTTGTGTTATTCTTAATAAATAATTCCCATTTATTTATTTTTTGTCAAAATATATAAAAATGTATTATATTTTATAACAAATGTCATTCGTTTCCATGGTTTCACTGTTGGAATTTTAAATTTTCACATACCAACATGAAACAATCCAAGCAAGGTCCCTTCTCGTGACAACCTAAAAAACGAAATTCCCATTTAGTTCCGCACAAAGGAAAGAAATGACCTATATACGCATTTCAGATTTGAACTCTCTAGATTTAGCCGTTTGGCCACAGGTTTGTATTGTCCATGTCACAGCTTCGTGCAGAACTAGATAGTATAAGCTATTCCAAACGTTTAAGCAGAACTGAATGGAATTTTCATTTTAAGTAGTCATGAGCTGACTAACGATTAAAGTGAGCTTTTCCTAAACAAAATTACCAAAAGCCTCTTTTAAGCGTTAAAAGTTACTAGGTGTGTTCGATTTGCACATTTGCAGTTACTGTTTACTGCCGCGTTAAAAAAATCTGTTCGTTTGGTCGCAGTAACTGCAAATCTGTTTAATTTGTCGTAATTTACTGCCAGTTTATGACGCTACTGCGAAAAAGTTACAGCTGTTTCTCTTGCGGATTATTTGTTACGGCTGTTAACGCTTTAACGCGGCAGTAAACAGTAACTGCAAATGTGCAAATCGAACACACCTAATAGTTTCGTTTAAATCAAAGAAAATATAATTTCTTTTTTAACCCTTTAACTACGGGTATATTTCTAAAAAGCTAGTCTGTGGCACGCAAAAAATTGAACTCAATAATTTTTTTTTTTTTATAAAACAATAAAAACAAACGTACAAAAAAAATAATAAATTTTAAATAATTTAATAAATTTATTAAATTTAATTTAAATTTTTTTGTAAATAAACAATCATAAATTACGTGTTTATATGCTTACTGCGGTTCTAAATGACTTCCCACGTTCATATCTTATAATAACAAATAATATCGTCAATAGGCGACACTCGTTCCCAGTTTAATTTATTAGATCGCTTATTGACGATTACCCGTACCTCACGAAAGTTTTGTTGCGTCGTCTATTGACGATACCCGTAGTTAAAGGGTTAATGTTACATATAGGCTATTCCAAACGTTTAGGCGGAACTAAATTTTGTAATCTAGTTACTTTCATCGTTTGAATCGTGCTTTTTGGCCGTATTGTTTAAGCTTTGTAAATCATACTTACAATAAATATTTTTTTGGTTAAAGTTAATATCATTTTGAAATTTCATTTTCGTAATATTTTGATTTTTTGTGTCATTCTTAATACAAATTTCCCATTTATTTTTTTGTCATTAAAATATGTAAGAAAGTATTTTATTTTTGACAGATGTTATTCGTTTCCACTGTTGGAATTTTAAATTTTAACATGCCAACGTGAAAAATTTAATACAGTCTAAACGATTGTTAGGAACTAACCGGAATCGACTAATCTTGAAGTTGGATTTTCATGAACAAAATGATCAAAAGCTTCAATCAATCGGTAAAAGTAACTTGAATTGAAAATCTAATTCCGCCTAAACCAAAGAAACAGACTTTTATATCCTTTTCACATCAGATGTTTAAGGATGTTAAAGTGAATGTGTCGCTAATGTGAAATCGTATGACCTCGTCTAAATACAAGCGATGTTGAAGACAGAGTCTGCGTCTTAAACATCGTCCGTATTGCCAACAAATTTCTATTATAAAAAAATACAGTTTGAATTTGTGCTGTCAACATTTTGTATTATCATAAACAAGAATACTGTATTATATCGACGATATAAGAAGTTTATAAGTACTTATTGTTATAATAAAATTATTTATTTTAATAATGTGTTTAATAAAATACAGAGCTACAATAATTGAGATAAAATGTATCGACTTACATGTTAATACAGGTGTAATATATTCTTTATTGTAGTGTAGGGTGACCATTCGTCCCGCATTTTGTTTTGGTGTCTCCAGGGCCGAATTTTGCTCTGTACTAATATTTGGGAGGTGAAGACCTTTTTTTTGCTCTTTACTTATATTTGGGAGGTGAGGACCTTTTTTTTATTTGCTCTTCACTTATATTTCGGAAGTGACGACCTTTTTTTTTGCTCCGTCCTGCATTGCCTTCTCCAAGAAAATGGTCACACTATAGTAGCGTCTTTATTGTAGAATGAAATGAAATATCCATATTTGTTTATAATAATTCAAAATGTGCGTCTGCGCAGACAGTTCAAAACTGGTAATTTCCTGACGGTAACTTAAGGACAAAATTACTATAGCTGATGACAGCACCGGAGATTTAAACATCAAGTGTGAAAGCAAACCGATGTTAAACATCAGTGAACTTTCGTTTTAAAGTTCTAGTGTGAAAAGGGTATAACCCAAGCAAGGTCCCTTCCCGTGACAACCTAAAAGAACTAAATTCCCATTTAGTTCCGCCTAAACGTTTGAAATAGCCTGTAGCTTCGTCTCAAATGTTAAGTGATATTTTAATGTCGGCTAATCTGCCCAAAATATGACAAGTTATGTTTCAAATGTCAAAATTGTATTTGAATTGTCATGTCATATTGTTACGTTATACAGTTGTCAAGGTAATATTTCATTTAGGCCCGGTCTTTCCACCTTCAGATAAAGTCCCAGGTAACTATCTGACAGATAAGGTTATTTATAACTTCATCTGCTGCGTAAATGTCAATACCAGTCAGTGAATCCAATACGTCAGTCTCATTATCCGTTAGATAACTATCCGATAGATACATTTGTATAGAAAGAAGGCATTCGATGACATTTACTCAGCAGATGAAGTTAAAAATAACCTTATCTGTCAGATAGTTACCTGAAACTTTATCTGAAGGTGGAAAAACCGGGCCTTAATATTTAAAAATTAAGCTCGACTAAAACTTACATTTTTAACCTATTATTAGCTTCGTGTGGACCTAGTTTTTGAAGTTTGGTAACTTTTAACGATTGATTGAGGCTTTCGATTAGCAAAAGTCCACTTGAATCATTAAAAAGTGAGCTGATGACAAAAAAATTAAAATTCCATCTAGTCCCGCACGAAGCTAAGAAATGAATAATATACTTTCGGTGAATGGTTTTTACATTTTCAAATATTTAGCAAGTTTTTAAAGCCAACCATCATTACTATTCGGCACAAACTTGCGACGCCAAATTATCGCAAAGCGCTAATTGTCATACTTGAGGAGGCACAATGCAAAACCGACTTTATCACATTTTTTTCAAAATTGATGTATCACGGGATTATCATTTCTTACCTTGAAAGCTATTCAGAAAACAGAAAAAATATGAACAAAATCAACGATATCCCTTTATAATTTAGCATCGAATTGTGCTAGACAAAACAGAACCAACTTTATCCACAAGCGAGTCTGGTGCAAAATCAACTCTTTCCATTTCAACCAATCACATCATTTCATTATTTTCTCTATTTGCGCAGGTTACAAATACATTTAGATTAAATACAAGTTGACAATAACAAGTCATAAGACTTACATAACTGGCGTTTTTACGTTTATTTTTGTTATTTTTTATGTGATCTTAATTATAATTATAAAAAAAATACTGAATTTTTTTTTTTATTTTATTTTTTTTTTTCAGTCTTTTATAAAATTATATTCCATGACCTTTGCATCAAATATTTTATTTTGCTTTAATTATATTATTCTTAAGAAAATAGATTGGAAGCGATTTGATGCAAAACCAACTTTATCCAGTCATATCTCAGCAAAACCTACTTTATCCAGACAAGTCTCAGCAAAACTAACTTTTTCCAAGCAAAAAAGTGATTTATCTCACAAACAATTAAATTTTCGATGTGGGGACTTATTTAATCTTAATCGAATTATCATAAACAGTAGTTTAAAAAAAAACATCATTGTAGTGATCACCTCGAAAAACATTTTTTTTTTTTTGAATACCCAAAGTTTTGATGACTGTGATAAAGCTGGTTTTGTTTTGCACCTCCTCATTTATAGGAGACCTCCATGTCGATATTTGATATTACATATATGACCAAATGGCTTTCATATCTGTGGCTGGAGGTCTAGAAACTTACCTTATCTGTCCTTATGCGCCACCTAAGCGTTGAGAAAAGTATTTTATTTTAAAAGTAATTTATTTCTGTTTACATTTAAACTTTCAAAGAGCTTAATAATATCATGATAGCGAGTAAATGTAAACAATTTCAATTATTAATATATTTTTTTTATTTACATGTAAAATGTACAGAATAATAAAGGTTTTCTACATATTTTCATAATACTAATTCATTCAAGTCAATACATCCAATAAATGGATACAGTAAAATTTTGTTACAAGAATTATTAAGAATGAAAAATTAATTATACAAAGTAAAGATGATTAAGCAAAAATGAAGATGATGCAATATAGAATATTACACCACAATATGATGCAATTGTAACAAAATTTTATTGAATTAAGGCAATAAATATATGCTTATAATAATTAAAGCTAGCATTTTAATATAAAATATAAATCATAAAAAGTTTCTACAATATATAAAAGAAAATATTTTGAGTTTTGATTTTGTACTGCAGAAAATGAAAATTGAGACACTTTTAAACAGAATATTATTAAAAATAATACAATATTTGCAAAATAAGATCTTGCTAAAAATAATTATGTACTAAAATAAGATTCAAAATAAAATTCGAGCTTATAAATTATTCGAGTGCTTAGCTGTTTAAAAAAGTTGCAATAATCTAAATTATAAATATTAAGTCAAATACATTTAAGTCACAATAATAAAACTAAATATAAAGACATTTAAAAATCAGCATCTAAAGTAAATACATGATCCAATTGACTACCCATGATTCCACATTTTTGGTATTCCCCAACTTTCTTCTCGAAGAAATTGGTTTTTCCTTCTAGCGATATCATTTCCATAAAACTGAATGGATTTTTGGTCTTATAAATTTTCTTGCAGTTCAATTCGTTAAGCAAACGGTCAGCAACAAATTCAATGTATTCGCTCATCAGTTCGCAGTTCATACCCAATAAACTACAAGGTAAGGCGTCCGTTAAGAATTCTTTTTCAATAGCAACAGCTTCGGATATAATTTCTATGATACGTTCTTCACTTGGTTTTTGTATTAAATGTTTAAACATAAGACAAGCGAAATCACAATGTAGACCTTCATCTCGAGAGATTAACTCATTACTGAATGTCAGACCAGGCATGAGACCACGTTTCTTGAGCCAGAAAATGGATGCAAAACTTCCGGAAAAGAATATACCTTCAACAGCTGCGAAAGCAATAATGCGTTCCCCAAAAGTAGCAGTGTCACTTGCAATCCATTGTAAAGCCCAATCAGCCTTCTTCTTTACACAAGGGAGTGTTTCAATGGCATTGAATAAAAATTCTTTTTCTTTTGGATCATGAATGTATGTTTCGATGAGTTGAGAATACATCTCCGAATGAACATTTTCAATTGCGATTTGGAAACCGTAGAAACAACGTGCTTCAGTTACTTGTACTTCTTGAGAGAAACGTTCTACTAGATTTTCATTAACAATACCGTCTGAGGCGGCAAAGAAAGCAAGAACGTGAGAGATAAAATGACGTTCTCCTTTGTTCAGAGTTTCCCAATGAGGAAGATCTTTAGATAAATCTACTTCAGCTACAGACCAAAATGACGCTTCCGCTTTTTTGTACATAGCCCAAATGTCTGGATATTCAATAGGAAAAACAACGAAACGTTTTGGGTTATGTCTTAGCAACGGCTCAATCTCAGGATCAAATTTAGGTGATTGTTTTTTCTCTACTTTACTGGTACCACCCTCGTTTAAGTTAATTGCATTGAGATTTATCTCTGAGAGTATATTTTCGTTTTTAATTTTTGGTGAGGTTACCTTTTCTTTAGCTGAATTTTCATTCTTCGAGATGTTTTCTTTATCGTAGACAATTGGAGGCATCTTGGTGTATTATTTGAGCAAAATATTTGAAAAAATTAACACTATATTACTACAAACTTTAAGATATACTTTAATGAAGTTGCACCAACAAGACAGGACTTGTTATAAAGCGGGAAATCCGTTGTTGACCGTTTTTAATACCTATTTTCCCGCCAATTTAAAATTTATGCGTTCAGTAAAAATATTTTTATAGACATAAAACTTCTTTTCCAAATTAAATAAATAATATGAAGTCTAAGAAGTTTTAAAAAACACAATATAAAATGTCACTTAATATTTATTATTAATCATGTTCGATTTATAGAAAATTTTATATTTTAAACTGAACACATTCATGAAATGTTTGTGCTATCTGAATGAAACTGTTTAAAAGGCAAAAATAATAGTTATTACCAACAAAATATTTTGTACACAATTACGTAGTTATGTAAAAAATGCGTAATTACTCCATTTTAGAGAAATCCAGTGTTAATTATTATTAAACATGTTTAATTTTATTACAATTTTTATATCGTTTATCTATTTTATACTCTAGTTTGTATGGTGAAATCCATGTATTCGCCGCTTTTTATATTTATACATTTGGCAATTACTATTAATTATTTTCTCTCTGACATAAATTATTTTTGATTTAACCGGGAATTAACTGCCGCTAGGTTATTTAGGTTGATAAAAAATGCTTATCATTTCTAGGACAAATATTTAATGACCATAAAGTATTTTATCACCTTCAGTAAATATAATGTATACATTGCAGGTATAAACCTGCAATTTTATTAATAAAATATTTATTTTGATTTGATTCATTTTATTTAGTTCATTAATAACTTCTTTGTATATTCAGCTGTGATGGCAATGATTTTCTTTCTAAATAACATTGATAGTTCTCCTTGAATTGTTCTGCGATATCTTTTGCTCTACTCATTCCTGAGCAATGAGGAGTGACAAAGACCTACAAAAATAAAAAATAAATGTTAAAAATACCGAAAAAATGTATATAAATATATTAGGGCATGTACATATATTATAAAGGTTTTAATATATCGCAGTGTTCTCCAACCGGTGTGTTGGACCATCCTGGCGTGTCATGAATTAGTATAGTGCGTTCAAAGGTGAGTTTGCAGTACAGGGCATATGGAGCAATTCTTTTTTATACTCTCTAATAGGTTTTCATAATGACGGTATCCCTTTCTTGCTTGTCCACGTTGCCAGCTCTAAAACGTGCTGATCTGTGAAGACGCAGTATACTACAAATGGCCATTTGTTTTTGTTGAGTGTTATTTTGAGTTTTATAAGAGTTGCTTTTTGTAAATCATACGAGTTTTTCATATTATTATAATTGACACAATTGACACTTTTACAACATTTGGCAACACCGCTCCCATTTACCATAAGAGCTATACTGCAAACTCACCTTTGAACGCACTATAGTAAGGGTGTTGCGAAATTTATGATCTAAATAAATTAATATAAAACTAAAAATTTAAATTTAAAGGTATCATCGCTCATGAATTATAATTCCTCGGCCTCGCTCCCTTCTTGAATATAGCAGCGTCTGTTTGGGAATTCTGCGCGTGGTCATTTTTTCGAGATTTTATGTAGCACACGAGATATCCAATTATTCCCTTATATCTTCAGTGCAAATATGACTAGTTATACATCTTTCACGGCCGTTTCACGACTTATTTAGTATAGTCGGATTGCTGATAGGTGACTGTTACATGTATGTATCAAGTAGTTCATTCATATAATAATCTAGTTACCATTTTTCAGCGATTTTAAAAATGTTTTTTGTTATTTGTCTTAACTGTCAGTGTCTGGTAATAAATATTAATTAAAATATGGCTTGCGGCCAATTATTAAATTCACAAACTTTAATTTTAAATCTGCTGGAATAAACAACAAATTATAATCCAAAATTTACGTATGAGTATAAATTTTTCCTTATTTATAATTATAACCTTAAAATTAATAATTTTGTTTGTTTGAATACTGCTGTAAATTTATTTTCGCGCTCTAATTAGTAAAGATATCTACGAATCATGCTGTTTCTTTCTAATGCTTTGTTTTTTATTCAAATAATTTTGAAGGTTAGTTGTCAACTTGGGTCACTATACGTTACTATGGGTATGCAAATAATTATAATGATATAGACAGAGAAAGCATATAGTATTGTATATCGATACTTGTAGCAACGAACAGTCACTTATCAGCAATCCGACTTTACTTAATATTTGCTGTAGTCATATTTAAGACTATGAAATGCCATTGATTTATAAAAATAATTTTAAATGAATCATTAAAAATGATTGTAGAATAAAGTAATTTGTTATATTTTCATATTTTTTAAACAATTTATTTTTATTATTATTCCGACAAAGGTCGTTTTTTCCTATGTGTTTATATGGGTTGAAATGGCTTCTTATCCAGAGAGAAGCGTGAGGGGAAAAGAGATTGATTAATGAGTATGATTCATGAAAATTTTTGTTGAGACAATTCAAAATATGAGATTGTTATTGGGACCATCAGAGAGTCCACAATGAACTACCGTTAATAGTAGTTAATTTTAATTAGGTATTTGTTAATTTTGGTTAATAACACCTTTTGGTTATAAATAAAATTGGTTGTAAACTTTGGATTTTTAATAAGTGCAATGCTTAAAATTGTGCAGTGGAATAGTCTGAGAGAAGTACATTTGTGTGCACGGTGGACAAAGGATGGCAAAATTGTAAGTTAATTTTTTTTTTTGTTAAAACCTTAAAGTAGTCTTGATTTTAATAATAATTATGCTTAAATGATTTAGGCTGCTTGTCCTTTGGACGCGTTTTCATTCGATCCGATCCGATCAGATTTAAGACGACAAGCTGCGAACGATCCCATCACAGCAAAATGAATTGAAGCGCGTCCTTTGGATGCGTTTTCATCCGATCCGATCAGAATAGATTTCGGACGAAAAACTGCGACCGATCCCATCACAGCAAAATAAATTGAATGTCGTCCAGTGGATGCGAAGTTATCGGTCCGACTTCGTACGAACACAGCCGACGTGCCAACGATCCCATTCTGATGGGATTTTACATGCGAATTCATGCGAACGAGGGGAATTTCAAACATATTCATCATATAATTATTTATCTATCATAGACGTCGAAAAGTTAATTAGTTTAATAAGTGAAAGAAAGGTTTTATGTGACATGCGAGATAAAAAATATTACATGAGGAATTCAATCGGTGATAATCAAAATTTTTTTTTTTCATCTATTTTTAAATCCTCATATAGGTAATGAAATTCTCCATGACTATTTTCTATTCTCTAATATATGATTAGTCCAGCATTCTTTTCTTTTTCTTTGAAGTCAGCGTCTAACTAAATAAGAGTTCTCCAAAAAAATAAGGTTATCCATTGCACAACTTGTTTTCAGAGCTTGTTGAAACAAATGAATTCTCCCACTCGGGTCGCATCTGACGCATTTCGCGTCCAATGGACGATATGCGAAATCGTTCGGATCGGATCGGAGCGGATCGGATCGGATCGGATGAAAACTCATCCATAGGACGAGCTGTCTTGTCGTCCGAAATCTGTTCGGATCGGATCGGATCTGATCTGATCGGATCGGATGAAGACGCATCCAAAGGACGAGCAGCCTTACAGTACTAGCATGCGTTTATTGAAACCGATGTTTCAATAAACACATATTCCAATAAGAGGATGAGTTACCCAGTACAAAGTTACGTCAAATAGGTTATAACCAGTGTTGTAATGTATCTAGATACAGTAACTAGATACTTGCACAGTATCTAGTTACTGTATCTAGATACATTTTAAAATATGTATCTGTATCTGTATCTAGATATTTAAATCAGTATCTAAGTATCTGTATTTCAGGTACTTTTTTCAGATACTTTCCTATTTTGTCTTTTTCAAGGTCTTTTTACAAAATATGTCCTTACGATTTTTCAAGTTGGTAATACATTTTAGCATCATTCAGATATTTGAATTTTAAGTCGACCAGTAAACTCTTTCTTGCTTGGTGGGAGTAAAAACATGCTTCAGCCATTTTCAGAGCTGGAAATACAATTACATTTTATTAAAATTTTATAGATAAAAATAAATTATATAAATAAATTATAAGTTTGAGAATTATGATAAAATACAAGTTCTATATGTAATTAATTAAATTTTGGAAAACATAAAATAAAAAATAAAAGGATGTTTTCCAAAATTTAATTAATTATATATAGAACTTGTATTTTATCATAATTCTCAAACTTATAATTTAATTTATTTTTATCTATAAAATTTTAATAAAGTGTAATTGTATTTCCAGCTCTGAATAAATTTAAAAAAATAATAAATAAAAAAAAATTAAATAATTTTATTAACAACGGTTAAGTAAAACAACCATTAAGTAATTATCTAATCTAAGAATAAGAATAAGAATTAATTTTATAAATGTGAATTAAATAAAGAAATATAATAAAAAAAATTGTTGTTTTATTTTTGTCATCCTAAATACTCATTTAATAATCAGTAATTTATTAGCGAACAAAAAATGTTCGAGATATCCGCTGAAATTGGAATAAAAAAGTGATTTTTTAAAGATTACATAGGTATATAGTTAGTTAATATTTCTGACACACAGCTTCAAAGGCTATTTATGTTTATTTTAAGAGTAATAATAGTGCATAACTTATTTTTTATTGTGAATAAATATATTCCTTGCTCTAGTTATTTCTTTTTTTTGTGGTGTTTTAATTTTTCCGAAAGTATCTTAAAAGTATCTTGAAGTATCTAGATACATTGTAAAAAAAATGTATCTGTATCTAGATACTTTTTAAAATTTGTATCTGTATCTGCATCTAGATACATTTTTCCTCAAGTATCTGTATCTGTATCTAGATATATTTTCAAATGTATCTATTACAACACTGGTTATAACAATAAAGAAATAGTTATAATATATGAAGTATACTTTATGCGTCTCTCTTGAGCCCCCAATTTTTTCCAGTTTTCAATTTTGTAAAATAATTTGTGTTGAGGAAGAACTAAAATGCAACTTATTAGAAACACATTTTTATTTTGTTAATTAAAACTAGTTAAAAATATCCTTTTCGTAAAACAACTTCGCACTACAGAGATAAAAATCAGCAAATGTATTGCCAGGAAGATATAATTTAAAGCTTCTTTAATTAGTGTTTCAAATTTAGTTGCTTTATGACTTATAATAAATTCTGTAGAAAGACGCTCACGCTGTGCTTTTTAGTCATAAAATGTGCTGGTCTTGTACGCCACTAGAGACAAAAAAAGCTTGTTTCGATTGCGTACGCCCATGAAGTTTCCGCCCTAGTGGTCACATAGTCGTACATCCCTGTTCCCGAACCCGCACTGCTGTGGGTGTCAGAATGGTTTTTCATCCTCTTAAGTACCATTATTTTAGATAAATTTACTGATTAAAATGACAAATTAAGTTTTCTTATTTACCTCTTGTTCATTAATCTAAGCCTCAAGGCCTATATAAAAGATTTCATAAAAATAAATAAGTAAATAATTTTTTAAACAATACAGAATGATCGATAACTTTTGTAAATATATTCTGATCAAAAATTCAGTGCGTGCTATTTCGGATAACATTGATTTTTGATAAATATGTTTGAAACAACCGCTCTAGGTAATGGGTCCAAACTTTTCCAACATATTTCTTGTAAAAATTGCGTTGAAATAATATATGCATACATCGTTTAATTCTCGACAATACAAACATTTGATTGACATCAGTGGGCATTATCTGACTTTCAAATTAATTTTAAATCAGCTCTTCTGAGAAATAGAAGGTTCGGCATAAGCTAATAATCTACACATTCGGCATAATTTACACAAGAAACGTTCGGCATAAAGTTTCTGTGTGCTCTGTGCTGCACGATGATCGTTCGGCAAATATCGTGCAGTGCAGTTTGTGTTGCACATTGACGTCATATAATATAGACGCAGCACGCTCTATACCTTAGCATTGTTTGTTATGAAGCCAAGACCCTGTGGAGACGAAAGGGGATTTGCCCCCAGGAGTCTAACAAGTTGCCTAATAATGTTCGCGAATCTAAGTAGATTTCATAAAAAAAAAAAAAAAATAACAATATTTATTTGTTTATATTTGTGTAATATTTGTACGATGTATTTTTTTGAAGTGTCACTATTTTTCAACTCTCTAGATTCTTTTGGCCACTACCTAGACTTCCACATTCAACAAAAGAAAAACACAGGGTATCATAAATTACGTCATAAATTCTGCGCGAGAAATAGCTGATCACACTGACGTACATAAGGATTTTAAACAATTGTTGTGGGTATCAAACAAATAAAATCATGTATTTCAAATACATTTTTACTCTTTCAGTACACGGTATACCTTGAAACGTACGGGAAATAAATAATAATAACGAAAATAAACAAACAATATCGCACAATACGCGTAATCAAATACAAATCAAAGTAAGTGACGCCTCTGAAATGTGTTAAACTAACTGTTGATAACGTAATGGACGAAATTTGGTTTCTGCACATGGGAGTCACTAACATCCGCCTGTGTTTTTCTTATGTTGAACGAAGTCTACCGTATCAACAAACAGGCACATGAGTGACGATAAAAGGTCTTGATTATACCTACTAAACCATAAAAAATAATTATAAGAGTGTTTTGTATCTCATTAAACATAGATATGATCTCAGAATAGTTTAGAATAGCTAATTTGAGTTGCTAATATCTATTGCAATACAGTAGAATAGTAATTATATGAATTTCGGCCATTCGAACCGATATTTATCCAAATAACCGCCCACCGTTGATTGTTATGAAAGATAATTTTGTATGCTTCAAAGTCAAATTTAAGATTACTCATTGTAATTAAATTAGTTCTAAATAGTTCAGATAATTGATATTCTACCATATATTAATCTACCTGGTCCATATTCCATAGTTCGTTGTCTTTCGGCAAAGGTTCAGTATTGAATACATCTAATATAGCTGCAGAAAGCCATTTATTTTTCAAGGCTTTTATAAGTTCTTCATCACTTATTACACTTCCCCGACCTATATTTATAAAAACAGTCCCCTTTCCTGAAATCATTTGTTTGTTATACCTTTCTTTATAATGACCTTATCCAAAGTAGTGATTCATAACTTGGGTTACAGGAAAATAGGTTGAAAATATTTATCTAAAGCTAATATCTGAACAGTTCTGTAGTATTTCATTATTTAGTAAACCAACTGTTGCTGGAGTATTTGGTAAAACATTTATAATATAATCACAATTTTGTAACAAAGTAGGCAACTTTTCTCTCGTACAATATTGTTGGTAATGTCTATATTCTTCAGTTTCTGGAATACTGTCCTTTCGTCCAAATCCCCATAAAGAAGCTCCAAAAGAATGTAGAATTTTTGCAACTAAAAATTATTTTAATTATATAATTATTAAATAACTTTCATTAACTGACACATCAAAGTACTGATTCGAAAAAGTAATGCCCAGTTGAACCAGCTTTCCTTTAATTTTAAGCATTCCTTAAATCGCAAAAATACGTAACGAAGCATTGTGTTACTAGGTATTTTTGTGACGGGCAACTTAGCATTAGTTTCGTATTAATTCATATAAAAGAGCCTGCATTTGTTCACAGCGGTTACTCGATCGAACACCAGGGGCATATCTACAATCGTTGGCTGCGTCGGCGAATCAATGCAGTTACGTCACACGACGTAACAAACGATTGCATTGTTCCAGACAATACATTCGTTTGTTACGTCGTGTGACGTAACTGCGTTGATTCGCCGACGCTAGTATATCAGTGGTTGCTATAGTCCGTTCAAAGGTCCACTGGCCTACACAGACTATATAGTTATAGTGGCAAGGAAGGAGGAAGAGAGAAAGAAGAAAACTGGATATGGGAAGGAATATATATGGAGAGAATTAAAGAATATCGTTATTTGGGATACGAAATAAATAACAGCGGGGGTCCTGATACGCATACTAAATCCTTGGCAAAAAAAGCGATGTTGGTTCTAGCTCAAATCTGGGGGATAGGGGAAAGAAAGTTCGGAAATGTTATAAAGATAAGAATGATGATGTTCAACAGCATAATAAAAAGCATCATGATGTACGGGTGTTTCAGTTTTTCAGTGTATTTTGTCCGAGATGTGTTTTTTGAACTCTATAGTTAACTCTATGACCCATATGTAGGACTATGGGTCATAGAGTTATACAAGCATGCCACATTTTAACTTTCTTGGTTCAGCCGTTTGCCCACAAAATTATGGTATTTTTATTTATATCTGTTATACATACTGTTGTTGCCAATCATTCCAATTCCTAAAATGCCAATCGTTAAGTCAGAAATGCATCTATATTCTCCTATTAGTCCTTCCTGGGTCCAATTTTTTTGTTTCTTATTTTCATAAATATTAAAAATGCTTCTTTCATGATTAACAATATTTGTTACCACGTATTCAGACATAATTCTACAAAATAGATTATTTAATAATCAAACAAAATAAATGTAAAAAAAATATGTAAAAAAAATAATCATAATAAAAACACTCTAAATTAGATTTAGCCATAAATCGTTCAGCTTGAAAGTAGCAGTTAATACCTGAATTAATAAAAAAAAAAAGATATTAAGTGTTAATTTTTCCCAATTTTTAACATTTCGAGAGTACTACTTCGATTCATATCATTATGCATTAATCCATTTTTTTTTAAATCAGCCCCATATGGAAGTAAGGTTGGATTTTTATTACACATTTTGGTAAAAATCGCGTCAAAATAAAAAGTTTTAAAAACTACTTTCTGTTCGTCAATTCACACTTCGCCGGTCCCCATGGCGTAGTAGTTAGTGTAGCGATGCACTGGCTTCTAGGCCATGAGGGCTCGGCTTAGAATCCCGGTTATGGCATGGATTTTTCAAAAATAAATGCATCCTCTGGATAATGGCCTGAGTAGCTAAGACCAAAAAAAAAAAAAAAATCACACTTCAAGTGTTTTTACTTGTTGCTAGACAATAAATTGTAAAAATCTATTTTTACAAAACAAAAAAAAAATAATAATAATAATAAAAATCGATAATTTTAGTAAAAATAAACTAATAGTTTTTTGTTTTGTTTTACTATCTAGTTTACAGCAGTGTGCATTTCTATGTTTTTTTTCTTCAGTTTTTTAGAGCAAATCTTTTGGAATTGGAGTGTAGTGAATTTTTTTTGTATATTAAAAAAACAACTTGTCAAAATACAGGGATTTATAAAAATTACATGCCGTTCGTTAATCTATGTCTTAAAAGCTTTAACTTGATACCCCATTTAAAAAAAAAGTTTTTTATTTAACTAATTAACATATGTGTAAGACCATCATATGTAAGAATATCATAACAATATGAGGGCCTCAAGCCTCTAAAAATATAACTACGACCCTAGGAGCAGTTATAAATTACGAAACTTAAGAAACTATGTTTCTAGTCGAAATGAGAAGGATAATCTTTCCTATAACTGGATGCAAATTAAACATATTATCAAACATCCACTATTATTTGATATACAAACCTTCCAAAGTGTATTCCTGAAAATCTTGTTATTATGAAATCCTTCTTTATGTCTTTTACAAACGGCATTAATTTGTCTACTCCTGCCCAAGTTCCCTGAACCCATTTTGTATTTTCTAGTAATTTTAAATGCGGGTTTAGCAAATCAAAATCTGCTATGATGATCTCTGAATTAAATAACTGCTCATAATCTGCCTCTGAAAATGTAATTAAAAATATCAGATACAATTCTAACTTAATGCAATAAATATTAACAATGAAATTATGAATTAGTGCACATAAAAAAAAAAAAAAAACAACAACATTTAAATCAGTTAAACCCAACTTGCGTAATAAAGTGCCATTAACAATTACAAATGTTGCTGAAAAATATTATTTTCAACATATATAATTAAACCAATAACTAATATTAAAATAAGATATAAACCCTCGAGTATGTTACCTCACGACTATATGAGTAGAAACAATTGAACCGCCCGGGTCGGTATGTCATTTTCAAAAACATTAGAAACACGCCTTATATCAGTATAATGACCTTGGTTTAGACCAAAATATGCCTCTATGCAATTACTGCCATTCTGTTCTTATTTTGATGTTATTATTCACGGACCCCTTCTTGGTGTGCGACATAAATTTAAGGGTCCGCATTCGAAGCGATTATATAAAAATTTTATATTTTATTCTTATTTACATTTAATACAAAATAAACCATCAGCAGTATTATCCGAGTAATCACATTGGGTTGCCTGGACGATATTATTGAATATGACTACTAGGGGTTTTCCGCGTTATCACGAGAGGTAACGGAATTATGTGAGGAGTCGATAAATCAAATCGAATTTTAAAAATGATCAGTGATACAAAAAGGGTTAATAACTAGACTTCGTTCAATTTAAGTACAACACAGGGTATCATAAATTACGTAATCAGTTCTGCGGGAGAAAACAGCTGATCACATTGACGTACATAAGGGTTTTAAACAATTGTTGTAGATACCAAACACACAAAATCATGTATTTCAAATACATTTTTACTTATTTTAGTACACGGTATACCTTGAAACGTACAAGAAATAAATAATAATAACAGAAATAAATAAACAATATCGCACAATACGCGTAGTCAAAAACAAATCAAAGTAAGTGACGCCACTGAAATGTGTTAAACTAACTGTTGATAACGTAATGGACGCAATTTGGTTTCTGCGCATGGGAGTCGATAATATCCGCTCAATAATGTATTGAGCTTAAGTTGAACGAAGTTTACTACTATAAAGAAAGATAAAGAGGGCAAATATAGGACAGTCCGTAATCATAAGGGGGACCAATAAGTAACTCGCAATTCTCATAGTTTCACGAGAATAAAAAGGCAGCTAAGAATAAAATTTTCCCTACGACCTGTAATTTCTATAAGCATTAAAAGCTAGTACTCTCAGCAGTAAATATTAACAAAACAATTTAACTTTGAACTGCAAGCTGTTTGGAATCTCTGTTGTGTGCATTAAAATCTGCTAACATGTTTAGAAGCTCTGTAAAATTTTCATGAACTGCAAGTTTTACGTAATAAATAAAAAAATACATGCCATTTGAAATTTCTTTAAATACCACTTTAGGTAAAACAGCCCTTAATTCATTAGAAAGATTACTTATTTTTGATAGAACAGATATAACACTCATTTTACAAAATTAACCAAATTTTATCTGGACAAAATTCATAAGCACCACGGCGCAGTCTTCACCAGTTGTATTCGGCACGGCTCGGTTGGGTTTCAAGATCAGCACTCGACCAATTTTTTGTTAAAAACCCTTAATATAAATTAAATAAGTAAGTAATTCTTTACTTAAATATTAAATCGTATGATTATAAATTTAATTTGCACTAAATTGTACTTGTTTGTTTCGTAATTAGTACATTTAGTGTTGGTTATGTAATAATTTATAGGTTATTTCACATTTTAAGTTCATCTTTCTGCCCAGAATGTCTGCTCTTCGTCAAATTTCCCGTCTTTTCGGTCAAAGGACTTTAAATTCATTTACCAGAGGATATGCCGAACGCAGTTTAGATGAGATGAGTTTCACATTTGCTGCTGCAAATCAAGTAATATATTTGTTACATAGTTTATTTGTAATTTTACATAACCATGTTTTGTAGGTTTTTTACGACTCAAAATCAGTAAAACAAGTTGATGTACCATCCTTCTCTGGTAGTTTTGGTATTTTACCAAGACACGTACCTACCTTAGCTGTTTTGAAACCTGGTGTTGTAACCGTGTTTGAAAATGACGGTAAAGTTAATAAAATCTTCGTATCCAGTGGAACTATTACGATTAATGACGATTCATCTGTTCAGGTATGTTTAAGTCACTAATTCATAAAAATATTCCATTTAGGTTTCTGTAAAAGCAGGAGGATAATATTTAATAGGTCAATGGTCAAATCACCAAACAACTTGTTGAGTTATAAAATAAATACGTTTAACCTTTATTGGCTTTAAGTAATTGTTACCTAGCAATTGGCAACCAAACCATATATTTGTGTTAATGTAGGCACTTTCCATGGAAAATAAAATTCTAGTTTTGATTAATTAAGCCATTCTAAAGTTTAATTCCAGAAATCAATATAAATATTTATAAAGATCCTGTGCATGAATCTAAGTTTTCATTTAATATATTTTTTTAAATTTGTAACAATACAGTTTAATTTTGAAATTTATGTGTTTATTTTATAGTCGGTTTCTTTGGTTTAAGCAGAATTAGATTTCCAAATTTAGTTACATTTAACGATTGAATGAAGCTTTTATCATTTTGTTTAACAAAAGCCCACTTCAATTATCTTAAAAAGTAAATTAATGATAACTTAAAAAAATAAGAATTTCATCTAGTTCCGCTTATCATTTTGAGAATGATAAGCCTAACCTAACCTAACCTAACGAGTAATCATATGAAAAAAAAATTAAGTTGGCTACGCACAGAAATGGGTACAAACAATTAAAATTTAATTTTGACAGTGACAGCGACGAAAAATTGGAAAATGGACCATTTTTATATTTTAAAAATTTAATAAATCTACCATCTATTTAATTTGTTGCTAAATGCTAAAAAATTTCATGGCGAACTGTTAGTTTTTTTTTTTTTTTTCTGTACTAATCTTTCGTTATGGTAATATGTCACAGTGTTCATTTGTCGTTTGTTATAATGTGTCTATGTTCATCTGTCGCATGTTACTCTGTCGTATGTTCAAATGTAGTGGAACCGAGTCATCTTATGTACCGCTATAAATATCCTGGACCGAATTTACCAAATTACAAATTATATTAGGTTATTTGTTTTTCATTTTATTATAATCGGAGTAATCTGACTAACCCAGTAAAGTGCACACGTTTGCAATTAGGAGTTACAATGTTAGGTATAGATTTTTATGAGATTAATGTCGGATTGCTAACGTAAGAGTTTTCTCTAACTCAAGTTAAAATCATTTGTTTTTATATGTTACAACATACAAAAACAAATGATTTTAACTTGAGTTAGGGACAATTCTTACTTTAGCAACCGGCCATAAATGGAAGAAGATTGAAGATCAATTAAAGTATTCTATTTGTTAAGACATAGTTTCCGGAATGATGTGAAAAAAAGAGATTCTACATAGTGGAAAGTCTGATGATTATGTTGTGGTTATGTTAATGCTATGATCTTTTTAAATATCTTGAATTTATTTAGAAAAGTAATTAATAATTGCCATTAGGTATTAATTACTAAATTTAACATTTTTAATGGTTTTGTATAATACAAATGTGAAATAAGTATGACAGTTCTTTTAGTTCAATATTTATGCGTATAGAAGGCTGTGGCTAAGTTTCCTGTAATTTATACTATAGCTTCTACAAATTGGCACACAATATGAAGCCATTTCTTGTTATGTAATAACAATATTTTCAAATCACCCTGTACAAAAAACACACACTTGAAAATATTCCACAAAACTATTTTATGAAAACTGATATATTTTTGAAAAAAAGAATTGCCAAAATTTGCTCAATAAATTTAAACATTGCTTGGCTTCAATTATATACATATAATGTTTTTTCTTTTTCTTGTTTTTTTTTACAGATTCTGGCAGAAGAAGCCTGCACTGTAGACCAAATTGATGCATCCGCTGCCCGTGATGTTTTATCAAAAGCCCAACAACAATTATCCACCGCTTCAACAGATGTGGTAAGAATATATTTTTAGAAAGTCTTGATTAGTGACAATACTTTTTGGAGTACAGTACTTTCTATTAGTTTTCCGAACCTTACGGCTTCTTCTTTCCTTTACTTTACCAACCTAACCTAATTACCTAGTTTTTTAGTGCACAATACTTTATATTGGCTCTCCTAGCCTATCATATAGGACCATAGCACCACTGTATAAGCTGGTACCCCATACTGAATGTAATTCCAAAATATAAATGCCGGGATGTAGTCGCATAGTTCGAATTTTAATTGAATGATTGTTATTTGCTTAACATTAACTTCTTTAATAGAAGACTAGAAAAAAATCTGAAATTCCAGGAATTTAGGATATGTCAATTCGAATTCAAGATATCGCAGAGTAAATTAGAATTTTTACAACCTTTTACCAATTGTATATACATCCTGACTTGTAAAAGACACTCTTTACCTCCAATAATATCAACTGGGAGCTAAGAAAGAAACTGGTGAAAACATTCGTTTGGAGTGTAATGCTTTACAGCATTGAGACTTGGCTCTCGTGGCAACGGAAAGAAAGAAAGTGGAGTCGTTTGAGTTGTGGTTGTTACTGAAGAATGCTCAAGATTCCCTGAGTGGACAGTCACAAATGAAGAGGTGCTTCGGAGGATTGGAGAAAGACTGTGTCTGATGAATGCTCTACGTAAAAGAAGAAATTCTTGGATCGGACACATTATCAGACACACAGGACTAATCAATACCATACTGGAGGGCGCAGTAGATGGAACAAACTGCAGGGGTAGACACAGACTGGACTACATTGGACAGGTGATGGAGGAGTTAAAGACTGGCCCAGGATCGAGACGCGTGGAGAGCTGCTGCCAACCAATCCTTGGATTGAAACCGCAGAAGATATATCCGTAATTCGGCTAGTGATATCCCGAATTCATCTTGTGACATCCTTAATTCATCTTGTGACATCCTCAATTCGTTTGTACATATACATAATTCGTCTAGTGATACCCAAAATTCCCTATATACAGTGCGATCATTAATTCCTGATCGTTATGCAATAATTGACAGAAACATTCAGTCTCCAAACTTATTTCCAAGGACATGTACACATAAGCGTACATTTTATTTTTATTACCTTATATTATTGTCTTTCAGCCCCGAAATAAGACATATGTAGTGCCTGGTGTAGTGCTAAATGGCCGCTACGCCGGTCGGCAATTCAAGATATTTCAAGTTCAATTCGAGATTTCTGAAATTGAATTATGGTTATGTGGATTAGGATTAGGAATTTTACGCAACGCGCAGTATATTATAATGGCTTTCCATGAATTTCCTTACATGTAGCACACAATGATTTTTCTTGGGCGGCTCAAAAGGTTGCAGAAACGATTTTTTTTTTACTTATATAAATTTAAATTCAGAAAATAATTGAAATTCTGACGTCCCTGACGAAAATCTTCAAAGTAGTAGAAAAAACAATTTTTCAAAGTTAAAAATGTTTGTGTCTTCATAGATTTTTTTTTGTTTGCAGGCTAAAGCTGAAGCCCAAATTGCTGTAGAAGTTGCAGAGGCCTTAGTCAGTGCGGCAGCATAAATATGAAATTAATTTGTATAATAAATAGAGTTATGTACTTCCCTTGAAGTGGAAATAAACGTTCTTCATGTAGGTTAAGACCTGTTATTAATTTATTTTAGACAAAATAACTCTAGTTTAAACTTACTACGTATATTTTAGTGTTGAATTATTGTTACTATGTCGACAGAAATTATGATAAAATATAAAAGCAGAACAATTGTATTTTCCTAAGAAAAATTGCAGGATAATTAGTATTAAGTTCACATTTTCGCGAGTGATATTACTGGTGGCGGCGTTGTGATCTAAGGCAATATGGCTGTTGGCTCTAGTACTCAGCTGTCAATATGCTTTGTCCTGTCTTAAATGACAGCAAAAACACTACAATATCTGCTGTTATAGTTTTTCACAACTTCTGTCGACATTCTAACAAAATTTCAACACTAAAACATACGTAATAAGTTTAAACAGTACTAGAGTGTCTAGTACAATATTTGACCACCAGACAGCGTATTCGAGCGAGTCAGTTCTCAATACATCTAGAAACGTGTGTAGCGCTTAAAAATTAAAAAATATTGCAAATATTAGATCGTTAAGGATGAAATTTGTAGAAAAAAAGGCAAAGTTGGTTGATAACTTACAAATATAAGGAATTATTTTATTCATCAAAGTATGCACCCATATTGTCTATACACTTTTCCATTTAAGCGGCAGGTTGTTCAAGCCGTTGGTATAAAACCCTGACGGACGAGAGTCAATGAATTCCTGGAAGGCCATTTTTATAGCATTGTCGGAATTAAACTGTTTTCCTATTAAAAAGGTTGTCCAAATTGCGGAAGAAGTGGTAGTCAGTGGGGGTTAGGTCTGGTGAGTATGGAGGATGATGAAGAAGTTCCAACTCCAATTCCTGTAGTTTTGTCATTTGTGGAGTTTGTGGTCTAGCGTTATCATGGAATAAGATAGGAGTCGATCTGTTTACCAATCAAGGCTGTTTTTTTAAAAGTTTTTGCATCATTTCGTCGTGCTGTGATCGATGAGCCAGGGTTTTTTTTTTTTTTTTTTTTTATTTTACCTGTACGAAATTTGGCGGACCAATTTGATATTGTCTGCTGCGTAACTTTCCAACAAAAAAAAAAAAAAACGGTAAAATATTAAGCCAATGTCAAATAATAAGCTGTTAAAGTTGGCAATATTATTAACTACAAATTTCATCCTTGACGACCTGATATTTTCTCTTCTTTTTATAAAATAAAAACGTATTGTGCTTAATTAACCTGTTCGCTATGTGTAAATTAACAGCTAAGTATTACTGTCGTCAATCATATTTCCTTCGCAGCACCGCCACTGGTAATGTCACTTCTCAATTGAGCAGTGACATTACCGTTGGCGGCGCTGTACTTCAAGGTAATATGGCTGTCATGTCTAGTATTCAGCTGTCAATATGCTAACAGCGAACAGGTTAATTTAAGCACAGTACATTTTTATTTTATGATAATGTACTGTGATGTATCTATCGACATTTTAACAAAAAATCAACACTAGAACATATGTCATAATTTCAAACAGTACTACAGTCGATTAGTACACCAGACTGCGTATCCGAGCGTGTCAGTTCCCAATAATGAGAAAATTTAAAAAAAGGTTTAAATTTCTACCGCGAACAGGTGTGTCGCTAGTGTGATTTGAAAATGACAGATCGTCAATCTGAAAACTTAAAAGAAGGAAATACGGCTAAAAAAGGTGTTATCACTTTATAAATATATCAGTTTTATAATTAAAATTGTGTGTATTTTACAGAACTAGTTTTAGAACTCCCAGAAAATAGTGTCGTTTTTAATTTGGCTGAAGAACTTTTAAAAACTGTAGAAGAACAATTTAAAGAGGATCAAAAATGTAATTATTTTGTTAATAATAAATAAATAGAAATTTATTACTTTCAACATGTGTTTTAAATTGTCTTTTGAGCTTATACATTTTATTTCTGCAACTTTGTTTCAGTAGAATTAAGTTAGGTTATCTTTAGCAACACTTTTTATTTAGTTTCAGATCAGTCATTACTTTCTTTACATTCCATGTTTGGAAATGTTTTTATGCGAGCAATTGAGTTATTAGACAAAGGAAAATTTCTTGAATTTCAATCCGATGATAAATTACGTAGAATAATAAAAGTTAAAGGATCAAAAAGCGAGGAGTATACATTATTTTATCACATTAATTATTGTCCATGTCCTGCTTTTAAATATCAGGTTTTAACCGCAGCTAAGGAGATAACATGTAAGCACGTATTGGCTGCACGTTTAGCAGAAATTAGTGGAAAATTAATTACGGAAATTTACACAGGGAAACAAATAGCTGATATTTTAAATATTTGTACAACTGATTAAATTTGAAATGGATTATATATTTTCTGGAGAACTCAATGAGATTAAAACATTATACAATGTTTTAAAGGCAGTTTCTTTTAAAGAAGTAAGTACGTAATATATTATTTTAAATTTATGTCTTTTTTATTACTTGATTGGTAATTTTAGTATGCAACATTCAGTATTATGGAAGAAGGTATAAAAATTACAATCGATGACCTAAAACATATGCAAATCTCTGCGTATGTACCTCGTGATGTATTTCAAAAATATCAACTAAACATTTCTGATGATGTTATGGAAAAGTTTAAAATCAACATTAAACTGTTTGCAGAAACGTTAACTGTGTTTGGAGATGATGAATGCCATACTTTAAAAATGTCTTATAAAAAACATGGCACACCGTTATGTCTACTGTAGGTATAGAACATACCATATTAGTTTTGAAGATCGGCATAAAACAATTATCCCGTATAACTATAATCACATTGTTAAACTACAAAAGAACTAGGGATCATGTTTACAACCACGTTGTAAACAGTCAACGGTCAGTGGCGCAGGGATGTTTGTTTTTGTTAATCCTTTAAGTAAATTGCGTAATGTGAAAAACTAATCCCTATGGCTAGGGTTGCCAGGTCGCTAAACCTAATAGCCGAACAGACCAGCCAGTTTGGCCGGACGTTTGGGTAAAAAAGCCGGACACCCTACATTATTGAGGATTTTGTTTCTCAGTATTAATAGGTACGACAAAATTTTTTTATGTAGAATCAAGCTTTTTTGATTATTACCATAAATCTTGTTAAATTCTAATGAAAAATAAATAAAAAATCAATAAAACGCCAAATCAGTCTAAATAATTTATTATTAATCAGTCAAATAAAGTCATCAGTTAAAATTATATTCTAGATAAACATTTATCAACATTTTTAAATTCTTCTTAAATTAAATAAAGGCAATTGCACAAATAAGTCTTATTTACTTGCTAATACTTCCCAAAGCAAAACAAAATAAAAAAACAACCTAAACAAAACAAAAACAAAACAAAACTTTAAGTTAAACAATAAAAATAATTATTCATATTTTTGGTTGGCAGAAATCTGCTTTAAAAGCTCAGTTTCTTTCAAAATGCAGTTGTAAAAATCCTTACACGTCAAATGTTTTAAATTGAATTCTACTACCAACATTTTAGCTACAGTGTTAACATGTAATCTGTTGCGTTCTTTTGACCATTGCTGACCTATCAAGGAAAAATCTCTTTCAACGTTTGCGTTATGTCCTGGGATCGCAAAGTAATACTGACAAATAGTTAGGAATTCTGAAAAGCAATCTTGATTACTTATCGATTTAAAATAGGCTACCAATTTCTTGTGTGCTAACAGCTTCTTGAAATTAACGTTCTCTTTGTTATTGGTCAGAAAAAGGCGCTCGCTCGTTTGCGAAATGTAAAAAGCCTAACAAAAGCCGGACAAACCGGACACCGTTTATTTTGGCCGGACACGCAATCAAAAAGCCTAACTATGTCCTGCTTTATCCGGACGCCTGGCAACCCTACCTACGGCTATGGGTTGACACGCCTAGTTATATTACTTCTATTGTAATTTTATGAGTTCCCTAACTTTTATTATTTTATTGCGATCTTCAAAACTAATATGGTATGGACTTCAACTAGCTATAGTATTGGGTCAGGTCTTCCTAGTGGTGTCACCGTAGTTTACGAATAACCGGTTTTCAGAGTGGGACGGTCATGGGCGGATCCTAGACTTCATTCAACATAAGAAAAACACAGGCGGATGTTAGAGGCTGCCATGTGCAGAAACCAAATTTCGTCCATTACATTACACATTTCAATGGCGTCACTTACTTTGATTTGTTTTTGACTACGCGTATTTTGTGATCTTGTTTGTTTATTTCCATTATTATTTATTTCTCGTAGGTTTCAAGGTATACCGTGTACTGAAATGAGTAAAAATGAATTTGAAATACATGATTTTGTTTGTTTGGCATACAGAACAATTGTTTAAAACCTTTATGTACGTCAATGTGATCAGCTGTTTTGTCGCGCAGAATTGATGATGTAATTTATGATACCCTGTGCTTTTCTTATGTTGAACGAAGTCTAGGAGGGGCTAATAATAATAATAATAATAATAATAATGTTATTGGTCTAGAGTCTAGAAGATTATATTCATACATAATATTGGACAAGCCATTATTTTTCATGTGTAATAACATTTAATTATTATTATAGTCAAAAGAGTTAAAATTAGTTAAAGCTATATCCCCCCGATGGAAAATTTAAAGGCTAGGGAAAATTATATAAATATGAATATTTTTTTTTTCTGTTTAATTTATTAAATTGCTTGATCCACCTATGTGGGGGGGGGGGAAGGTAAATATATAAATATAAGTACAGATAAAAAAACGGCAGTTTCTAATAAACCACCTGTTAGTTTTTGTTATGTTCGTGGCACTATTAGAGACTCTGTTTTTACAGGACTTACGAGTCTGATTTTTTTTTTATCTATAAAAAATAAGAACAAAGTTGTATACATTCAAGGCGAAGTTTTTTGTGTCGCTCGATCAGCAGTTGTTTTTGGCGAGCTCTTCTTCCATGCAAATTAGATTCCACTAGACGTCTTCTAATTGTTTTAGAAGAAACTTTAACTTCTCTATGCCCCCATAGATCACCAGCCAGCTCTTTTGACGATATTGAGCGTTTACGAAGAGCACTTCTCTTTATAAAACGATCATCTCTGGAAGTGTTTGCACGTTTTCTTCCGGTTTTTGGTCTGTTTTCATAAGTATCAGTCTCTTGGAACCTTTTGATGGTAATTTACACGGCTTTTCTTGATCACTCCTTTTTTTTAAATTTTCACCTGCGACTGTCTTGTGAATGGAGCAATATAATTTGACTCCTTTCTGCCACGGTGAGATCACGTTTTTTAGCCATAATATTATTAAAAATATTCACTTTAACTCAATGAAACATGAAAAAGACAGTGTTCAGTTCAAACGCATGTGTAATAATAGTCCAATTATCTGACTACACATACGTCTTTTAGAATGTGTCAATAGTATTTTAAAAACATTTTGTCAAATACATATATGCAAGTTACAACGTACATAAATTTAGATGTTATATTATAACTGCATGGGTGCTCCATACATTTGTCCAAGGCTGTACAATGAGATCATTAATTCCTGAGCATTATGTAATACTTAACAGAAACATTTAGTTATCAAACTTGTTTCCAAGGACATGTACACATAGGCCTAGATTCGATTTTTATTACCTTATGGTACAAGGTAATAATATATAAAATATGTGGGCATAATCTGATATAATAAGAAATCAAAAGCAGAATTCAAACAGCTAAGGCAATCTTTCTTTGTGCTCAGCTCTCTTTTATCTTTCTATTTTGACCTCTTCATCATGTATCCTATCCTATATAATCGTCACATTTTACATTCTTGTAAGATCCTTGGCTTTGAATACAGTTCTCTAATATCTTAATTTATTTATTTTAATTGATTGGAAACAGAGTAGTAGCTATGTTTTTGGCGCCCCTGGCAAATAAATTAATTTAATCTAAAATAGCGCCCTTTTTATCATTTTTCATTTTATTTAAGGAGGTCATCATTTTTATTTTAATAGTCGGGCGAAAATACAAGTGTTGACCTTAAAAAAAAGGTCTTCACTTCTAAAATACAACTGATGATTAAAAAAAAGGTCCTCACTTCTAAAATACAAGCGATGACAAAAAAAAGTCCTTCTATAATATAAGTGATGACAAAAAAGGATCCTCACTTCTAAAGTACAAGTGATGACAAAAAAAGTTCTTCACCGTTGGAAAATTAGTCGGTCCATTTTGTTTAAGCGGAACTAGATTTGTAAAATTATTAACTTTTAAAGATAGAACGGGACTTTGGGTATGTTATTTAACAAAAGCTTCATCTTTAAAACGGAGCTCGTCACAAATTAAGAAAACTAAAATCCGGTTTAGTTTCCTTTAAACATAATGGGCAGACTTCAGTCAATTCTTATGTTTTAGGATGGCCCATGATGAGAATATTATTATTGACTGTAAAATCTCAACATTAGACTGTGAAGATACCTCAGAATTATCAATGCCTGATGAGAACGAAGTTAATAATATAATTCTGAAAGCAGCGCCATTTATGAATATGTTATCTGAGCTGAATAATAATGATATTTTGGATATAGTGACCAGCCCAGACCCTCCATATTTTCAAATTTCATACTCCGGATCCTGGGTAATTTTCATTATATTCATTAAGACCCTTACAAACGTAGTGCCTGTACAGGCGTACTGCACAGATATACCGGGACGTTTATATATGTTCTATACCACTGATGGTGAACCTATGACCGTACAAAAAAAGATCTTTGTAGTTCTAAAGATTCGAAAAATATTCTAGATAGCTAAGGTGGGTCTAAGCGAGCTCAATCACGAAACAGGTTAAGGAAATCGACAAATATGATAATAAGCGAGATCGAATTTAATTATTACCTGTTATATACTTGTATTATATACATCAACCACAAGGCCGCTAGCTCAGGTAAAATTAAAGAGGTTAGCAGGGGATTCCACACAAATACTTATACCCTAAAGCGGCAGACTTTTATTTACGCATTACATGTTTGACCCACGACTTCAATCTACAAAATTTCAAATTTAAGTTTGACCCGTCTGTGAAAAAATCACTGTCCTATAGAGTAAATTTTAGAGTTTTGAAGGTATAACCTAAATATCCTTATACCGTCACTCATGTGTCTGACCGTTCAGCTGTTAGAATGCAGTACAGGAAAAATGGAGTAGTTATGGGAAAACCATATACCTACAGAGCGATCAACAAATCTTGTTCGTTATGCAATACTTGACAGAAACATTTAGTTCTCAAACTTATTTCCAAGGACATTACATAGGCGTACATTCCATTTTTATTACCTTATACGAATTGATTATTAAATGAACACTATTTTTCTCTACACACCAATGAGTTGATAACAGGTATTAAGTTAGGAACACATATTTTCATTGTTCCTCGGGTGAGTTCGGACAAACAAAGTAATCTGATTGGTTTTTTGCTAAATTGGGAATTTCAGCTGTGAATTACAGTTTTGATATTTTTAAACTCATTGTTTACTGTTATCTAACTGACAAGAAATAATGATCGCACGGTATAAACTTTAAGTTTATAGGTATATAGTTCTCCCATAATACAATCCTTTTCTTTCTTGGTGAGGTTGCCGGCTGTAAAACGCGGTACAAATGGTTATTTATCATTTCCTGATACTTTTTCCATTTAATTTCAATAAATTAACAACAAAAGAATATAAAATTAACTATAATATTTTGGATACATTTACATATTCTTGTGATGTATCGTCATTATTTATCCTAAATAACGATAACAGACTGCGTGGACATAGATTTAAACTGAAGAAAGATACTTTTACCAAGTGTGCGTGATAACTTATTCACTAATCGAGTGTTCGATATGTGGAATATATTGCAGAACTATGTTATCGATGCTACCTCTATCAACAATTTTAAAAATAAACTGGACATTTACCTGTGTTAACAAAACGATTTTTAGTGTTGTGCAACTTTTGTAAACCAATAATGTATTTTATGTTTTTTTTTTGTAATTCTTATTTTCTCTTTGCCATTATGGAACACACAAGCTCTACTTTTTTTCCATTGTAATTAATAATAATAATAATATTTAATACTTTTACAACATTTGGCAACACCTCTCTCATTTCCCATTAGAGCAATACTGTATTCTAACGATTGAAGTTGAAATTTGGCGTGCTTGTACAATTCTTTAATCTACATATAGAAAAACTATTGAGAGATCAAAATATGAAAAAAGTATCGCGCGAAAAATATACACCAATATGTATGTAACGAAAAATAAATATATATATTTTTAAGGGAAAGAAGTTAAAAGAAGATATTAAAAGAAGTTAAAAATATATATATTATTTCAATAAATATAAACTCAATTATTTTATTAAGTGTGGATAAACCAACAAAATTTTATTTTTGATTTTTTTTTTTAATAGGATTTTCTCTAAAAATGTCATAACTTTTGTTTCCCACCCTATTTCTTATAGGGGTTGGATAGTTCAGCAGGAATTTTTGATCAGATTAGTTTTTCCAAAAATATCGAATATTTAGAGTCCTTTTTTAAAAATTAATTGTTTAATGTCAAAAGAAAGCTCATAAGGCCTAGATTAAGGAATGATTTTTTTACAAATT
This sequence comes from Liopterus haemorrhoidalis, assembly GCA_963971575.1. Lineage (NCBI taxonomy): Eukaryota > Metazoa > Arthropoda > Insecta > Coleoptera > Dytiscidae > Liopterus > Liopterus haemorrhoidalis. The sequence continues at coordinate 163,172,912 of OZ020611.1, forward strand.
ACTTTATTTATAAAAAAGGCACAAAAAAAGTTTAGACCCACACCTTATAACCCAGTTAGTCAAAAAATCTGAGTAATGCACATTAAAGTAAACAGGAACAGTGCATTGATCTGATTTTTTCGAAAATTATCGTATTATTTGCAACGCCGTGCTAATAACATTTAACTGGCGAATTGGGTAGCTGTCTTGATGCGTACGCGTCTCGTAATTAAGTACGCCTATAAATAGATGAAAGCACGTGATTTATTTCTTCAAAATTTATCTAATTTTATTATTTTTAATAAGTACCCACAATTTATTGTCACTTACTAGATACCTACATAACCAACAATTGTGTGAAAATTTACACTTCAAATCAATTTTTATACTTGCAGATCTCGCTATTAAGTTTTAAACTTTTTTTTATTTTTTAGGGGGAAGCAAATATAAATATACCAAAACATTCTGAGGTAATTCAAAGTTTTAATTGTCCAGCTACCCTTTCAGCACAATATTTTTGTAACAGTATCAAATATTTGCTAAAAATGGCAAATTTAACTAAAAGAATTTCGATTTCCACAAGTCCTGATGGATTATTAGGTATACAAGTAATAGTAAATTCCGAAAATGAATCTAAAGTGTATATTGAATATATATACCAAGCAGTTTTGGAATAATAGTAAAAACATGTCACAAGTAAATGAAGAATTAAATAATAAGTTTTTAAATAATGCTCTGTTGATGTTACAATTGTTCAATGTTTTATGGCAAAAATATCAAATTATTATTACATGGTGAGAGAGCAGAAGCCATTTGGCGTGTTATGCTCTAATACAGTAAAAATTTACAAACAATACTAAACTAGATAAACTACATTATGCATTCAAGATACTACTAACAACTTAAGATAAAACTAATTTATACATTTAAGATACAGATTAACATTATTATTGAAATAGATGGGTGATTCGATTCTTGAAGCTGTTGATATTTGGAGCTAAGATTGTTTCCTCCGGGAGTGAGTTCCAGGTGCTAAATGCTCTGTTGGTTAGGAAGTGCTGACGTTGGGGCCGATGGAAAGTTTCGTGTGAGAACTTCAGTTGATGACCACGGAGACTCTCATCAGAATTAAGCTGAAACAGCGGAGACATGTCGGTTGAAAAATTTCCGGTGGTGATGCGATATAATTGTATCAGATCTCCGCGTTTTCGTCTTATAACTAGCTTGGGAATATTGAGAGCTTGTCTCTCCTCATAAGATAGTTGCTGTAGACATCTGGGTATTTTTGTGGCTCGTCTTTGGACAGATTCTAGTAGCTGGTTGTCTCTTTGGAGATATGGCGCCCAGACAACGACTGCAAATTCAAGGAGTGGACGAATGTAGGAGAGATACACTGTACGGAAAAGAGAGGAAGTTAAATGCGGAAAGGATCTTCGGACTAAATATATAATTTTATTTGCTTTTTTGATTGTTTGAAGAGTGTGCGAGGACTATTCGAGATTTGAGGCTGTACCTTGTATGAAGTAGTGAAACTTGGGGATCTTATTTCCAAGGTGAAGAACCGGGCATTTCGCTGAGTTAAGTGGCAATAACCAGTCTGCACAGCACTTTTACAGATTGTCACACTACAATTTTATCTAGATCACTTTGAAGGAGGGAGTGATTTAGTGATGCGTTGTAGATTTTTAGGTCATCGGCGTACATTTGCTTTTCAGATGAAAGAAGGTCTATGAGGTTGATGATAAAAATGATGAATAAAATTGGGCCAATGACGCTTCCTTGAAGAACTCCACTAGTAACTATTTGATGTTCTGAGTTACAAGAACCCACTCTAACTCCAAATGTTTGGTTGGTTAAATACGCAGTTATCCAGGTTAGAAGGTTGCCTTTAATCCCGTTATGATCCAATTTAGCGAATAACCGTCTGAATGCAACTCTGTCGAACGCTTTAGCAAAATCGAAGTAAATAACATCTACTGGAGTTAAAGAATTGATGTATTTTGTCCAGTAATTTGAAGCTAGCAGCAGATTCGAAACGACAGATCGGTCAGGTATAAATCCGTGCTGACAGTTTGGAATGAGTTTGTTTTTAAGAAGAAAGTACATGATTTCATCCACCATGATTTTTTCCATCATTTTTGCGGTTATTATGTTGATATTAAGCTGATTGGGCGGTAATTACAAGCTTGTAGACGGTCACCTTTTTTGTGGATGGGAATAACTGTTGTAGTGAGCCATATTTTCGGGATTGTGCCATTTTTGATCGAGTTATTCATGATTTAGACAATAAAATTCCATTTCCAAGTCCTGATTGTTTATTAAATTTAAAAATAAAGGCCCTACATTTCGACCCCAAATATAGTAGGAACATGATAATAAACATACATTCTTTTTTACATGAAACTGAAGGGCAATTGTCGCAAAATGGAGTATGTCTGTAATAAGTTTTGTACTTAGGATTTAGGAATTTTATCTGAACGTTAAAAAATAACATTGTACATATTATATTTACTCTGTACTTTCCTGTTAATAAATTATTTTTTACATTTGTATTTGATGTTTCATTTGTATTTGTTTACTGATTTATGAATCAGTAAACAAATATCAATTATAATTAGGATTACCATAGATATTAAAAGAAGTTAAAAAAATATATAATATTTAAATAAATATAAATTTAATTATTCTCTCCAAATCATGCTTCACTACATCCCTCCCTACATTAGGGTGTAGGACCTATCTATAATAAATCAGGTTGATTGGTATTGGCTTATTCCAAACGTTTAGCCGGAACTAGATTTTGCAATCTAGTTACTTTCATCGTTTGAATCGAAAAGCCGTATAACGAATCAATTATTTTGATATAAACCCATATAAATTCAATAGGATCGGTTCCAATTTTTTATAAAATAACGTAGTTTTTAGTTTAAAATGCATTTTTTTCTTTATATGTATTTCATTTAAAAATGCTTACATATAAAATAAAAATACATAACAAGTACATATAATAATAAACTGAAACTGAAAAACTATACTGTCATCATCACTTTCCGTTGTTGTGGATTGACCTGGTTTAAAAAATTTGTCCAACTTTGTTTGTCGTGCCTTGCTTTCTGCTTCTTTTTGCAGTTCTTTATAACAGCCAATGGTGGAGTTAATTCCTCGAGAAACTTTAGCGCTGCGTTCTACGTCGGGATCATTTTGAAAAAGAATGTTTATTCCTTGTTCGAAATAAGAAAGCGCATTCCACAAGTTCTTTGATGTTAACTGTTTGCATACAGCAGGCCCTGGCTTCTCATGAAGTGCGCGTTCTGCATCTAATTGGATCAGTTCCTCGAGTGAAAGGGGTTCTCTATCAGCATCTAGTAATCACCAAATCACCAGCTTCCAAATCCTCAAAACCAAGATCATTTGCTAGGTTCAATATGGTTTGTCGAATTTCAGAAAAAGAATCAACTTCAAGATCATTAGATGATTTACATTTTATATTTTCTTACATTTTTTTTTACCGTTTAACGAAAAATTTCGCTATAACGTTTCGTTTTTTTTTGGGGGAGAATTAACAATGACGAAGAACGGTATTACGGATTTAGTGCACATCTGGGAAAATATTAAAACGCATGAGAAATCGAAGGTACACATGAACAATGTTTCTAGTTTTTCTATGCTTGGAAAATAAAATATTTTAACCCAGTTGAACTCAGCCCATAGAAACGCAACAGTAGAACACAACGAAAGAATTGACAAAATCAGGTATGTTTTAAACATAGTTATAAATTGTATTCGATTTACAAGACAGCCTGCTACCTGTGATTTTGTTAAGTCACTTCCATTTAATTTAAATACCCATATTTATGTAGATGCATTTTTAAATGTCTTTTTCATTTTTAAATGTCTTCTCAATTTGTCTACATTAAAATTTTTGTGGCGGTGTTTTTTTAATTGGTAATAAACGTGGTTTTAAATTACTGCAAGCTGAGCTGATTAAAAACTTTGTGTAAAATGGGAGGGGAGTAGAGGATTAGCACGAGATGGGCCCTACCACTTAATATTGTCACGAGTCGCCACTGCCTAAGAGCATAACATTTTGTTCAGGAAGAGGACAGCCATGAGCGAGGATACAATTTTGAGGTGACGAAGAAATGGGATGTAGGTGTGTCTATTGGCTATGCCAAAGGAAATAGCCCCGAGCTTTTTAGCTGAAAAGGATACCCATACACCCAAGCGCCCACTAAACATCTATTGGGTTGTTACATAAGTCCGTTCATTTTTTTTCACCTTTTATTCAATAAAATATACATTCTAAAAAAAACTGGTATTATCAAATGTACTGTCCATTGTTTTCTATCACTTTGTACATACGCTCTGACAATTTCATAATGCCATCTCTCCAGAAGGTTCCGTCTTTGCTCTCGAAAAATCTGTTCACATGAATTTTAATATCGTCCACAGGTGCGAAATTTTTTCCGTTTAGAAATTTTTGTAAAAAGCAGAGCAAATGGTAGTCTCGTGGTGCGATGTTTGGACCACATGCTCCAACTACCATTTGTTCTACTCTCTACAAAATTCCCTTAACGGAAAAAATTTCGCATCTTTGGACGATATCAAATTTCACCTCTACAGATTTTTCGAGAGCAAAGACGGAACCTTCTGGAGAGATGGCATTATGAAATTGCCTGAGCGTTTGTCCTAAGTGATAGAAAATAATGGACAGTACATTTGATAATAAAAGTTTTTTTAGAATGTATATTTTATTGAATAAAAGGTGAAAAAAAAAAAACGAACGGACTTATGTAACAACCCAATAGTTATTGACTATTATTGATTTATTTGCGCGCCTAGCAAAAATATTTTATTTAATAGTGGTAAAAAAAAATACAGTGGAAAGCGAAATAAAAAACAGAAGACAGATTTTTCATAAATATTAATGTGAAGTGTGATTTTACACATATTTCATGGTTTTGTAGGTACCTATCTAGCAAGAGACAAGTTGTGGGTACATATTAAAAATCATAAAATTCAGTAACTTTTGAAAAAATAATACAAACAGCGTACCTACAAACGTACTTGATTAAGAGATGTGCTCATTTTAAGTCAGCAGCTCAGTTTCCACGCCTAGAAGTCAGTGCATCGCTACACTAACCACTACGCCATGGTGACCGACAGCACGGTGTGTTGTTGTTTTCGAAAAAATAATCCGATAAAAAAAAATGTACTATTCCGCTATTCAGTTTCACATTAATGTGCATTACTTAGAATTTTTCACATTTTTAAATTAACCCCCATGGGTTATAGAGTATGGGGCAGAGTTTTGTAGCACATTTTTCTACGCCAGTATCTCCTTAATTTTTTTTTTTTTTTTGAACTTCGGTTGTTCACTATTTACCATCACTGAGATATCTGGGATATTTATATGTTTTCTGAGATGTGGAATCTTTTCATGTAGAGCATCTTATTTATTATTATTTTTTTTTTATTTTGATGGTCTTTACTATTTCCGCAATTAACCAGGACAATTCTTCGTTTTAGGATTACCTCTACGCTACGTTGGTCGGCCGTCTTTTATTTCATGTTAAAAGAAAATAAATATTTGAAATTATTTTTCTTCTTCTGATTTGTTGGCTTCGGTGAGGTCACCATTCCGCCAGTGCATAGTTTTTTATTTACTTATAAATTTCATAAAGCTTTTTGTCGAGAACAGAATATTTTTTTATTTTTCATGTTTTCACTTTTTTTCATAGATTTTTCATGTTTTCACGGTTCCACTGTATTTTCGATTTATGGAACTTCAAGCGCCCCATTTTGTTTGGCGCCTCTAGGCAACCGCCTAGAGGAGCTTTGCGTAAATTTGGTGGGAGGTCTTATAAGTGGTGTTGCTATTACTCAGTTGTTCATTTTTGTATTTGTTCCAAATTTATTTATTTAATTCTGTTTTATGCATGACGGTACTGATAGCTTTTATAAAATAACAAATTATTTATTATATTCAAGAATCTTTGTCGAATATTCTAGAATCTAGAACAATACGATATTTTTTTTCAAAATTTTTACAAGAAGTAAATGTCATTGTCATATGAGTTGCTAAGTTCAAGGGATTGTCAATGAGTTGACAAAACAATACTTAAAATGTAATAAATTTGACTACTTATTTATATAGTGTCAAATTTTAATAAGGTAAGTTGTATTCTAACTGTGATGCGTATATTTTTAAATAAAGTACAAGTTGTCATAACGAAATAAATGACATCATTTCTTATAGGTTATGTTTTGGTTTTACTAATCTTATATTTTTGACAGGGAATTTCATAAAAAAATGATGTATAGTTTTGAAGGCAGGGCAAACAGACGACCAGATCAAAATTTATCTGGAGTCACTCGCAAAGAAACAAGAAATGAAATAATTAAGAGAGCGCATGAGGAAAGACAGAAACGAGAGGTATGACATGTTAATTAATCAAGTATTTTTACTGTATTAATTTATGTTTAACATTTAGGAACTAAGAAGAAAGACGAAGAGTACTATTTTAATACAGTCCTGTGTAAGAAGTTATTTAGTACGGCAACACAACAAAAAAGAACAGCGTTACTTGTTTGACCAAACGGAACCTTTGTGTGATAATATTAGTTCTTTGAAATTATTGCTCAGAAGATTGCTGTTCTTTTTTTACCCGCCTGAGGACTCGGTTAGACTTGTAAGTTTAAAATTTCTATAATTTTAATTCAGCTGTATATAGGTTACTCCAAACACAAGACCATGTTCGACAAATTGTTTTGTCCTTGATTGAGTATGTGATGTTAATAAATATGCTTGAGAGAATCAGAGCGAGAATGTACTTTATGATAATTTTGGCAGTTTTTTTAAGGTTTCATGGGTATAAGTAAGAAACCTGTATATTGTCATTCATGCGTCTGTTCGTCTATAGTAGTAGTTTTGAAATTTTTAGAAGTCGCCTAATCGTTTCTAAATAAACTTTTAATTATATATGTAAAAAAGAAAGAAAAAATATAGGCCACCAATATCATTAAAGGTAAAAAGCTGGCACTGCTCACCGCGGCCGTTGACATTAACCGCCGACCGTAACGTCTGGCAGTGACTGCTAGGGTATTTCTTTAAAACTGCCCTCTGTAGCGGCCGACTTTTCTACTAGAGGATAAGTAGTCAGTTGGCTGTTAGTTTTGGGATGGTAAATACCGCGATATTTTGGAAGATAGATATTATTATTAGAGCTTTTATTAGAGGAAGAAGAGCATGATGAAATTATACACGTATCGTCAAGAGCGGTCACAAATAAAATATTTGAAAGTCGGGAAAGCGAAGGATTTTTTGTCACCTTTATAAAGAGTCATTTGTGAAATGATGTAATACATGTGCAGGAAATTCTTCAAGCTTAACCCATCGCAGTTTCATTTTGTTATGAGTATGGTGAGGGATGATGTGTCACAGAAAGTTACCAATGCAGTGCAACTCGACAAGTTGTTCATCGTCATGATCACTGAACCCTTTTCTCGACATTATGCAAGAATCAGTTACCATATGGGTCATTCCATATCAAGTGGTCTGGTGGTCCCTGCTCGACCATCACGGATTTCGATGAAATTTTGTATGGACATTCACACATGTCCCCAACGAACATTGGTAAAGTTTTACGTTCATCCATGCAATACTTGCTGAGATTTAGTAATTTGTTTGACCCCATACCGTAGCCTTCTATGGTATGACTCCCGAGATTTCGGCAACTTTGACACACAGTATCTCTGACAATATTTTGTTGAGAGAAACAAAACTTTGCCAACTTATACAACTTTTTGCGCTGTATTAAACAAAATAATAAACAAATCTTCATGAGCGATTTCCGTGAAGAAAATTTGGATCAAACTTGGCCTAAAAATTTGCAATTCGAAAAAATTTTAAAGTTTGGCTTTTTATACCTCTGAAAGTAAAAGTACGATAAACGTGAAATTTTGCAAATAATAACTTATCAATACAAGGTTAACGAATATAAAATTTCACACTTCAAATATTTTTCATTAGTTCAGGAATTGAGTGTAAAGTTGATGATTTTTGTGAAAATGCTAAAAACAGGGTATATTTAGCCCACTTTTACAAAAATGTACCTTCTGGAAACTGTTTTAAATTATTTTCATTAGAAAGAGCATGTATTAAACCCCCTAAAAAAGTAGGATTGGTTTTTCATCCCTGGTATATAAAGCCTTAGAAATATGGACAAAGTTGAGGACATTGCTATCGAAACGTCATATACTTCAATATGCATTTTTTTACATTGTGTAACTTACCTTTAATTCCTGCTGAAGTTTAAAGTGTACAATTAAAGGATTCCACACACCAAAGCGGCCGCGGTGGCGGCCACGGTGGCGATAATGCAGCGGCCTAACGCAACCTATACAATACAATGAAACCACGCACATACAAGCGTTCCGCTATCTGAGAACGCCACCGACTGCAGCGTTCAGTCTGGTGATCACCAAACACTGGCGGCCAAACTCGACAAGTTGCGTTAGGCCGCGCGATATTCATTGTTTATATACCACAGAGTGAATATATTTAAGAAAATAATGTCGAAAATAGATAATTTAACAGAAAAAATCATAGATCAGTAAAGGATCATTTAATTTTGTATGACTTAGCACATCCTGATTACAAGAATATTAGGAAAATAAATAAAGTGTGGGACGAAATAGGAAAAGTTTTGGAAATTGATAGTAAAGTCTGTTCCAAACGATTAGGCGGAACTAGATTTTGCAATCTAGTTACTTTCATCGTTTAAATAATGCTTTTCAGCCGTTTTGTTTAAGCTTTGTAAATCATACTTGCAACAAACATTTTTTGGTTAAGGTTAATATCATTTTAAAATGTCATTTTCTTTATATTTTGATTTTTTGTGTCATTCTTAATACAAATATCCCATTTATTTATTTTTTGTCATTAAAATATGTAAGAAAATTAATTTAAGTTTGACATATGTCATTCGTTTCCATGGTTTCATTGTTGGAATTTTAAATTTTAACATTCCAAAGGGGGGAAAAAAAAAACATATTATCATACAACTATATACCGTGATTCACTAACTGATCGCTACCGCTACCGCCACTCCCACCGCGTTAGTGTGAGGAGACCTGATCGCTACCGTGGCCGCCACCGTGGCCGCCACCGTGGCCGCCACCGCGGCCGCTTTGGTGTGTGGAATCCTTAATTTTTGTACGCTATATGAATCTGTTAGTCTGCTAGCGGTGGTTCTACACTGATGACATTTTTTAAATATTCTGTTAGTGCTGTCACGCGTCAGCATGTTTTGGGTATAGAATTCTGTACTGTTAGCAGCGGCGGTCGGTGAATAAGGTGACCAAACGTCCCGAATTGGCCGGGACAGTCCCGAATTTCCGCCTTGCGTCCCGATTTTTTTCAGAGGAAATACTTGTCCCGAATTTGGGTTTTTTGCCCCGAATTGTCCCAAATTTTAGAAAAGGTACTTATTTTTAATAATTATTTTTAATATATTTCAACTGAAATTATTTTTACAAAACTTGAACTAAATAAAAACCTACCGAAAGGGTATTTTTTGATGAACAGCTTCTGATTAAAGTAAATTAAAGAAAACTGAGGATTTTTATAAAATGCTTCAAAGCAAAAAAGACCTACTCAAAAAGATCCATAGTTCGGAAAAATATAAAAAGTTTTCTACTAAGTAATTTTAATTGACAAATTTAGAATTCATTTAAAAAATACTGTGATTTTAATAATGTTTCTTTTAATAATATAAGTTAATTATCTGTGATTGAAATTTTTTATTTATTATAAATTATAAATATATATGGTATACAATTTGTATTAAAAAAAATAATAATTAGACAATTATATTTGATATTTGAATAATCAAGCCCTCCTCCACCATATTTGAGCTCCTTCCAGCACCATCAGTTATGTCGCCAGGCCGACAGTATCAATTCCAAGAAGTGACACTGAAGAAAGTGGCTATTAAATTCAATAATAAATAAGCAATCGTTGGAATTTGGCAATTCATACAAACATCATGGACTTCGGCTTGGGAACCATGTAAGATACCCACTTCAGGCTTAGGAACCTAGGATAAGCTGCCCAATCATTAGCTTGGGAACCATACAGATACCCACACAAGGCTTTGGAACCTTAACGAAGAAACCAAACTAGAGGCTTGGGATCCTCAACCAAGAAACCCACCCGTGGCTGGTATTGCACGGCTATCGGGCGTGAACCCTATGGCGATGGGGTTAATGGTTCAAGTTTCTGAACTGGTAGTGACAATGTCGCCATGGATCAACACAATTTAGGTACTTATAATGCCTGTATAAAACAAACAAGATGAAAAATAATGGAATGCATGCGATATTGCGATAGCAGCATGTGATAGAAACGTTCTCAACTTTGTCCCTATTTCTAAGGCCTTATATACCAGGGATGAAAAACCAATTCTACTTTTTTAGGGGGTTTAAAACATGCTCTTTCTAATGAAAATAATTTAAAACAGTTTCCAGAAGGTATATTTTTGTAAAAGTGGGCTAAATATACCCTGTTTTTAGCATTTTCACAAAAATCATCAACTTTACACTCAATTCCTGAACTAATGAAAAATATTAGGAGTGTGAAATTTTATATTCGTTAACTTTGTATTGATAAGTTATTATGTGCATTATTTCACGTTTATCGTACCTTTACTTTCAAAGGTATAAAAAGCCAAACTTTAAAATTTTTTCGAGTTGCAAATTTTTTTTGCCAAATTTGCTTCAAATTTTTTTCACAGAAAACGCTCATGAAGATTTGTTTATTATTTTGTTCAATAGAGCGCAAAAAGTTGTACAAGATGGCAAAGTTTTGTTTCTCTCAACAAAATATTGCCAGAGATACTGCGTCTCAAAGTGGCCGAAATCTCGGAGTCATACTATAGAAGGCTGCGGTATGGTGTCAAACAAATTTCTAAATCTCAGCAAGTATTGCATGGATGAACGTAAAACTTTACGAATGTTTGTTGGGGACATGTGTGAATGTCCATACAAAATTTCATCGAAATCCGTGATGGTCGAGCAGGGCACTTCTCTGAAATCAGACCACTTGACATGGAATGACCCATATCACAAACCGTAGCAAAAATAAATCACCCAAGGCTTCCTCTTGGCCGTCGACTGCTGACTATTGAACTGCTTGTAGAGTGGTCGAGACGCGGCAGTTGGGATCAAACCGACATGACGTTATAGCCGCTGACTGCTGAGCAGTTACAGCGAAATAGTTTCCGTTTAAAATCTCAAAAACAGTTGGATACTGCCAGCAGTTACTTCCAACCGTCGCGGCAGGCAGACCCAGCGAAATAGTACAGTTCGATCATTAATTCTTGAGCGTTACACAATGGTAAACAAAGATTTTTAAAATATCAAAATTGTATTCTAATTCACAGCTGAAAATCCCAATTTAACAAAGAACCAATCAGATTACTTTGTTGGCACGAACGAGGACAACATTGATTTTTTTAAATGGTAACTCATGTTGTGTTTGGTATGTTTGGATAGAACTGTTAAAAAGAAACAACGATTACTTAAACATTTTTTTAATATCTTACGGTTTAGGAATATTTGTATTTTTTATTACAACTTGAAAGTAAAGTATTTTTATCTATAAGTGTCAAAGTGCCTTCCATTTTGTATATTTAAACACTTTTGCATCTTTTCTCTTGAGCTATCTGTAGCTTAGATCATAATAAAAATAAAAATATTTCACTTTCAAGTACTTTCAAGTTGTACTTTCAACTAGGTACGAAAGTGAAATATTGTTCATATCCCCGAGATATTAAATTTTACACCATTTGGGTAATTTATCCCGGTTCACTGACCACTGGTTTATAGTTTACGAGACTTTACATGCCGATTCGACAGAGAACTGATAAACAAATATACCTATTTTACACAGTTCTATGTAAAATTCAATGACGTCTGTGAGCTTCTGATACCCAACGTACGTTCGTAGTTTTTATCTTCGTTTCTTATATTTGAATATATTCAGATAAACTTGATTGTGTGTTTTTGCATATGGAGTGCTTCTATTACAGCTGTGAATAGAACAAGTAAAACAAGACAATAGTTCTTTCTCATCACCTGAACCAATAGCATCACTTAATTTTTGTAACCTCGATTGAACCATTTTTTTTTCTGGCGGGTGTCATTCAAGGACATTCTCCCCAAGTATATACCCCTGGTTCCAAACACTGCGTCGCGATTAGAGAATACAATCCCGAACCTTTTAGTGGGAATTCCGGATTTTTTTAAATATATTCTGGGATTAAACAAGAGTAATAAAGAAAAAAAAAATTTTTTTTTCAAAATTTAATCATTTTTTAGGTTGAATATAATTAGCATAATTTAAATTAGTCTTAAATGTTAGTAATAATTTATTATATAGTTTTTTTATTGGTCAGTAAATATAGATAACTGAATCAGTTTTATTTTTAGGAACAAATAATTATAATTATTACAGTAGTTTATTAATTAGTACAGTACATTTCATAATTAATTTACTCAGTATTCATTTGTTTTCTGAAAATTGTTACTCGGATTTTTTCTCGAATATTCTTATGCATTTGTTGAAATTAGTATTGTTCAAAAATGCATTATTTTTAAAAATGTGTCAACTCCAAGCAGACTTCGTAGTTTGTTACCTGGCAGCCGTAATATACCTGGCAGTTGTAAAATCACCACTTTTAAAGTTTTTTGGGTAAACGTCTGTTTTTCGGCAGATTTGCTTACAATTTATCGTCAGTTTCTCCTTCATTTTTATCTTTGATATTGTTTATCCTCTGAATTAATTTATCTAACTGTTTTCTGCTCATTCCTGAACTAGGAGTTGAATTTGAAGGTAATTCAATATTCCAGATAACTCCAGTCTATTATTAATAATTAATATGTACAAAAATGTTGTTTATAATTTAACTAGGAGAAATGCCCGTCATTCGACGGGGTAAAAGTAATCACTAAATTAAAAAGAAACTCTTGGTACAATATTAAAACAGTGCTGGCGTTTATTGATGATAAGCAGTGTTGAATCCAGACATTTTTCTCTGGGGGGGGGGGGGGAAACTATATGAGCCGGAGGTGAAGTTAGTATAATGAATACAGATGTCTTTCTTCAGGGGGGGGGGGGGTTACATGAATAAGAATTGGCGCACGAGAAAGATTTAAAATACTTACATATAAATATTTTTTCTGGACATATTACGCACAGTATTATTGTATTAACCGTTTTAGTAACAAGTGCTTTTTCTTCAATACGTGCTGCAATACGATATAACCAGTTGAACAATTGAGATTCCAGCGCCTTTATCTATGTTTGTTGGGGGCAATAAAACATTGTAATTCTGGATTTGTTATCCTCAGTAGCGTATCATTTCAGGGCGGAACGTATAACACCAGTATTGTGGTTGTTTTTATGTCTTGAAATGAACATTGTTATCTATGTCACTATTAAATAATATATTAATAAATATATTTTGCTAGGACGGGGGTAGCAGAAATAGTAGAGTGTTAAGTAATTTCTATATATTTTGAATTATTTTTCTTCTCGATATTAACATTTAATAGTCAAAAGTTCTGTTGAAGCGCTTTTTTGTAAGTGCGTAAGCGCTAGGTGCTTCCGTTCCGATTCTGAACTCTGTTGAAACAAACCTTATGAATAGACCTAATATTTGAAGTATCCTTGGAATATTCTCCCCTGCCGTACCAGTCAACTTTCGCTGTACAGACAGTATCGATTACTTTCTTTTGATACTAATATTTTAGTGTTTGATACTTTTTGTTTCGATATTTTATTGCTTTTGATATTTTTGTAGTAGGTAATATTCTACTACAGCACTGTAACTATTACTGAAAATTTTTCCCGGGGGCTAATTTTTGTCACCCGATGGGGAAAAACTCCCTCGGGGACCCCCTTGGATTCAATACTGATGATAAGTCATATACTAAGGCAGCTTTAATAGCAGCGGCCTTAAAATAGAGCCTTGCGGCACATCACAGTTAATATAAAGCGGATCTGATATTGTGTCATTAATTTTTATGTATTGCACACGATTAATTCAATATGACATTATGAGAGCACAACTGTCCTCTTCAAAACCATACTTTTTTAGTTTATCAAACAATATTGCATGGTAGAAACAAGCAAACACTTTACTCGGGTACAATTAGCCTGTTATTAAAAAATCTACAAAAAAACCAAAAAAGAATATATTTCTGACAAAAAATGGAAACAAATGGCATCTTAAATTTAAACAAAATGACAATTTACTAATTTAATAGTTTACTCTTTATATTTACTGATAAAATTTGTTTCTATAATTCAGGCGTTTAAGAAAATTATAAAATTCGAAACAATCCATTCTATATTAATTTTCCTCATAATCAGTGACATCAATGTTACTATTATTAATTGTGTTTCTGAAGCTATAGTCTATTAATTAGTGAAAATCTTCTTTCCCCAGATGCGTTTGTAAAATGTAGCCACAATAGTGCAGTTTCTATGCTTTGTACTATATCTTGTATTTTATTTTTCAGATTAAAGTATGTAACAGATTATTGGATGAACGAGCCATCTTGGTGCAGAGACTAGATTTCGATTCGTCATTGAATTGTTTAATAAGAGGTATTATCGTACTGTGTTTGCAAGAATTTCTGAAAGATGGATCGGTGGATGTCTGTCTTAAATTTATAAACACATTCACAGAACACTCAGATTCCAGAGAAAAGATTGATATTTGGCCTTATCTCGTCAGGAAAAGTAAGTTAAATACATTTTTTTTTAAATATTTTACATGTTCCTATCCGAAGCTCTGAAAATCAAAACTTTTTGAATAATACTCAAAAACTTTTGGAAGCTTATTATAAATAGATAATAAATAATAAAGTAGTTATAGTTTGTTTCATTGGTTTAAGCGGAACTATATTTTGAAATTTAGTAATTTTTAACGATTTAACGTGGCTTTTACTCAAAAGCCATTTTTTTCTCAAAACCACCCTGTATAATTCAAAATTTTACATCTTTTTGTTACTTACCTGAGTTGAAATTTGTCATTAGATTATCTTCTTCAAGAATAGTAATTTTATCATATTTCTTCTGTGACCAAGTTTCTCAAGCATATGTTACTATAGGTCTTGGCAGCGAGAGATAAATTATGGGAAACATTGATGAGAACCGGAATAGTTTAATAGAGATTTTTGATCAAATTAATTTTTCGAAAGATACCGAATTCATTTTATTTTTGGAAAACTATTTTTTTACTTTCATGTAGGTTCTTAATGCATAGATTAACCAACGCTAAATGATATTTAAAATATTATTTTTTTTAATTTCATTTTCATTTTCTTATTTCTCGTTTATGGCTTTTGCTACTCAGACAATTAGTCCGGACAATTGTAATGTTTCATAATGAAAATTTCATACCTAAACGAAATTCGAACCTGAGATCCTAGCAGGGTACGTGTGTTACCATTACGTTTTATTATTTCCCTTTTTTAATTGCAACGTTTCAAACAATTAATTTCTTTCAGATTACTTTAGGCAGTTACGAAGGCTTTTGGATACAAAATCTCACCTAGAATCATGTCTCGTTATGATACATAGGCCACTATCGACCATTCATTTAATTTCTTCACCGGCAAATGTTGAAGTAATACTCTCTGAATTTTGTGCACACTTTCTTTGTCCTACCATAAATGAACAAGTGAAGAATGATTTGATTCCTTATTTAAAAAACGTTAATAATAAATTTCCTTTTGAAGAACTTTTGAAATTTTTAAATGATAGTCATTTGGTGGAAGGAACTACAAATTTATTGTACTGTGTTCTTGCTTTAGAACCAGTACATCATGGTAAGTTTATTTATATTGATTTTTTTATGCTTTAAGGGAATTGTTTGTGATGACTTAAAACATAACTGTGTTCTTTACGTATTATTCACCGGTACATAAAATATAACTGATTTTAAACTCATTTGTCGGTCTGTCTGTCTGGCTGTGTGGTTGAAATTGTTGCCAAACTGCCAGGCCTAGATAATAGTATTTTTACCCAGATATAGGAAAAATAACAAAATGTTTTTCAAATTGTGTATACTATAAATCTAATTGAAAACAAGTAAAAATTCAATACGCGTACCCAATTATATACGGCTATCAAATTTCGGATTTTTCTGTTCTAACTTGTCACTAACTAAACCTAACCTAATTACCTAGTTTATAGATGCACATTACTTCATTCTCCCCCCCATTACCCTAAATAAAATTTGCAGTATAGAGCTCAGTAGGTACGTGTATAGAATTTGAGCCTTGAAACCATTTAAATGTGAATTTAACGGTATAAATTACTGAAATGTCATTATTAAAGTTATTCTTTAAATACGTTAATAGAGCTAAATGTTAACAATCACTTAGATTTTAGAATTAATTCTCATTAAATACCTATACTTATTTAGATTACAGTCTTCAATACAAATTTTGGAAATAAGAAGGCTGAATCGTAAATGTTATGTTTTGACAGAATGAGGTGACGCTTCGCTTAGGCCTAATCTCAACTATAGTGCGTTCAAAGGTGAGTTTGCAGTATAGCTCTTATGGTAAATCGGAGCGGTGTTGCCAAATGTTGTAAAAGTGTCAAATGGGTCAATTATAATAATATGAAAAACTCGTATGATTTACAAAAATCAACTCTTATAAAACTCAAAATAACACTCAACAAAAACGAATAGCCATTTGTAGAATACTGCGTCTTCACAGATCAGCGCGTTTTAGAGCTGGCAACGTCGACAAGCAAGATAGATAGCGTCATTGTGTAAACCCATTAGAGAGTATGAAAAAGAACTACTCCATGTGCCCTGTACTGCAAACTCACCTTTGAACGCACTATAGCTAATGCTTTTTCTCTAACTAGTTGCTTGTGGTTGGAAGCATACGGAACATTAGCCTTTACGTTTTATGTATTGTATCAAACTGAAATGAGATTCCTGGGTTCATCATTACGATATGTGCATTAAATGATTTGTATTGGTACTTACCAACCGATTGATCAGGCATCTTGTAATTAGTCTGGATCTTAGCTGTTCAGTTAAGTTTTTAAGGTGAAGGTTTACACACGTTAAGAAAGACCGTTTAAAATTAATGAATTTGATTTATTAAAAGTAATATTTATAATTAGTTTAAAAGATTAAAATATAGATATTAAAATAATAAAAATATTAAAACAAATATAATCGGATAGACCACCAGAATACCGACACAGTACGTCTACGAATTCAACAACTTAGATCTTAACGCTAACCGGACCGAATATCTTCTGATCTCGTCTTCAGAGAGACGGGTATTTTTATAAGACATTTCTAAGCTTTCTAGGAAAATGGGTTTAAGCATTGTTCAAGGAGATGCTAGTGTTCAAAGTTATTAAGCAACAACTCCGAACAAATGTCTCCTTGAACAATGAACCATTTAAAAATATATTTCTAAAGTTATGTGTTGAAACGTAAGGTTTTTAATTTTATTTTATTATCTGATTTCTCACAAATATGTACCCTTTAAAATCACTAAAAAACGATTGCAACCCCTTACAAAGAAATTCTCGCGACGGGTGGTTTGTGAAAGTTGTCCGGGGGGAACTAACCGATTCGTTACAATATTACTGTATTTCGAATTTTTTAATATTTTGATTTTTTTAGAAACAGCAGTTGATAGTATCCAAGTTTTATCATTCCTAACATCAGACCTGCATAATATAACAAACGACATAGATCTAACAGATGAAGACAGTGATATTGAAGAGATGGAAGTGTGTGAAGAAACAGTAACCATGAAAGATTACTTGATATTACTAAATAATCCGGAGAGGGTGAAGAAGATAATGAACTTCTTTGATCAGAATAGTGATAATGAACAAGTGCTACAAGCGTTAACGAATTTATGTCATAATTTATTGCTAGTTTACCAGGATTCGATACATAAATATATGTAAGTTATAAAATTATTTATTAAGCTTGTTGACTGATGAGTTATGGTTGATTAGTTTAACTGAACAGAGTTACGTTTGGATAATTTTCTTTCATTTATAGTGTTTTCCAATAGGCAATAAAACGAGCGGTAAAATGTGCACTAAAAAACTTGATTATAAGCGCTTATAATACATTGAAAAATAACAAAAATATGCCCTAAAACATGAAGATATGGTACCATCTGCACATTTTGCCCCCTAAGGTTTTTGTAAAATATTCATTAATTAGATAAAATTAAATTGATTTCAAAATTGATGATACTGGTTAAATAAGAAATTACGGGATAAATTAAAATAACTGAAATTTTGCTGAAAGGTATTAGCCAGGTACAATTTAACCAAACAGTCGGACACTGTATTAAGATGGAATACAAAAATTTTAATCACAAACATTAGACCGTAAATGACAGGTCTGGACACGTTTGTTCACAAACACGGACAAATTCATAATCATACCGAAGTCCCTTGGAACATTTTCCTTTGAAATACTGAAACCGAATGAATAATATTTTCTGATGTGGGCAAACTTCTTTTGCCTTAAACTTTTGTTTAAAGGCAAGCAAAAACATATTTACTTTTAAAGTTTGGTTTATGGGCAAGTGATTTTTAATTTTTGCATCAAGCAAGTGTTTAAAAACATTTGTATGTGAACATTGTTTGTAGATTTGTACTAGGCTTTAGCACAATTTTTCCCAGCACCTTTCCTACACTTTCTTTCACTGATATATAATTTTTCTTGAATGATCCTCATCAGTTTATAATGGATACTGCCCAACAATCTAGACAAGACCTTTCACTTTGTTTTTAGTAAAGAAGGTCGGTGTAACTTGTTGGTGGAGGACCTTGACGTATTGTTAATATTGGAATTACTTGAATAGGTGTGTTGGAAATGTTAATAGGTTGGTTTATATGCTGTCTCTACGTGGTACATTCTTATATAAACTATGGACTTCCATAAAGGCTCATAAAAGTGATGAGGCACTTGCTCAACAATACAGTTATTCGCTGGGATCATGGAGTTCATCTCATGTGTCCATTGCAGTCTTTTGTTGTATGTTTACCTTGTACAAAGCTACCTTAACCGATACAGGTAAGAAATATTAACTACAAGGATGGGATGAAAAATGGTGCGAACTAGGCATAGACATTGTCAGTAAAATTTTATTTTGTTCTGACATTAAGTTTGGTTTTGACAGTAGTGAGAAGCAATCAGTGTGGTTTTGTTTATGAAATGGAAAATTTTAAATATCGGCAGTAATGAAGTATTGGGTGAGGATGCCCTTTCGTATGCAACCATTTGTCTTTGGGTGATTGAGTTCAAGAGAAGAAGAACCAGTTCAGAAACAGCCACAACACCCCAAATTGTTGACAGACTCCGCTATGTTGTTTTAAAAGACCGACAACTTAAGTTGTCAGAGGTAGCAGAGTGAAAACTTTATTTTAACCAAGGAATTGGCTATGCGGAAGCTATTCTCAAGTTGGATGCTGCGTTTACTTTCTGCGGAGAACAAACTTATTCGACGTCAGGCTGGTTTGGATAGATTTCATAAAAATCCGGTGGATGTTTTGGGCCGTTTCGTGACCATGCGTGTGACATGGGTCCAATATTACATGCCAGAGACCAAGGAATAGTTCATAAAGTGGATTCAACACGGTTCTCCAACTCCAAAGAAGGCGAAAGTGATTCCATTAGCCGGAAAAATCATGGCATCACTTTTTGGGACGCGAAAAGGCTCTTATCGACTATCTCCTAAAGGGCCAAACAATTAATAGACAATATGACACCGGCCTTCTCGACCGTCAAAAAAAATAATTAAATTTCATTCGCACCAATTTTCATCCTGCCCTTTTACTTTTAAGATTTAATTAAGGATTTTAATTACCACGCTGTTACGTCGTTATTGACGAGGTAACGATCTTGATGTGTGTACTACGATTTCGAAACCAGGCCAGGGCAAAGATGTACGAGGTTTGATAAAAAAATTCGCGACTAACGTCATAAAACTTTATTTATAAGAAATTATTTACATTTATCGCCTTCGAAATACCGCCCTTTTGCAGCTACATATCGCTACCGGCATTTTTAGGGTTTTGTAGGTATGACCAAAAAACCCTTATACCGTCATTTTGTCGTTTGTCTGTCTGTCTGTCTGTCTGTCTGTCTGTCTGTCTGTCTGTTCGGTAAAAATTGTAGCCAAACGGCTAAACCTAGAGAGTTGAAATTTGGCATGCTTATACAACTCTTTGACCCGCACATAGGAAAAATACAAAAACATCTAAAAAACATATCTCCCTAAAAATATAAACAAATATGTGCTCATCGAAAAAAAAAATATTTTTTTTTAATTCTGAGTAGGGTATCAAATGAAAGCCCTTGGTACGTGGATTAACGATCAAATTTTTATTTTTGCAAAATAAATTATTTTGAAGCGATTTTTGCCAATATTGTGCGAAAAAAATTTGGTCCCACACCCTGTAGCCCAGATGGTTTAAACTAAAAATCTGAAAAAATTCTAAGTAATGTACATTGGTGTGAACCGGAATAGTTCAACAGGAATTTTTGATCAGATTATGTTTTTGGAAAAAAAAGCATTTTTTGTGTTTTTTTGCTAATAATGTTGACAACTTATAGTTATATAATATGCTAAACAGTAACGTGTTTCTTGGTGCTGTGGCTAAGATACTAGCGTTCTGCCCAAGAATTCATATTCGGACTCAGTCCTACGTGAGGAGACAATATTATTTTTTATTTTTTTTTTTGCATTTTTATATTGTTTAAATTATTTTTTCAAAATTTGAATTATATTTTGGCAATTGTTGCATTTAATTTTTAATAGCGTAAATTTAATAACCAGTGGAAATTGTTGAAATTATAATTTAATTATATATTTGAATGTACACGAAATCGAAGGGGAGGAGCTATGACTAAAAACAACCAATGGAAGCCATAGGCGCAATTTTCAAAATCTTAATGAACCTTGATATATAAAAAAAAAATACTGCACATCTTTAAAAACTTAAATAATGGTAATAGGCATTCGATTTAAAATTCATAAAAAAATATTTTGATATAAAATTTGTTTTGGCATCCCAAATAATCATCATTCACTTACTAAATACCTGCAAAACCCTGAAATGTGTGAAAATTCACACTTCACATCAATTTTTATTTACACTTCTGGAAACACATTTTACACGCAGTTTTTGGATTCGCTTTTAGAAGAGTTTTAGTTTTGGGAAAATAATAGTCACACGGGGTGAAGTCATGCCAGTATTGTGGACAGGAAACGAGAATAATTTTGTTCTTTGCCAAAATTGCCGAATCATAAGGCAAGTATGAGTTATTGCGTTGTCGTGGTTCGATAATAGAGAGTTTTTGCAAGCGGTATAAATACATAACGAAACATTATTTAAAATCAAAGTCGTAGTATATTTATCGTTGTACTGAAAAACAGTTTTGCAGTTTTCACGTTCAGCGCTTCCCTTAATACATGATAAGTATATATTTAAAATAAAAATGTTATTTTATGTAATAAAATATACAATACAACGTATATAGGTCTATAAAAAACCATTTACCGTTGTAAATATTTTCAATTATCTCTCTTAGATTATGACACACAACGTAAAAGCTATACGATTGACCTAAATCAAAGACGAACACTATCATTTGGAATACGTTAAAAATAACCCTACGTGTGCGCAATTAAATTTTTACGTGATTTTAACGTACAGCGGACCACGTTATAAGATTTGCAATAACTCTCTAATGCTTATAACGATAAATGCATTATTTTGCGTAAGACTGCAAAAGCACTTTCATCGCTCGAAAAACTTTAATCGCCATAATATTTATTGCTTTACACTAAAGCCGCATTCAGAGCTCTTAAATCAATGGCTTATAGACTGTATCTTGTACTCTGTTTATTGTCACTAACGAGTTTGTTATATGGTAAGACGTGCAACCGTTCAGACCTCTAAATTTAATTCGTTGTTCGTTGTGGATTGTGGATAATTTTCTAAATTTATACCTAGTGAGATGTTTTAATGAGGGACATATAAACACATTGGCTATAACAGACATCGTAGATATTGTATGCCTTTACATAACCTATCAAAATGTCATCATTAACAAGTCTTGCTGAAAATTATAAAGACGGACAGTAAATATGATCAATTTAGGTAATTAGGTTAGGTTTAGTTAATTAAAATCTAGGAAAGCAGAATTATAAAAACGGTAATAAATAATAAGCATTTTACGAAGGCATCGTAGTTGGTTTAAAGACACACAGATGTCGGGATATTCGTAACTCACTAATTTGTATCGGCTGTAACGCTACATAGAACGTTAAAACAATGTATAAAAACATAAGTCACAACGTAACAACGAACAGTCTACAACTTGTTAATTTAAAGAGCTCTGAATGCGGTTTAAATGGTAGCTAAACACGAAATGGCATACTAAAAAATCCCTTATTGAAATTTACTATGGGTCGTGAATATTGACCGAATAGGTACCGCCACGTAACTATGCGATTCGTGAAAACACAATATGGTCGAAATAGACGCGTCTAGCAGACCTTAAATTTTATCTATGTTGTTTCATGTTTTTTATGGATATTTCATGTCTGACAATTTGATCTTATAACCTAATTTCAACCGAATAACAAAGTTACTTTCGAAATGTAGGAAAACATTTTAAGTATTTATTTTAGTTGCTTTTGATCATAATATGTATTTTTCAATTATATTATAAATACTTTTTTCACAAATATATATTTGATTTAATTTAACCCCAAACTCTCTGGGACTGGACTTCAAACTTAGTTTTTAAAATAAAAAATGTCATGGCTTTCTAGACAATGTTATATCGTAATATACAGGGTGTTAAGTAAATGTCTGGCACAGTTTAAAAGATAGCATGGTGACGTAGAATGCAATCGATTTTTCCTTTGCCAATTTTCTCTAAAATGTGAATTTCGTCCAAAAATAAGTAAATAAAAAGATGCCCCAAATTTTGAAAATGACTGAATTTTTTTAATTTTTCATATTAATCCAGAAGTTGTGTAATTGCCATAGAGAAAAAATATTTTAATTGTAGTTCAATAATAGAATATCAAAGTACGTGTACGTCGTAATCTAAAATTTTGTTCCGATTTTGTTAAAAAAATGGCACATTACACAATTGATGAATATGCATTTTGTTGAAATAAAATTACGGTATTGTTCCCATGGTTTCTATTTATCAGTCACATATGTGATTGTAGTAACAGACAAAATATTAGTGGTTCCTAAACGGTGGTACTGCATCGATTATCAAGCGATATACGCATCTTATCCAAAAATGGTTGAGGACTTTTTAGCTCTAAATAGGCCAACAATGCTGCCTTTAAAATTGTACCGGACATTTACCTAACACCTTGTATATTTTGAAAATAATAATATAAAATAAAGTAAAATAAAATACCCTTCTTTCTTTTTCGTTTGTGAAATATTTTCAGGGGGGTTTCGGAAAAGTTGTCACTACTTAAGGATAAGTAGTGGTAAGATATATAGGTAGTTTGCGGCCCATGTGAGTTGCAGTTATATAGAAAATGGACTAATATATGATATTTTTGTTTCCAGATGCAATATTTAAAAACGACGATCTGTGTTGTATATCAGAAGTTTTAAGAAATATATCGTTAAATTTAATCGATATCGCATTTCCTATGTGTAGATCTAACATGGTAAGTACATTTAAATATAATAATTTAACACACTATCGAGTCTATTCTGTATCTTTTGTGGTTAAAAAGATTAGGTTAAAAATGATGGTTAAAAAGAAAATTTTAACTAGGCGTTAAAATGTTAACCTTGTTTCTTATTCTGGTTATAACCCAAGCGTTAAGTTCTAACTTTTTAACCTTATGGTTAAAATTGTGTTGTGAAATTATCTACAAGGGAAGGTATTTGGCTTGTGTAAATATGGATTTAATGTAAACATGTGTTATGGTTGAATCGTGAATCAACAACGATCAAATATAATAAATCTATATTGCGCAAATGTACAATATTTACGCGTTTTTATTTTTTTTTATACATAATTAATTATAGGTGCAGAATGTAAATAATATAATATTACCATAACATGCAAATGTATCAATATTTTTTATCTCTTTTCTTTCTACATTATTTTTATTTTTAAACAAACAGAGAAATCAAAATTTATAAAAGTATCACAATTTTAAAGTTTTAAATATTTAATTGCAATATATTGGGAAATCTTTTGGTTCTTCTCGGATTTTCAAACAACATTTGTACAACGAGATATTTCGTAGAAGTTTTAGACAAATGAAAATATTTTAAAATGTTTTTTCATGTAAATTAAAAGGGCACTCATATCACGCAGTTGCCTTTGTTTAATTCGAACTGATCTCCTAAAAAGCACTTTTATATATTTTTTATTCACCTATATTAATTTTTTACTTATTAACCTCTTGATGTTCAATTTGTTCTAGTAATAATTGGTTAAAAAAAAAACCGACTTGCCATGATTAATTCTAAAAATGCATTTTTTCTGGCTATTTGACGTTTAGAGGTTAAAATTACAGCTGGTTAAAAGTTAACGCCATGTATTTGGCTGGAGTTAAAATTCCGATTATAACCTACTGAATTAATCATATCGAGGTTAAAATTGAAACGTCATAGAGTTACAGAATAACAAAATATTGTAAAGCGTGGTTAAAATTTTTTAACTTCGACCTTGAGGTTAATTTTTAACTTTTTAAGATACAGAATAAACCCGTTTATGCGGCTTCAAGCAAGCGTGTCCTATGTATGTAGCATGGAAATTAACGGTTTACGTTCGGAACTTTTGAATAATGGCGTTAGTTATTGCGTAAGGATTTTTGAAGAGTGATATTACTGGTTATTAGTAATTATTTCTACCGCGATTTGAACTATAAAAAAAGAGTTAAGTGCAGATATGTGTTCTATTTCCGCATCTGATCCGCAGCTACACATCCAAAATACGTATCCGCACAGTTTAAATAATAAGTTATCCGCATGCGCGGAAAATTGGCGGATATCCGTGGATTTGCAGGGCTGTAACTAAGAGGTACACATATGACCCTCGGTTAGGTTTGGTTTTGAGACAGTCAGATTTGATTTTAGCGCTCTGAATGAAAATACAACTTTCTTTCAAAAAAAATAAAAATGTTTGGCGTAGCCGTCTGATATTGCTTGTAGTTCCAAAATTATAACTCATTTTTAAGAATACATGCACTAAAAGTGTTATGGATAGATCCGACTCAAAACATACAGGGTGTTTGTTTGAAACGGGGCACCCCGAAAATCTCCTTTATTTGTAAAGATACAAAAAATCATCAGAACAAAAGTTAAACTAGACAAAAAGGCCCATCTAAAGGTTACTATAAGAATTCTGAGGCACTTCCGGTTTCACCGGAAATGGTGTCAACTTTTGATCTAGTATAGAGAATCGATAATTTTTTTTTTTCTAAAAATACATTAAATTAGCTTTACAATGACACCAAAAAGCCATATTTTTATGTTAACCATTTCAAAATGGCGACCATTTATTTACAAAATAATAATCAACATAAGTTTTACAAAGTTGAACGTATCAAGCTTTGAAAACTATAAAAAAAAGAAACATAATATCTCTAAAATAAACTATTTGACTATTTAGAAAAAAAAAAAACTTGAAAAATTATTTTACAAAAAAAAAAAAAAAAATTACAAATGTTCTATCAAACCACCATTATTGTCCACACATTTTCTCATTCTTAATAAAAACTCTCCCATCGCCCTTATAAGAGTACACTCTTGGATATCCCGGATTGCACTTCTAACCCTTTCTTCTAAATCTTCTATCGTCGTTGGTGTTGTCCGATACACTCTATCTTTTAAATA
This sequence comes from Liopterus haemorrhoidalis, assembly GCA_963971575.1. Taxonomy (NCBI): domain Eukaryota; kingdom Metazoa; phylum Arthropoda; class Insecta; order Coleoptera; family Dytiscidae; genus Liopterus; species Liopterus haemorrhoidalis. The sequence goes on from OZ020611.1 coordinate 163,198,866, forward strand.
CCCCCAAACGAAAAAATCTAATGGCGTGAGATCCGGCGATCGTGCAGGCCAGGGATTAAGTGAATGTGTTCCAATCCATTTATCTGTGTATTGGCCATTTAAATAGGCACACACGTTTCTAGCGTTATGAGCTGGTGCTCTATCTTGTTGGAACCACATTCCTATCCTATCAGCAAGTGGTAAATCATCCAACAAATCCTCCACTTCATTTTGTAAAAAATTTAAATACCTGTTAACTCTAAGGCTGCTATGGTAAATAATTGGGCCTATAATTTTTGTCCCTAGAATTCCCAGCCAAACATTGAAACCAAACCTGTGTTGGAATCTGGAAGATCTTAATTCCCTGGGATTTTCCGTCGACCAACGTCTTACATTATTCTTATTGAATAAACCATTTCTGGTAAAATTGGATTCGTCCGAAAACATTATTTTATAATGGAAGCGAAACCTTCCAGGCTTTCCATTATGAAACACCGCATTCTTTTGCAATCTCCCGCACTGACACTTCCGAGTCGTAGTGGACGTAAGCCAATATTCTTTCTTCGTCATTTTCTACATGGTTGGGCTCTTTCTGGACGTCGTTTTTGAATTTCGAACGAACCTCGCTGGCTTAATTTGTTCACTAATTTGGCAAAATACTGCCTTCTCGGCTGAGCTCTATCAGGATACCTTTCCTGATAGAGTCGCTGGGCCCTAACCGCATTTCTTTGACACTCTCTGTATATCAGAACCATATCTGTCATCTCTTCGTTGGTATATCGTACATAAACCATAATTAGGTACAAATAACGACTTACTACCAATTAATACATTTTTTTTTTCAAACAAAAATAAGCAAAATTATTAAACTCTTGTTATTTATAAAACATTTAATCGAAAAATTAAAATTTAAGTTATTTCATATAATAACTAGTTATAACAGTTTATTTTAGAGATATTTTGTTTCTTTTTTTATTGTTTTCAAAGCTTGCTACGTTCAACTTTGTAAAACTTATGTTGATTATTATTTTGTAAATAAATGGTCGCCATTTTGAAATGGTTAACATAAAAATATGACTTTTTGGTGTCATTGTAAAGCTAATTTAATGTACTTTTAGGAAAAAAATTATCAATTCCTGTGCTAGATCAAAAGTTGACATCATTTCCGGTGAAACCGGAAGTGCCTCAGAATTCGTATAGTAACCTTTAGATGGGCCTTTTTGTCTAGTTTAACTTTTGTTCTGAAGATTTTTTGTATCTTTACAAATAAAGGAGATTTTCAGGGTGCCCTGTTTCAAACAAACACCCAGTATATGTATGTACCAATCCGTTATAATAAAAAATGATTAAATATTTGAATTAATTATGTTGCAGGTTCCAGCGACTCCGGAATTATTACATTTGTACAAATCCTGTCTTCATGCGTTACGTATTGTATATACCCTTGATCTCCGAAAACACTTTTGTAAAGCAGGGTTCTGGACGAAGAAGAAGGTACATATATCACAAGATTTATCCAAAAGAAACTATTTGTCGAAAACATTAAGACCATTCCATGGCATTGTTAGTGAAGAAGAAGGTAAAATAATCACAAACATTTAATAAGATCTCGTATATCCCATAGAATACGTCCGATTTTAATATTACGTAAATACAATTATCTCGAATATACAATATTTCCACCCCGCCTACAGTTCATTTTAAATGAGAATATAGTAGTTAGTGTTGCAAACCGAATACGATTTACATACTGCAAATGCTGTATTGTGAAGAATTTTAATAAAGTCCGTTTCTTTTAATTGTGTGGAATTAGATTTTGGTAGGATTGATAAACTACATAGGTGTACAACTTTGCTTCCGCCGTTTTCCTATAGATTGCTTTAGCGGTAAGTAGTGGTCGAAATAAATAGATCATATACGTCATGCAATAAACTTGGGTATCCGTCAACATAACCCCATAAAAACATTAGTCGATTTCTGTCTGCATCATGAAGTTATTCTCGATTTTAGTTTACGAGCCAAATTCTCGTCATTTGCGAAGATTTTAATTTTCTGCTTCAATATGAAGAAATCTGCGGCTGAGGTTCATCGAATGCTTTCAAATACTTATGGTGAGGCCGCTATTGTGAAAGAACGTGTCGTGAGTGTGCAACGCTTCAAGAACGTTGATTTTCATGACAATGCTCGACCCCATGTTGCGAAAGTGGTCAAGACATACCTGGAAACGTTGAAACCTGGAAACGTTGAAATGGGAAGTCCTACCCTACCCGCCGTATTCTCCAGAAGTTGCTCGCTCTGACTATCACTTGTTTCGATCGATTTGGTACACGGCCTGGCTGACCAGCACTTCCGGTCTTATGAAGAAGTAAAAAATTGGATCGATTCGTGGATCGCTTCAAAAGATGACCAGTTTTTTCAACGCGGGATTCGTATTCTGCCCGAAAAATGGGAGAAAGTAGTGGCCGGCGATGAACAATACTTTGAATCATAAATGTATAACCAGTTTTTTACAATAAAGCCTCGAATTTCGGGAAAAAACGGCGGAAGCAAAGTTGTACACCTAATATACAGGGTGTTAGGTAAATGTCCGGCACAATTTTAAAGGCAGCATGGTGACGTAGAATGCAATAGATTTTTCCTTTGCCAATTTTCTCTAAAATGTGAATTTCGTCCAAAAATAAACAAAAAAAAGATGCCCCAAATTTTGAAAACCACTCACTTTTTTTAATTTTTCATATTAATCCAGAAGTTGTGTAGTTGCCATAGAGAAAATTTGATATTCTATTATTGAACTACAATTAAAATATTTGTTTCTCTATGGCAAACGTTTAAGCGGAACTAGATTTTAAAATACAGTAACTTTTATCGATTGAATCGGAATTTTGTTTAAGCTTTGTAAATCATACTTATATTGAACATTTTTAGGTTAGGGTGATTCATCGTCATTATAAAATTTTCATTACCTTTTGATTTTTTGTCATTCTTAATGCAAATATCTCATTTGTCAAAATTTATATATTCCAAAATTTTTAAAATGTATTATATATTTAATTTTTTATAATAAATATCACTTAATAATAAATACCACCGTGAAACATGAAATAACATAGGCAAACTCTGTGTTCGTGACAACTTTAAAAACGAAACTCCCGTTTAGTTCCACTTAAACTAAAATAATTATCTGTATATATTTCGAATACAATATATTTATATTCAAATAACCGTTAACGTTGACACAAAGCCTATTTGTTTTGGCCATTTTGCTTAAGCGGAACTAGACTTTGAAATCTAGTAACTTTTAACGATTGATTTAATCGTTAAAAGTGACCTCGTGTCGACTTACGAAAAAAAATCCCGTTTTGTTCTGTTTAAACATAATGGACAGACTAAACTTATAAACATGGTTACATGCTAAACCAATCTGAAACAAAGTCAAAACAGCTCCTCTCTTCTTACACACTTTATTCATATTTGAAATGAGCTATAGCTTTAAAATTCTACTAGTCATTTGTGTCATTTACAACAATTCATTTGATTCATTATTTGCTTATTTGATTGTTGTGATATAGCGTTAACCGAGGTCTTAATTTTATGGAACTATAATAAAATGTAAACTACGTTATTTATTATTTTTTTAGATGAGTATCTACCGCCATTACTGACGACAGAACAAAGATCATTAGCGATATTACAGCAATTACCATTTTTAGTAGAATTTAATAATAGGGTGCTTCTTTTACGGGACTTGTGTCGTTCTTCAATGAATAGTTCTACAAATGGCCACGGGTTTAGTCATCGAGATTTTATGGCAGACAGTGCTACCATCATTAGAAGAACGCATTTGTATGAAGATGCATTTGAAAAATTATCACCAGAAAACGGTAAGCAACATTTTTAATTATGCGTAAAGTTCTGCCGAATTTTTACCCATATACTTACTACAAAATAATTAATGCCATACAGTAGACAATTCAACCATGCAAAGGACGGAAAATGAAAAAAGCTAGCAAAAAATGTACAGAGTGTTTCAAATTGTTGGAAAGTCACGTGACTAAGTAATATTCCTTATTTTAAAATTTATGTCCGTGTCCCAAACTCAGAATTCTCTTTTATTCTTGCATGAATACGATCAGAGCCAGATTTGCTTCATTTGCGTCTCTAGACAGAAAGTATCTTTCTCTATCAGAAAGCCCTCTTCCTCTCCCGGTAGCAATAAATATGATTTATGGAACTTCAAAAGCGCCATTTTGTTCGGCGCCCCTAGGTAACTGTCTAGTTTTGCCTGTGTATATATCGGGTGCTGAATGTGGTATTTGTGTTCGTTTATTATTTATTTGACGTAATTTCCACATTTGCTTCTTGTAGTTAAGAGGGGATCTTTACAACTTGGCGACTGACTAAAATCGTCGGTAGCTAAAAGTTAAGAATCGACACTTTCTTTTTGTGTTTTTTTCACGACTAGGTACCGATTATTCTGATGATAATCTCTAGTTTTATAATTACCAAATGTGTTAACATGTATTAAATATTATTTTTAGAACCGGATTTAAAACAGAAAGTTAGGATACAATTTATAAACACTGCTGGTTTGGATGAACCTGGTATTGATGGTGGTGGAATATTTAAAGAATTTATTAATGAAGTTTTAAAAACTGCGTTTGATCCAAATAGAGGATTTTTCTTATTAACCAATGATAATTTATTGTATCCAAATCCTAATGTACATTTGATCGTTGAAGATTATTCTAAGCATTATTTTTTCATCGGACGACTTGTAGGAAAGGTAAGAAACATCCTAATTTGGTATATTTAATTTAAATTTATGTGATATTTATTGTTTTAGGCTTTATTTGAAAATATTTTAGTTGACTTGCCGTTAGCAGAATTTTTCTTGGAAAAACTGTTAGTAGAACGAGTAGATGCCCACCATTTAAGATCTCTTGATCCGGTGCTGTACAAGAATCTTCTTTTCTTAAGAGATTATGTTGCGGAGGTCAAAGATCTTGGATTAGATTTTACTGCAGCTAGCAACGACCTTGGAGAAACGAGGGTAATTATATTTTAACTAGTGCACCCGTTGCCAACTGTGTTGGCAAACACATCATTACCTTAATGTGGAACTTGCTCGAGACCTCAGACTTCTTTCTCTAGCCATACCCCTTACTTCATCCAATTCAAATTGAATCGACTCTTCGCCCATTATTAAAAACTGGACATATAATGAGTATTATTTCGAATTATTTATTCATTAACTTTTTAAGATGGGAAAACGATTCATATTCACTCAGTGCATTACATTTATAATGTTCCCTCTATCTTGATACACCACCTTTTATATTATGTATATAGAATTGTTTACATATTTATGATATTTTTTTATAAAAATGTAAAAAACTTCGATTTCCTAAGATTAAAGTGTAATCAATAATAATAATAATAATAATAATAATAATGTCGATAGAGTGGATACATTTCAAACGTGGCGTTTTCCAGGGAGATTCCCTAAGCCCGCTACTATTTTGCATCTCACTTCTTCCTCTATCGATCGAGCTTAGGCGCGGCAGTGGCTACATGGCGGGTCCTCCGTCGAAGCGTAAGCACAAAATTACCCATCTCTTTCACATGATTTGAAGCTCTACGCCTCGAACGAGAGGAATTTGCAGACCGCCTTAGATACTGTTGCTGAGTACACTGCCGCGATAGGTATGCAATTCGGGTTGGAAAAATGCGCTGTTTTTCATATCTACAGAGGAAAAGGTTTAGACAACGGTGAAGACGTTCAATTGGTTGATGGGAGCATTATAAAACATCTTAATGCCGAAGGTTCTTACACATTTTTAGGCATCAGTGATGTCACTCTTATTAAGCAGGCCCTTCGCAGCAAGTATATGGCACGACTTAGGCAGATATGGAGATCATGTCTGTCTGGCAAGAACAAGATCGCTGCCACAAACATGCTTGCTGTCCCATTAATTTCATACACTTTTGGTGTAATGAAATGGAATGTTGATGATCTTAAGGATCTCGACAGAAGAAACCAGAAAGATCATGAACATCAACCGAAGTCTTCACCCGAATCTTCTGTGCAGCGCATTACCTCCCTCGTCAAATGGGGTCGAGGATTACTAATCTGGAGTGTTTGCACGATCGACTTCGTCCTGGTTACAGCTAACAGTATCCTCAGAAGTCAGGACCCACTATTAAAATTCGTTAGTGAACACGAATTTAGTGGCAAGGGGCGTTTCTTTACCAGGCAGCGCGAAGAGCAGCAACGAGATTTAACCTGGCAGACTTGAGTCCCGCCAGGGAAAACGCTTGAGTACAACTCTTTCGGGAGGAGTACAACAGAGTTACCGGTTCGGTGAAACGAGGCGAGACAGACATGTTGATAAAAGAACACATGAGTAAAAGTATGCACTCTGTGTTCTTAAAAACATATAAAAGTCTAGAGTTGTCCACCGAACTCACGTTCTCGTTTCTTAAGTCTGTTGGTTTGAGATCGGAAACAGAAGGTTTTGTGTTTGCGTGTCAGGATGGTGTTATAAATACTTTGGCGTACAGGGCCCGCATATTCCAAATAGCGGAGTCCACACTCTGTAGGTTGTGCCACCACCATCCTGAAACAATATGCACATTCTGTCTGCTTGTCCATCTCTTGCAGCGTCGAGCTACGTGTCTCGACATAATGCTGCTCTCCGCGTGCTCTACTATCATCTTAGACATGCCTATGGTATTGACCAAATACCGGTTATACCGTACGTCCCTGCTGACATAGAATCGGTGGTGGAAAATTCCAAGTGCCGAATTTTATTGGAATTACTCCTTCCCCATCTCGAGGTTACTGACAGCCACTAAGCCGGACATAACCCTCCTGGATATCGAGACCAAACAGATGTTTCTGATCGAATTCTCAAGTCCAGCTGAGAAGAATATCTCTCTCAAGGAGGAGGAAAAAGAGGTCCAAGTATATGGACCTCTTGTCCGAGCTTAGAACGCTGTATCCCGTGTATAAATTAAGCTGGTAGTCCTGATAGTTGGTGTTTTGGGTGGCATGAAAGCCTCCTATCGAAGGGAAATCGAGTCTATTCCCGCCTGTAGATCTTCTGCAACTCTTTGATCTGAAGGATGCAGAAAGCAGTGCTGCTCGGGTCGCTCCGCATTGTGCGGGCACTGGATCTGGCGTAATTTCCGCGGCTGCATATCGCCAGGGTTTGGGATGCAGTCGTGGTGTATTTAGCTCCACTAGTCTCTAGTATGACGCGGCTCAAAAGGTTGCTGACGTTTGAGATTAGTGGACGCTTGTCAAGACCTGACAAACCCCATAATAATAATAACTAGCTGGAGTACCCGTAGTTCGTACGATTTTATAATGCACATTTTTGTTGTTAAGTAAATGATAAATTAGATTTTTCAATCTTATAAGTAACACTCTCCTTGCCCCCTAAATAATCTTATTAAAAACTGTATTGAAGCGAAGATAAAAAGTATTTTCTCATACACATTTTTGATGTGAAATAAATAATAGGTGAGATATTTCAAGATTTTAGTTTGGGGGTGTTCCCCCTGTAATAGCCAAATATTCATCCAATCGAAAAAGTATAGGGATCTAAAAGACATAAATATATATTTTGTTCTTTTTATAAATAATTTTTGTCATACACGTTTTTGCTGTTAAGTTTATAATAAGGGAGATATTTCAAAAGTCTAGCTTTAGGGTGCCCCTCCCTCCGTAACTACCCAAATATTCACCTAAATGAAAAAATGCGTAAAAAATATTTTTTATTATTAACTATTTTTGTCACATATGGTTTTGCTGTTAATAATAAGATATAAGCTGTTCAGCTGTTCACTTTTGTAAGAAAAAACTAACAGGATTTTTTTTTTTTCAGTAATTTATACCTTTGAAATTGTATATCATGTTGGTATTAAAAAATGTCAATTTGACATTTGCCGTAACAAAAAAATATATTATGTGTCTTATTTTGTAATACGTAACCAACAGGGAATGTTCAATTTTTATGTTGTATATTGACAATACATTTATAATATTAGCATAGTATTGGTTCACACGTATACGCCAAAGTCTGTTTACAACACAAAAGTCACCAAAGTAACCAGATCTAGTTTCGTATTACAAATTGAGACGGATTATATCTAAATTATAATGATCATAACCCCCAAATCTGAAGTCTGATTTACAGTACAAGACATTTTTTAAAATGACATCTAATACCCTATAAAAGTAACCAAAATAACTAGATCTGGTTTGTCCTTACAAAAGTGAACAGCATATATATGTAAAGTCTGTTCCTTTGGTTTAGGCGGAACTAGATTTTCAATTCTAGTTACTTTTACCGGTTGATTGAAGCTTTTGATCATTTTATTCAGGAAAAGCCAACTTCAATATATATAAAAAATAGCTAATAACAACTTATAGAAATAAAAATTCCGGTTAGTTCCGCCTAATCATATGGAATAGACTGTATATTTTTGTTAAAAAAAAAAAAAAAACGTAATTGGAAAACTTCATTGAACAGAAAAGATTTGTTTTCTTACTATAAACAATTTTTGTTATAAATATTTTGCCTATGTGCCTTATAGCCTATGTGCGGATCTTGTATTTACTCTTATCATCATACAAAATTACGTGAAAATATGTCCAGCTGTTTTTGCTTGTATCTCTGACAGACAGGCACAAACATTGATTTTTTTTACGGATATCGTCTTATAATCATCTAAAAAGTATAGAAACCAAATATGAGGCCGAAAAAAAAAATGGATATAACCTACACTTTTTTTAATATAGATTATTATTATTATAAGTAGATGATATACTAATAAGTAACTTACGTAAAAAAAAAGTATACGGGTCAGAAAACGGTTATCTCGCAGAAAATCACTAAGTATTACACAAACATTTCCTTTCTCTATTTTCTTCCACAATTACAAACTTAGTTTCATCGCCCCAACCAGTAATTTATAATAAAAATGCCGGTTGAAAACAAGGTTGCTAACTACTTGACTAAAAACTAATCTTTTGAAACTTTTTAGTAGATGTTTAATACCTAAAAATAGTGTTGGGAGTAATTAACTTTATGCATTGTTGTAGTAACTGTATATGTTTTTAATTGTCTTAAACCATTCTTATTTGTTTAAGGTGAAAGAATTAAAACCAAATGGACAAAACATTCCAGTAACAAATTATAACAGGTTGGAATATATTCATCTTTTAGCGGACTATAAACTTAATAAACAAATCAAGAAGCAGTGTGCTGCTTTTCGTCAGGGTTTAGATTCAGTAGTACCACTATTGTGGCTTAAATTATTTAGTTATCAGGAACTGCAAATTATAATTGGTGGTGATACTCAGGAGATGGATATAAATGACTTGAAGAATCACACAGCATATGGAGGTAAATTTATTAGATTTAGTCAATACATGCCTTTCATATTATTGTTCTGTTATTCCTTAATTAGAAAAAAAAACAGTAATAATTAGGGTCCGGTAAAAATATGCAACGGTACTTTAGTTAGGTGTTTTTCGATAAAAAGCGGCACATGTGTTATCTGTAGAAATAAAATGTGCCCTGCTGTTATATATATTTATAATGTGCCCTGCTGACAAATAGTGTAGCGTATAAAAATTTAATATCAAAAACTGACCAATGGCAAAGGAGTGACCGGAATTACCTATCTCGGATATAATCCCAAAATAATGAGGTGTCGTTATTAAGATAAGAATTCATTGCGGTACAAGTGTTTTATTCTTTTGTTTTTTGTTGTTTTTTTTGTTAAAATAAAGTTTAAAATAGCACGCCTATGGCAAACGTACCGTTGCATATTTTTACCGGTCTCTATGTAAAGGCATACAATATCTATGGTGTCTTCGATAGACTGAGATAGCCAATGTGTTATATGTCTGTCTCATTAAAACAACTCACTAACTACAAAGTTTAGAAAATTATCCACAATCCACAACGAACAACGTATTAAATTTAGAGGTCTGAACGGTTTCACGCCTTACCATATGACAAACTTCTAGTGACAATACACAGAATACAAGATACAGTCTTGATTTAAGATTAGCTTGATTAAGATAGGCTATTGATTTAAGAGCTATGAATGCAGCTTAATACTAGTTGTAACATTTTGGTTAGCTAAGCAGCCTTCAATAGTGCTACTGATGAATTGTTTTGTCTGTTCTACATTGTGCTTTTCTCCTTAGTACTACGGATTTTTTGTGTAGTATTACTTAAAAATTATCATTTTAAACAAAATACTTCCTTCAAACTTTCAATGCTATACGACTTCCAAATCAGCTTCTAAAACTTTTTTCAGGCTTACTAACTTTGCGTTTATTTTAATACTGTATGGTTTTACTTTTTGCGATATTTTAAATAATCATGAATGAGATTTGGCCTTCTAAAAAAAAAAAAAAAAAACTACTGGCTCATGGTTACAATAATTAAATATAAAGTAGCAGTAATAAAGTAGCAACGATATTTATAAATTGGTTATTATAACCAAACTTTTATCTGTCACTTCAAATTGTTTAGTTGGCAGTGAGTAGTAACAAAAGAAGTAACAAGAGTGTTGAATGCCTATTTCTGTCGCGATTTATTTCATAAGGTAGTTTTAAAAGTCTGAATAGCATTAGAAGTTTGTAATAACCCTTTTCACACTAGATGTTTAAGATCAGTGAACTTTAAGTCCACAAATATTTAAGATCAGTTTGCTTTCACACTAGAAATTTAAATCTCCGGTGCTGCCATCTACTACGGTAATTTTGTTCTTAAGTTAGCGTCAGGAAATTACTAGTTTTGAACTCTTTGCGCAGACGCACATTTTGAGTTATTATTAAACACATATGGATTTTTTATTCCATTCTACAATAAAGATGCTACAATAAAGAATATATTACAACTGTATTAACATACTTGTAAGGCGATACATTTTACTTTAAATATTGTAGCTCTGTATTGTATTAAATACATTATAAAAATAACTAATTTAATTATAACAATAAGTATAAACTTCTTATAACGTCAATATTATAGAGTATTCTTGTTTATGATAATATAAAATTTTGACATCAGAAACTCAAACAGTAGTTTTTTATAATAGAAATTATGTTGGCAATGTCGACGGTCTTTAACACGCAGATCTTCGTTTTAAACTCAGCTTGTGTTAAAGCGACTTCACGCGCTTTTACACCAACAGTTCAACTCGCCCTCACTTCAGCATCGGATCTTAAACATCTAGTGTGAAAAGGGTATAAGTGTACTGAAAAGTGTAATTTAAAACAGCCTTTAGTGCATTCCCTTTGAACTAACAGTATCGAAATGAGATAGTTCCAGAGTATAGCCTAAAATCATTGCACGGTAGTAAAATACTATTTTATTTCCTTATACATAAATAACTATTAAAATTGATCTTAAGGCCTGTCTACGCAACGTATCGTCATAAATGCCTTCAAGATTCTTCATGCAGCGACGATTTACGAACGCTTAGGCGTTTCCACGAAGCATATCGTCGTAGATGCATACAAGATTCTACTGGGGATATTACTAGGAACCCTTGGAATTTTTTAAGAGAAATGCATATGTCTATATCAAAATTAGAAGAATCGATATTATTAATGTATATTATTTTGTTAATTACATTTTAAAATCACGTATTGCTTTGTTTTGTTAGTGGAATTATTGTATGTATGATAATTAAATTATGTACCATAAATTATTTTCAGAATATGTTTTATCGGATATTTCTATGTACTTGTATTAGGCGTCCAGGAAATCGAAATTGTTTTAATTTAATTTAAATTGTTCGGCAACAAGTGTTGCTCAAATGCACTTTATTTTTTAAAGTGCAAGTGTTGACCTAAAAAAAATCATCACTTTTAGTGTATTTTGACAAAAACCACGTGTTTTTGTTGCTTAACGTTCTTACAGAAAATAATAGTTATGGTACAAATCAAATGCGTACAATTTTTTGTATTAAACGATGTGAAATTACATGCAGTGCTATGGTGGATAATTATACGGTTTCGATTGATCATACGCTTTGGATTGTTGGATGCAACTGGGAGCAACAGTCGGTTAAAAACTGATTTCCATGGTAATCTCCTATGTTCACCATTCAAACAGATACACGGTAAAATTAATATCTATGTTGAATAAAATGGACTGTTGACCGTATTTTGTAGACAGAATTAATGTTTTATTAGGTAACAACTTGTTAGAAGATAGTGAAATATATTTTTTTCGTTAAACTAAATTCTAATAATGTTAATAGAGAGTTATTGCAACCTCTGTTCTACTGATCTTTTAATAAAGTTTTCCTTTATTTGACATGTGCGCATGCGCAGTTGATATATCCTTAATTTCTTTCTTTTATTAAAATACAGGCAACCTATATTTAATTTAAATAACGGCAAAGCATTTTTTATTTAAAGCGCCTTAATTTTGACAGGTTAACCTCAAAATTAACAACGGAGTAAATTCGAACATAAAATTTGTTGACTTTTCTTGTGAGTAATGATGCAAGCTAAAGATAAAAAACGTTTACGATTTAAATACGAGGACGATGTTATTCTTCTCCGAGAAATTGCGTCACGAAACCCTTTTGCGACTGATTGTGCCGTATGGGAAGAAGTTAAAAATAGTCTGCTGCAGTTAACTCATATAAGAGTTGCAGTTAACTTCTATATTCGATACGATTTCGATCTATCAATTTGGCATATTTGTCAAAATAAAGTATGAAGCAAAAGCACCGTTGCAATAACACTCTTTAAAACATCATGAAAAATTTTAATACAGGATACTTTATTAGAGGTTTCTTTTAATAAAGTCAGCTTTTTTTCACTTTGCAATATCTCTCTAATATTAAATAATATATTTTTTTGGACTTTTATATAAAAGTTTGCAAGTTTTGATAATGGTTGATATTGAACCGAAACTAGATTTTTAATATTGAACTGAAAACGTCATTGTTGACTAATGGGCTGCTGTTATTCATTACTCCGTACTTTCATTTTTCGTCTCTTTCACGTTTTTGGTATTCCATGAATCTTTTACTTCTTCTAGGGAGCCGTTCATCTATTGCGCAATTTTAGGGTCTCACAATTCATTATGTTTTAGGTGAATTTACATCCGATCATCCAACAATTCAGATATTTTGGAAAATTGTAGAATCTTTCACGGATGTCCAGAAAAAAATGTTACTTAAATTTGTAACAAGCTGTTCGAGAGCACCATTACTTGGATTTAAGGTAATCTAAATTTGTGAATATTAAAATAATAAATTTAAAATGAACATTATAATAACTTAAAATGTGCGCTAGCACGAACGATTGGTTTCTATCATCCGGTAAGTGGTTACGATCTTTATCCGTATTAAAAAGAATACATTTTCAACAACAGGCATACAACTTCGACAAGATCTTGAGCCGGATATTGATTTTGAAATATATCCACGGGCTGGACCATTGTTTTAGAGGGAGTGTGTAAAAAGAAACACATCTTTATTAGTATTTTTTTTATATCATTCAAATTGTCACTGTTAAACATTTAAAAAATAAATAAATATAAAGGTTCGAAAGAAAACCTTAGTGAAGCATTTTTACAATCTAATGAACAGAAAATTTATTTTACTACTCATATTTGTTTCGGACCACTAGCACGCAACTTTATATCGTACCATTGATATCAACTGTGTAGTGAGCCTGTGGTGTAATGTAAACATCTCGAATTGTTTTTTGTTTTAATTTTTATAATTATAATCTGTCTCAATTTGTAATACGAAACTATGGTCTATTTCAAAGTAGAAAAAAGTAGATAGCGCTGCGAACCGAGTACGATTTACACTGATCAAATACAGTATAGCGGGAAATTTAAAATAAGTTACAACTAGGGCATGGGCGTAGCAACTGGGTTAGCAAGTGATTTTTTTTCAAATATAAAAAAGGTTAATAAGATATTGAAATAAACAAGGCAGTTAATACACTTACGTTATTTATAAGACATAAATTCAGTTTAATGGGAAATTTGAAAAAGTTATAAAAGTATTAATTTCAAAAATGATGTACTCTATATAAAAAGAGAGATTTGGCTAAAAGAGTTTAAATAAAGCAATAAAACAAACAATATATCTTCAAAGCTAAAGTTTCTTATTTAAGTAATTATTGTAAATAAAAATTTAAAATATATGTATATATGAAGGTCTAAAAATTACATCAATAACTTCTTCTTTGGGCACAATCAGCTGGGCTGTCTTTTGGCCTCACCTTTGTCCTCTCTTTTGATCTGATAATTGTCAAGTGTCAAAAAATATTTATATGTCAGATAACCTAAGAAATATAAACTGCGTAAAAACAAATTACATGGAGAATTTTCTCCATAAAATCTACGCCAAGAATATAAATAAAAGTCTAAATATGTAAATAATAACAAAATATATGAGAAAAATTAAATAATATAAATATTATATATTTCCAATGTACGACACTGAACATCTGTCAACTTGGACTAAAAACAATATTTTTATAGTGTAATAGGGATGACGATCTAAACCAATCCGCAGCAAGGACCAACAGCTCCTATCTTTTACACACATTTTTCTACTTTGAAATAGACCATAGATCTGGTTACTTTGGTGACTGTTGTGGTTTAAACAGACTTTGGCGTATCCGTGTGAACCAATACTTTGACAATATTATAAATGCATTGTCAATATACAACATAAAAAATGAACTTTCACTGTTAGTTCCGTATTACAAAATGAGACAGATAATATGATGATTTAACGTCTAATCTAGCCGACGATGTGGCATCACCACATTCTTGTCAGCCTTCTTGCTGGACGGAAGGCGCCGCCATTAAACTGGAAGCCCGTGTCCGAAGATAATTTTGTAACAAAAGTCGAAATTGGACTAATGCTTCTTTCAGTACCTCCAAATTATAAATTAGAATTAACGTGAAATTAGTCCTTAACATAAAATTAGTTCGTAGAAATTAAGTTGCGTTCACAATATAAATTAAGAAATTAAGCCACTAACAGATATTTTTATCGATTTCTACTTTATCGATCGATATTTGACAGCTGTTTTCATTTGCTAATGAGTTTTTGAGTGTTTCATTGTTCTGAAAAGAATTAAAATGGAGGAAAAAATTATATTTGTGCTCATAAAAAATATAAAGATGTAGATAGAAGCAAAAAAATATTGTCATAGACATTTTTAGGTTGACAAGTGCTTACTGCGCATGCGTCAATCATATTTTAACGTCAGGGTTTGAAGTCTACAGACATCTAATTTTAATTTTTAAGTATAAGTATTAATTTTGAAGGTTGTGAACGATAACGTACAGTTACGTATAACAAACATTTACGTTAATTCTAAGTACTAATTCTAATTCCTAATTTCGAGGTTTTGAACGCAGCATAAAGTGTTCATGTACTATGGTCTATTTCAAAGTAGAAAAATGTGTGTAAGAAGATAGGAGCTGTTTGTCCTTGTTTCGGATTGGTTTAGATCGTCATCCCTATTACACTGTAAAAATATTGTTTTTAGTCCAAGTTGACAGATGTTCAGTGTCGTACATTGGAAATAGATACAGTCTGTTTCAAACGCTTAGGCGGAACTAAATGGGAATTTCGTTCTTTTAGGTTGTCACGACAAGGGACCTTGCTTGGGTTTTTTCATTTTTCACGTTGCAATGTCAAAATTTAAAATTACAACAATGAAACCATGGAAACGAAAGACCTATGTCAAAATTAAATTATTTTTTTAATATATTTTAATGACAAAAAAATTAATAAATGGGAAATTTGTATTAAGAATGACACAAAATATCAAAATATAAAGAAAATGACAATTTAAAATGATATTAACGTTAACAAAAAATGTGTATTGTAAGTATGATTTACAAAGCTTAAACAAAACGGTCGAAAAGCACGATTTAAACGATGAAAGTAACTAGATTGCAAAATTTAGTTCCGCTTAACCGTTTGGAACAGACTGTATTATTTAATTTTTATCATATATTTTGTTATTATTTACATATTTAGACTTTTATTTATATTCTTGGCGTAGATTTTATGGAGAAAATTCTCCATGTACAGGCTGCTTCAAAGTGAAACTAAATTTTGCAATCTAGTTACTTTCATCGTTTAAATCGTGCCTTTCGGCTGTTTTATTTAAGCTTTGTAAATCATACTTACAATAAACATTTTTTGGTTAAGGTTAGTATCATTTTAAAATGTCATTTTCTTTATATTTTGATTTTTTGTGTCATTCTTAATACAAATTTCCCATTTATTTATTTTGTCATTGAAATATTAAAAAAAAATATTTAATTTTGACATATGTCATTCGTTTCCATGGTTTCATTGTTGGAATTTTAAATTTTGACATCCCAACTGAAAAAATGAAATAACCCAAGCAAGGTCCCTTCTCGTGACAACCTAAAAGAACTAAATTCTCATTTAGTTCCGCTTAACCGTTTGGAACAGACTGTAATTTGTTTTTACGCAGTTATATATTTTTTAGGTTATCTGACATATAAATATTTTTTGACACTTGACAATTTACATATCAAGAGAGAGGACTAATGTGAGGCCAAAAGACAGCCCAGCTGATTGTGCCCAAAGAAGAAGTTATTGATATAATTTTTAGACCTTCATATATACATATATTTTTAATTTTTATTTACAATAATTCTTTAAATAAGAAATTTTTGCTCTGAAGATATATTGTTTGTTTTATTGCTTTGTTTAAACTCTTTTAGCCAAATTTCTCTTTTTATATACACTACATAATTCTTAAAATTAATATTTTTTTAACTTTTTCAAATCTCCCATTAAAGTGAATTTATGTCGTATAAATAACGTAAGTGTCTTATCTGCCTTGTTTATTTCAATATCTTATTAACCTTTTATATATTAAAAAAAAAATCACTTGCTAACCCAGTTGCTACGCCCATGCCCTAGTTGTAACTTATTTTAAATTTCCCGCTATACTGTATTTGATCAGTGTAAATCGTACTCGGTTCGCAGCGCTATCTACTTTTTTCTACTTTGAAATAGACCATAGGCGTGCGTTATTATTATTTTTTTTATCCAGGGTACAACGTTGTGATACGTTAATTAAATGATATATTTTAAAACAATCGAATTTGATAACAATCGACGAATCATGCATTTTATATTTGATCGGGGCTGCCGAATACTTTGGTTTTTAATGGTGAAGGGTTACACACTTTAAGTAACAAGGCAGTTTAAAATTAAGTTTAAAATTTATTTAAAATAGGATTTACAAGAATAAGTTGAAGTTTAAAAGAAAATATAATATATAAAAATTTACATAATAACAGGAACGAGTTAATCACCAGGTAATCGAGTTCATGCAAACCGAACCGATTATTTATGATCTTCGTCTTCAATAGACGGCCGTTTATATAAGGATCCGGATAGCATTTCCCAGAATTAATGCGTAAAAATTGTCCCAGGGTATGTCAGTGTTGTTAAATTTCATAGACAATAATTTTGAATAAAAGTAATTTTGAAAAATAATTTTGAATTTACCATTTGTAATTTATTATTATTTTTTATTTCTATTATCTTAATTCCAATATTTTGTAAATTAAATGTAACTTTTAAATCTCGTGAAATGCTAAAATGTTCCAATAATGTAAAGATTCACAAAGGGTGACGTTCGGAAGTCTTAGAGGCATTATTTCAGTGGTCTAAGCGATTTCTTACATATGCACTGTAAATATCTTGGAATTCTACCGTTTAATAACCAGCAATTCTTTGGTGTCTTCTTTTACAAATGTAGCAACTTCCTTTCACATCTATTTGTCTCACGATTACCAACTGTGAAGAAAAGGATTATTTAAATTTTCAAAACTAAAGAATATTTAAAATGAACAATGGGTCAAAACAGATTGAAAAATCTTTTTCTAATGATAATTTCTGCTTGAAATCGACAATTCCAGTATTATTAATAAATTAGTTTATGCTAAATCTAGAAAACGTAACTTTTTTGCACTATTGTTTAGAACTTGAAATTATCTGGATTATTTAACTATAAAATGTTTTTTAAGGATTATTTAATTATAAAAATAAAGAATTATTTATTTTTTGTTGTTGTAATTTTTAAGTTGCGGGGGTATTGCCCGCACCCACCTTGTTGTGGCACTGCCCACTGAGTTCAGCCCTGTGATATTTTGACTCTTAAAACCTATGATTAAGCTAAAACCTATGATTAAATTCGTATTGCTATAAGTGGCTGAATCAGGACAGTATTAAAATTGTTCGATTTTGCAGGAATTAACACCATCTTTCTGTATCCAATCAGCTGGTAGTGAAGACAGAATGCCAACAGCCAGTACATGTCTGAATCTTCTGAAGTTACCTGTCATACACCAAGAACCGACTCTCAGGGACAAACTGCTGCAGGCCATCGAGCAGCAGGCTGGATTTGAACTCTCTTAGTTACATCTGGTGGAGGGCTGATAAATACTTGATATTTTTAATATGTTTTGTCTCGTGTATATCAGATTATTTGTAATTATAAGTTATTATAAATATAAAATATATTTAAATATAAGATATTTATTGATATTTTATTATTTTGTTTATATTTCTTTTTAAAGTTAATAAACAAACGTCTTGTTAGACTATTTCATTCCAACTATTCTCATCCCAGCAAACCAACACCCAGTTTGTACTTTGTACAGACTAAAATACGGTACTGAGACATGGACAATAAACAAAAGTATGTGGAAAAACTACAGATCACACTAAGAGCAATGGAGAAATGTATGATAGGTGTGATCCTGCGAGACAGATAGACTAGCGACTAACGAGGATTGGTCAATTCAGGTGGAGCTGGCCAGATTATATATGTAGAGCCAGTGGTAGCCGAAATCACATTTCACCCCGTTTCACTCCTTAGGGGTTGAATTTCGAAAAATCCCGTCTTAGTGGGTGTTTACGTCATGGAAGGAATATACTTTACGAATTTTATTTATATATGTCTAAGAGATGTTCAATCGAATAAAAAATACCTATTTACCCTTTTAGGGTGAAATTTTAAAAACTGTTAAATCCATTTCGAAATATGCCAAAAGAAAATTTATAACTCAACAAACACAGGAAATATGACGGGTTGTATAATTTACCCTGTTTGGAAATTCACCCCTTTAGGGGTTGATTAGAACAAAATCCTGAAATAAGTTTTTCAACATCTATGTGGGTAATCTTTGTAAATAAAAACCAAGACGATATCTTATTGGTCCGTAGAGATATTTAGGAATCCGCGAAATCACATTTTACCCCTTTTCACCCCTTAGGGGTTGAATTTACAAAAATCATTTCTTAGGGGGTTCTTACGTCATAAAAGGGATATACTCCAGAATTTTATGTTTCTCTGTCTAGACGACATTCTATTGAATAAAAATACCAGTTTCCCCTTTAGGGCTGAAATTTAAAAAACGGTCAAAACACTTTTTAAATATTTTAAAAAGACACTTATATGCCAAAACGAAATGTTATAACAATAAACACAGAAGATGCGAAGGGTTCTATAATTCATCCTGATTGTAGATTCACCCCTTTAGGGGTTGATTAGGACAAAATGCTGAAATAAGTTTTTCGGCATTTGTATGGGTAATCCTAGTAAGCAAAATATAAGTCGATATTCCATCGGCCCTAAGAAATATTAAGGAATCCGTGAAATCACATTTCACCCCTTAGGAGTTGAATTTCGAAAAATCATGTCTTAGGGTATGCTTACCTCATGGAGGGAATATACTTTGCGAATATCATGTATCTATGTCCAAGGGATGTTCTATCAAATAAAAAATATCCTTTTACCCCTTTAGGGGTGAAATTTTGGAAACATCAAAGCTATTTCGAGATATTTTAAAAAGACATCTATATGGCTAATAGGAATTTTATAACTCAACAAACACAGGAAATACGTCGGGTTCTATAATTCTCCCTGATTGTAGATTCACCCCTTTAGGGGTTGATTAGTACAAAATTCTGAAAAATAAGTTTTTCAACAATTATGTGGGTAGTCTTTGTAAGCAAAAGCAAGGCAATATATTATTGACCTAATAGATATTGAGGAATCCGTGAAAACACATTTCACCCCTGAGAGGTCGAATTTTGAAAAATCATTTCTTAGGGGGTTCTTATATCATAAAACGGATATACTCCCCGAATTTTCTTTGTCTAGACAACATTCTATCGAATAAAAAATACCAATTTACCCCTTTAAGAGTGAAATTAAAAAGAAGGTCAAAACACTTTCTAAATATTTAAAAAAAACATCTATGCCAAAAAGGAATGTTATAACACAATAAACACAGAAGATGCGAAGAGTTCTATAATTCACCCTGATTAAGTAATCCTGAAATAAGTTTTTTAATTTTTACATGAGTAATCTTTGTAAGCAAAAACCAAGTCGATATCTTATTGGACCTAAGAGATATTAAGGAAACCGTGAAACCACATTTTACCCCTTTTAACCCCCTTTTCACCCACTTAGAGGATGAGTTTCGAAAAATCCGTAAATAAAAAAAAAAAATAAAGTAAAAAAACTTATTCGTAGAGATTGTAGATTCTAGGATTATGTAATTCTAAATAGCATTTTTTTATTGATTTAATAAAGAAAAGCTATTTTTCAGAAAAAATTTCTTAAAATATTTTTGGTTTTTTTGTTTTAGATGATCCAGTCATTAGTTATGTGTCTCAGCGCAAATCAACTCTTTGTCTTGAACGAAAATTTCAAATTCATGTCACGAGCTTAATTTTCGATATTTTGCAATAAATTTTTTTTTGGATACTCTTCAAAGATTGTTCTTTACTGTAGGTATTATCCCAATCAAGGTACTAAACTCCATTTACCGTAACTATGAAATGACGTCACAGTTGAAAAACTCACCTTGTTGCCAATTCGGAAACTGTCAAAAAAAGTTAGGTTATATCGAACAACTTCTAAACACCTAAATGTCAACCTGACAAATAACGATTGAACAATCCAATTTCAAACCGGCAACATTGAAAAAATGTACCAAAATTAAATAAATAAATGTACTAACTGAGTTATGGATTGATGTTGATTAAAACATATCATAACGTTGGTACTTAAATTAACCAAGTGTGACATCATTTCATAGTTACCGTAAACCGACTTTATTAACAGTTTTCTAAAAAAAAATCTTGAAAATGGGTATAAAATGTGCTGCTCTGACCATACCCCTCCCCCTTAATTTGCATACGGTATAATGCGCTACAAGTGAAGTATGATTTGCCAGGGATTACTTGTTTTTCTTTTTACTGTGTTTTTTTTTTTTTTTGTTGCCATTAGTCTTTCGATCATATTGGCCAGATTACTGAGTTTTGAGACATTTATATTATAACAAACACAAAAAGAAAGCTGTGTAAAATATTTGACAATCTGCAATTTATATAAATGACATTATATTTCATAAGATAAACAAGGAAAATAGTATCTTATTATAATATCTTCTAAATGAAATATAGTTATGCACTAATTAATTTTATTTTTTTAATATAAGAAACATATTTTAATTATTGAGAAATGGAAAATGAAAGAAACACACCCGACATAAGCTCAATTTCACTTGAGACAAATTTAGTATCAACTTATTCTAGTGGAGAAATATTTGCCGGTGGTCACTGGTTAGTTAATAACTCTGTGACACTTGTGAATGATGGACTACAGGGTTATGTCAAATGTAACCCTGAGCTCGCTCTACTGGATTATGGAAGAGTGGTCATTCAAAGGAATTTTTTAGAGTTAGATAAAGTTAAAATAATGTCTGGAGGTGCTTCTGGACATGAACCAGCGTTTGCTGGATTTGTTGGTCAAGGATTTCTTTCAGCTGCAGTACAGGGTAGGAAGATTTTTATTTATTACTATCTGACATGTCTGGTGTCTGTTCCTTTCTGTACCTCTCTTTCTGCCGCCTCCTTCCCTTGCGTATCTACGGCTGCTATGATAATTACGTACAGAATTCATCCTAAAAATCCTAAAACATCAATGTTTTTAGGATTTTTTTGTATATAATTTTAACACTTTTGTTGGATTTTAATTGTTTAAAGGAATTCGAGTACCCGGAGTCATAAAAATAGGTCTATTTTACCGTAAACGATGTGTATTTTTTCTTTTTATCGGTGTAGGCGTTCTTTAGTTTCGAGGAATCGTGCATTCACACAAATGCAGAGCCGCAGTAAGGAAAACTTGCGCTAGGGGCAAAATTGCGTTAGGAATCTCTTGTTTATGCCTACGAAACCCTAGACATTTATGTATGTTATTATATTCATAGATTCCTAGAAAATAAATCTGCAAAATATTGTTTGGCCAATGTTTACAATATCCCCCTTCAAACTTTATACAGATGGCAGCACATAACGACTACACTAAATAATTCAAGAATTGTCAGTGGCTCTAAAACAATGGTTTCTAGAAGCGAGCTAACCCTCTTCTAGTTTAATGACAAAACACTATCTTAGGTTAGGTTAGGTTAGTAAGTGTTTGGTTAGAAGAAGCCGAGCGAAGCGAGCTACCCATCTTCTAGTTTAATGACATAAATAAAAGTTCTGCACAGTCCCACTTGTTTAGAATCTCTGTATATTAAACAAATGACATGTGTTTGACGTATGCCCAAGTGTGAAGTGGGATGTTGTAAACACTTACCTATTGTTTATATCGATCAAAGGATGTAGGATTGTCTAAAATTTCTTGTTAATGCCTACGAAACCCTAGTCATTTCTGTATGTAATTATATTTGTAGATACTTAGAGAATAAATCTGCAAAATACTGCTCATATCGGTCAAAGGATATAGGAGTATCTTAGGGTTTCTTCTTTATGCCCACAAAACCCTAGATATTTCTATAAGTCATTTTATCCGCAGATTTTTAAATAATAAATCTGCAAATAATTTTTCATATCAATCAAAGGATATAGAAGTGTCTACAGTTTCTTGTTTATGACTACGAAACTCTAAACATTTCTATAGGTTGTTTTATCCGCAGATTCTTAGAGAATAAATCTGCAAAATATTTTTCATATCGATCGTAGGATATAGGAGTGTTTAGAGATTAAATCTGCAAAATATTGTTGATATCAGTCAAAGGATATAGGAATGTCTATAGTTTCTTGTTTATGCCTGCGAAATCCTAGAAATTTCTATATGATATTTTATCCGCAGATTTTTAGAAAATAAATCTGCAAAATATTTTTCATATCGATCATAGGATATAGGATGTCTAGAGTTTCTTGTTTATGCCTACGAAACCCTAGACATTTCTATATATTATTTTATTCGCAGTTTCCTAGAGAATAAAACAGCAAAATATTGTTGATATCAGTCAAAGGATATAGGAGTATCTAGAGCTTCTTGTTTATACCTACGAAATCCTACACATTTCTTTATGCAATTATATTCGTAGATTCTTAGAGAACAAATTTGCAAAATACCTGTCAATCAAGAGACATGAAGAGTCCCCAGTTAGCCAATCACGAGAACCTTAGGAAAAATGACGTCACAGTGTTACCCAGATCACTAACACACACTAGCTAATTATATATGTACGATGATTTTATTTTGCTTGCTTTTATTTGTTCAAAGAAAAAAGGGACCCTGAGAATTATAAATTTAAGATCTATTTTACTATAAACGATGCTATTTTTTACAATCAGCGTAGCCGTTCTCTAATTTTGGTGGAACATTCATACATGCGTATATACACACAAACAAACTAATTTATATATTGGTATAGATATAAGTGCAGCTACGAGGAAGATACAATATTGACCTGCATTTTATATTACTTTTGTTTTAAATGTAATCGAAGAGCTACTGCAAAGAGGTTTCATATTTATCAGAGTATGTAGTAATGTAATGTAAGTTTGTTGGAAATTGTAATACGTAATAATAATTGATAATAATATTTATAGGTCCAGGGCAAGCCCGATTTGACTGCACATTCTCTTTATGTAGTTCGCTGTCATCAGTTTTCTGTATTTTGATCCTTTTATGGCTTTTCTGTCACGTAAACATATCTTGTATATTATATTACAGAAAAAATAAAGTACAATTTCTATCTATGCGCTGTTTTTATCTGTCATCGAGGCCGCAATTATCGTTTTCTGGGAGATGGGGTGGAATTATTGTATTAGCGGGCCCCGGACTTTCCCCCGATGCTACTGCTTACCTTTTCCGAGGCCTGAGTTGCGAGGTCCCATAATGCAAACTTGAAACGAGTGAACATGAACTAAAATTTGTTTAACATTTGGTAGCAAATACTCCGTCTGAAAATATGGTATACATTTTGATTTTTTTCTTGTCCGAAAATATGATATACATTTATAATTTTAATTAATTAGAATGATTTAATTTATGATATAGTTACAAATATCTAGTAAAACAAAGAATAATACAAAAAGTTTTAATTTAACAAGGACGTTTAATTTAACAACAAAAAAATGTTCATTGTAAGTATGATTTACAAAGCTTAAACAAAACGGCCAAAAAGCACAATTCAAACGACGAAAGAAACTAGATTACAAAATCTAGTACTGCCTAATCGTTTTAATAGCCTATAACTATAGTCAACGTTAGTAACGACACAGTTAATATCCGAGTTATTTTTATTTTTTTCAGGCGATATATTTCAACCACCATCAGTCGATAGAATTTTCAAAACAATAAAACAACTTGCCCGAAGAAATCCACACGGAATTTTAGTAATAATTCAAAATAATACATTGGACAGATTAAGTTTTGGACTTGGAGTAGAAAGAGCAAACAACATCGATAACTTAGAATGTCGAATAATCTGCGTCAACGACGAAATCCGTCCAGACACTGAAAAACAAGGATTCGTTGGAACAATTCTAATCCAAAAAATAGCTGGTGCTATGTCTGAACAAGGATTTTTTCTTGATGAGATATATAATTTCTGTATGGATAGATTGGCAGAGTTAGCGAGTTTAACAGTGTCTTTTAGTGTGGCTGAAACACCGTATCTTAAAGTAAGTTCTTGTGCGAGATATATGAAAAGACGTAGTATGGAATTTGGAGCTGGTTTTCATGGCGAACCTGGATATATGAGAACAGAGATGAAGTCTACTTCCGAAACTGTTAAAATGATGTTAGATGACCTTTTTAATGTGGACTATCCAGGCAGTATTGGGTTTTCAGAGACCAGTTCAGAGGAATCGACTGTTGTCGTAATCATCAATAATTTAGGTATGAATATGTGTAATTTAAGTATGGACTGCCCAATAAATTTTCATCTTCACATTCACTTCATATGGCATTTCAATTTAAAATAAATATTATTTTTCAATACGATCCCTCTTAACATCAATATGTTTATTCCGGCTATGTTTCACAACCATTATCCCATACTTATGGCGGGATTACATTAGGCTAGTAAACAGAATAGCTACTAGGTCTAGTAGATAGCCCGTAACTAAGATAGTCAGTGTCTACACACAACACGGTACTGTACTGTCCCATCGACTCAACTATCCCAAAATCAGGACAGTATCTTATTATCAGTGCTTATTACATACAAAGTGGCACTATCCGTATACGGGTTGACCGATTTTCAAAAGCCGAACGGCGTAACCGTCGCGTAAATCAGTCAGCGTAATTTATTTCGACGTCGTTCTTCGACGTCGGGAAAGTTAATTTTTCACGATTTTCTTTTTTTATAATTTTACTACATATACAGGGTGTTTGTTTGAAACGGGGCACCCCGAAAATCTCCTTTATTTGTAAAGATACAAAAAATCTTCAGAACAAAAGTTAAACTAGACAAAAAGGTCCATCTAAAGGTTACTATAAGATTTCTGAGGCACTTCCGGTTTCACCGGAAAGGATGTCAACTTTTGATCTAGCATAGGGAATCGATAATTTTATACTTTTTTCCTAAAAGTACATTAAATTAGCTTTACAATGACACCAAAAAATCATATTTTTATGTTAACCATTTCAAAATGGCGACCATTTATTTACAAAATAATAATCAACATTAGTTTTACAAAGTTGAACGTAGCAAGCTTTGAAAACAATAAAAAAAAGTAGCAAAATATCTCTAAAATAAACTATTTGACTATTAAGAAAAAAAAAAAACTATTACTTTTTACAATTAACTTAAAAAAAAAAAAATACAAATGTTCGATCAAACCACCATTATTGTCCACACATTTTCTCATTCTTTATAAAAACTCTCCCATCGCCCTTATAAGAGTACACTCTTGGATATCCCGGATTGCACTTCTAACCCTTTCTTCTAAATCTTCTATCGTCGTTGGTGTTGTCCGATACACTCTATCTTTTAAATACCCCCAAACGAAAAAATCTAATGGCGTGAGATCCGGCGATCGTGCAGATCAGGGATTAAGTCAATGTATTCCAATCCATTTATCTGGGTATTGGCCATTTAAACAGGCACACACGTTTCTAGCGTTATGAGCTGGTGCTCCATCTTGTTGGAACCACATTCCTATCCTATCAGCAAGTGGTAAATCATCCAGCAAATCCTCCACTTCATTTTGTAAAAAATTTAAATACCTTTTAGCTCTAAGGCTGCTATGGTAAATAATTGGGCCTACAATTTTTGTCCCAAACCTGTGTTGGTATCTGAAAGATCTTAATTCCCTGGGATTTTCCGATGACCAACGTCTTACCTTATTCCTATTGAATAAACCATTTCTGGTAAAATTGGATTCGTCCGAAAACATTATTTTATAATGGAAGCGATTATCATTTTCTCACATACCCAAAAACCAATTACAAAAGTTCAGTCGGCGATCTTCATCATTTGCGTGGATAAATTGGCTTACATGCGGTTTATAAGGCTTAAACCCATGTTTTTTAAAACCTTCCAGGCTTTCCATTGTGAAACACTGCATTCTTTTGCAATCTCCCGCACCGACACTTCCGAGTCGTAGTGGACGTAAGCCAATATTCTTTCTTCGTCATTTTCTACATGGTTTGCTATTTCTGGACGTCGTTTTTGAATTTCGAAAGAACCTCGCTGGCTTAATTTGTTCACTAATTTGGCAAAATACTGCCTTCTTGGCTGAGCTCTATCAGGATACCTTTCCTGATAGAGTTGCTGGGCCCTAACCCAATTTCTTTGGCACTCTCCGTATATCAGAACCATATCTGTCATCTCTTCGTTGGTATATCGTACATAAACCATAATTAGGTACAAATAACGACTTACTACCAATTAATACAATTTTCTTTTTTAAAGAAAAATAAACAAAATAAACTATTAAACTCTTGTTATTTATAAAACATTTAATTGAAAAATTTAAATTTAAGTTATTTCATGTTATTTCATATAATAACTAGTTATAACAGTTTATTTTAGAAATATTTTGTTTCTTTTTTTATTGTTTTCAAAGCTTGCTACGTTCAAGTTTGTAAAACTTATGTTGATTATTATTTTGTAAATAAATGGTCGCCATTTTGAAATGGTTAACATAAAAATATGACTTTTTGGTGCCATTGTAAAGCTAATTGACATCATTTCCGGTGAAACCGGATGTGCCTCAGAATTCTTATAGTAACCTTTAGATGGGCCTTTTTGTCTAGTTTAACTTTTGTTCTGAAGATTTTTTGTATCTTTACAAATAAAGGAGATTTTCGGGGTGCCCCGTTTCAAACAAACACCCTGTGTTACTCTCAGGGGTAGGGGACGACTCATAGAAGGAAGGCTGGCGAAGATTACAGAATATATTTTTTTTCAATTTTCCCTGCCGCTTTGGGGTAGCGCAATATCGTTTGTTTCGCGTATATCTGTCGCCTTTCCTCTCCAAAGAGTCGCAGAGGGAGTGTTCTTGTCACAACTTGCAGAGTCGCAGTCGTCACATTGCGGTAAGCCGAGGCTACCCCTATTAACGCATGGCGTTGAATTTTCTTGTACAAGTTGTTGTACTTGCCATATCCTAGCATTCCGCACCAAATAGAGGCTCCGTACAACGACGTTAAATGTACTGTCCCCAGCAAAACCTTTCCTTCCGCGAATGCGTCAAAAACATATGTGCTCCCTCTTATCGGGAGCTAGCTGCAACTTGTGCTCTTATATCTAGGCGGTGATCCTCTCGAGGTTTTTATTCACATTGTATATCAGGTCCTCCTCGTTTTTTGCCGTGGCTGTTAGAGCCAGAACGTCCGCGAATCCTATACATCTTGAGTCGCCTTCAAGTGCTAGGTTGAGCACCCCATTATAGAGTAAGTTCTCGGGAACATACTCTACCTGTCCTACCATGGGGGGTAGGACCTAGGACTAACCCCTGCGGAGCTCCGGTGGTGGTCTGAATCTTCTTGGCTGTTTTTGTCTCAATGTGAGGACCTGTCTGCTTTTAATATACTCTGCCAGTATCGCTCGGAGGTACGGCGAAATCTGTAACCTCTGGAGTTCCTCCAGGATCAGTGCCCAACTGGCGGTGTTGAAGGCGTTCTTCACATCCAGCGTGATGCGCACGTGCCACGTCGCTTTGCGATTCTGGGGGGCACGGATACGCCTGCAGTCCTTAGAGATAGTTCTGTCGCCCCCAGTTCATGCAAGTTCGTTGAGATCGATTTGTGGCCACCATAAGCTGATGTTTTATGCTTATGGAAAGTGTGTAAAACACTTTTTACCTTTTTTAACAGTCACCATAAACATTGGTACAGTCACAATTTTTGTGCATAAACGCATTTTATGCACAAAAACAAGTGAAATATAGCACAGTTTTTTAACAAAAAATATACATGTAAAGACAATAGATTGTTTATTGAATTAGTTGTATTACTTTTCTAAATTCGTTATTATTATTTCCAAATACGGTCTTTTTATTTCGTATACTGTTTCGTAAACTTGATAGTAACTCAGCGTTTTTATTTTTAGGTATCTGTTACAAATTAGAAGAACTACTATTTCTCAAAGAAGTAGTCGATCAATTGCAAGAAAAGAAATTGAAAATTGCAAAATTATATTGTGGTTCATTTCTTACTTCTTTAAGAATGACTGGTTTCTCTTTAACAATAATGAAAGTGACTGATCCAAAAGTATTGGATTATTTGGATTATCCTTGTTCTTGTATCGCTTGGAATGAGTTTTCAAAAGGAGAAATGTCACCGGATATGGAAATATATTTGGATACTACATTTAAGAAGGAAGAATTACGACCTAAGACGAGGAAAGGGCCAGAAGTTGATAACAGGATTGCTGATATTATAATGACATCAGTGAGGTTTGCGTGTGAGGCATTGACATCTTGTGAGAAACAATTGAATTTAATGGATGCTGAGACCGGAGATGCAGATACAGGTAGAATCTAGGATGATTAAGTAAAGGATGCGCTATTCGTATACTAACAACATTGACGATTGTGTGGAAACCCCTGTTGAGAAAGAAGGCAATATATGTCTGTACTGTGCACACTGCAACTACGTAATGCGCATGTGCTACATTTGAATTTGAAACGAGCGTATTTTTAAATGAAAATAATTATGGAATTTCTTAGAAATTATTCTAAAATCTCGTAATTTCACAGCAAATTTTATAACATATTTGAGAAATTTGTATAACACGGTGTTAATTTTCTGCGTATCGTGTCAAACGGACCTGAAACTGTATAAATGTGTATTTAAAATTGATCTAATCATTTTAAAATAATATTATTTGTCATTAAAACAATCTTTAATGATATTTTAAAAATTAAAGGCTGACAATAAAGGAGGCAGTGTTATGAATTTAATCAGTCAGTTAAAGGATAAAGTGGTAGTTACAATAAACTAAAATAAGCTTGAAAAATATTAGTGCCAAATAAAACTACCCAAACATCTTGTTGCGAAAATTACATGACTATGGCCCGATTGCAAGAATCTCTATTAAATTTAATGATTCAAAATACCAGAGGTGGCTAGGGTCCTTTTCAAATATTCCGATAAGACGTTGAAGGGCCACATCCTTTGAGTATCCCCCCACAAACCAGAAATTAATTTAATTTTTATCGTTCGATTAATGAAGGATTGAAAGACGGATGTACAAAATGAAATATATGGGGGAGAGGGCGCAGAGGGGTTAATTTTGATATATATATTTTTACATTACATAGAAATATTCTATTCTTTACCTATAAGGGATGGTTTGATAATTTTTATTTGGTTGTGATAATTGATTAAATGAAAGTATGGAAATAAAATATATAACACAAATAGATTCACATATTTTTATTCGTTTTGAAATATCACAAGTCTGTTGAACATTTTTCTTTTCGCCGCCTTGTGTATATCTAACAATTTTGCACAGTAATAGCGTTTTACGTGTGTACGCAGTACCGCGATATATATCTTTCTCACTCAGTAAGGGTTTCCACACATTTTACACACGAATAGCGCATCCTTTACTTAATCATCCTAGGGTAGAATAGACTTTAAACATCCTAATAGATCAGTCTTAGCTGAAGTCGCTTGTTATGTGATTTCATATCGTGTAGGAATAACATAAATGTTTTCTTATGCTTTCTTATGTTATTTGCGCTAATTGTGCAGTGAATTACATGTTTATAGATATTATTTAAAACTTTTTTCGTGCTAGTAATTATCTCTTCTCAATAATTGAGAACTACAAGAGTTAAGATTGCATAAAACATTTAACTGTGTGTGACAAATAGCGCTTTATAATCGACCAGTTTTATACGCTAGAACCGCATGGTAGATACTCTGAAAAGAAACACTCAAAAAGAGTGAAAAATAAAATTAATTAATAACATATTCCTTGTAACAGATTTGTGCGGGTTTTTTAGAAGATAAATAGTTTGCCCCGGGCGGCATTTTTTTGGAGCGCCAAAAATTTACAATAAATAATATCTTGTAATCTGAATTAAATATTTGAACCATTTCTTTTCATATTTTAATCGCACCTATAATTCGGACCGATTAAAATGAGCACGGAACTTTTTATTATTTAATCTGTGACGGAATCTGTGACGGAAAGTTTAAAAAGGGTTCAGGATACACGGTGGAGCGCAAGAGGCGATGCCGTAAATATGACACGACTTCATTACAAAGACATTTTGGTCACTCTGGAAAAACTGACAGAGACAGATGAAAGCTTAAACACAAGAACAGACGCAAGAACTTTACTAGTTACGATGCCGTCATTTTCCTTTCTTTGTTTCTTGGATCTCTGGCAACCTGTGTTACATGAAGTGAACGATGCACAAAAATATTTACAAACAAAGGGACTCGACATAAAACAGTGCGCTCAGAAAGTACTTTGCAGACGGTTCTGATAGAAAAAGGAGAGCAATTTACAGACAGCGCTATAAGTTATGCGAAAGATATGTGTGAAGACCTTGGAATTTCCATGGTACCTCAGAAGCGCAAAACGAGAAGGCACATTTTTGACGATGGAAGTATCATTTTTTCGTTAGATAGAATAATTGTAGAGATTCGAGAGAGGTTTCAGAAGGTACGGAATTTGGCAAAAAAAAAAAATCCCTATTGCCGGCTACACGACTAGATTCGGACGACACTGAATGTAATCTAGACCAATGCTTCTTAAAGTGGTAGGTCGCGGCCCCCTAGGGGGCCGTGGTGTTCCCACAAGGAGGCCGCGAAGAACCGCAAATATAACACTTAATTATTTTATTATTTAAAAATGATATGTCGCTTTAACTTTAATGCTACATAAATATTATTCTTCATTATACATAGATTATTGAATGATATGAGGGTAAAAAACTATATGTATGTTTATATTTTAACTAATCTTGGAACAAAAAAAAAAAAATTAGGGAGGCCGTGGGTTATTGATTTGAGTTGCAGGGGAGCCGCGACATCAAAAAGTTTAAGAAGCACTGATCTAGACTACGCATCTGCCGAAATTGATGAACAGGACTTCAAGCTCGAACGAGTTCAACTACGGGCTTTCATAGCGGCCACAGGCAACGAAAATAAATTAATTAATGTGGACACACATGGATTATTACAATTTATTGTGAAATCCAAGCTGGAAGATACTCTGCCCAATATTATAATAATGCTTCGAATATTCCTCATAATTGCCATAAGCAATACCAGCTGTGAGAGAAGCTTTTCAAAATTGAAGTTGATCAAAAATTATTTAAGATCAACAATAAGTACTTTAAGGCTAACCAATCTGGCTATCTTGTCTAATGAGCAAGAAGTATGTGATGCTATAGACATTGATAGTGCAATATAAGACTTTGCTCTTAGAAAAATAAGCGAATAAAGTTTTAGTTAAAGACAGAAGTTCTATTTTTAATGCTATTAATTTGTCAATAAATATATATATATATATATATATATATATATATATATCGTAACAGTATCATTCTAGTTCTAATTGGAAGTTGATATGTGTTTTATATTATATTCGCTGTTATTCGTTATGTGTTCTTACTTTTATGTAATAATAACTTAATCTTTTCGACGCATACTATAAATGCTGTGTATATATCAATAAGTGGTATATGTGTAAGAACTTTTATAACAAATGTGTTTATTATATATAAAACATACATAAATGACTTCTTTATTTATACCCTGTACAATACACAATATCATATTTATTCTTGCCGTAAAGTTGTTTAGAATTTCTGTAAATTTTGGAGCCTTTTGGATTTAAATACCTAAATGAGGGAGTGGCGAATTTGGCCTACGCCCCGAGCGGCTGAAACCCACGCTACGCCACTGGGTCGAGCGAATCCCAACAACCTATTTTTGAAGTTCCGTCCTTATTTGTGTGAGTCTGTGTGTGTGTCTGTGTGTGTGTCTGTGTGCGTGCATACACGATAACTCGAGAACGGTTCAAAGAGAGTTCGTTTTTGTTCTAAAAAAATCTGCTATTAATTGGGAAAAACCCTATTGTTTTTATGAAGGTCCGAAACCGGAAAGGGAAGTTAGTAAAATTTTTAAATTTTTAAAAATTCATAACTAGTAAACCAAGCCTTGAACAGAAATTTGTATACAACATAATTCGATGTATTTTTGAAGATTTACCGTTTTTTTTAAATTATTATTATTTTTTTATGGGAGGGCAAATCTACCGGAGTTCTCCCTTCGCCACTGGTTTGTGTAATGGAATAACAGATGCCAGTTTTAGAGAGTCGGGAAAAGAATTTGATAATATACATGAGTTAATTACTTTTGTTAAGGGATATTCTACTATTATATTGTACAAGTGTTGGTATGTATGTTCTATTCAACTTCTGGTGTATCTTCATTTTTCCGATAACGCGGATAGAGGAAAATGAACCGCTGTCTTATCCGGGTGATTTTTTATTTAGTGCTTAGGCTTAATTTTATTTCGGCAGATGGTACTGACTAATTTTTATTGATAAAAATCATGCATTTTTTCCTCGAAACCGTGGCGTTGATCGTCACCATTGCTCAGCACGGATAGGTTGTACCAGACGATAAAAGATGTTTATTCATATTTCTACTATTTAGGAGACGATTTCAGACCAAAACTGAATTGAAAAACTACAGTTGAAGCTATTTTATAAATAAAATTGATGAAATGTGTAAAAAATACATAAAAGTTGATAAAGATGCAATTTTTTAAGGTTTTAACTTATTTTCATAAATTTTGAATATTTTTGCTGACCATAAAATTGCCTTCAGTTAAAAATGCTATTAAACGGAAAAGAAAGTAAGAATTAAGAAAGTAAGAATCAGTTTTGAGTTATCAAAATATATTTTAAGGGTCGTTCAAACGTTTTAAATGTTAAACCTATCTGTAGAATACGTTCAAATAAGTTTTCAGGGTGAAGATAGATCTGTTAAGCAGTTTTGTTATTTTAATTCTGGAAACTGTATGTTATTAACTATTTTACTAACTATATTAACGAAAGTATAAAGTACAATGTATTAGGAGGATAGATAAGACAGAACAATATTCGATATTTAGTAATCGCGTTATTTTAATTGTGTTAAATCTTGAAGTATTAAATACCCAGATGTCATTTTAATATATTATTTCTTTATATAAGTGAATACTATAGGATGACGGTATTTTTTTTTATCATCATGAAGGTCTTCCGCTGTTTTTTTTTTGCAGTAAAAATGCTAATTTTAAGACGTATTTCATAAAAACTTAAAAATTATGATAAAAGTATTCATCAGCGCTTCTCTCGAACAACGAAACAACTACCTCAGTTCAAATTTAGGAGGCAATTCCGTCGTATTACTGAATTTTAACAAGTATAGGTGAAATTTTATTGATTATATAAATTAAAACGACTATAATATATTAAAAAAAAAAAAAATTAAATTATAAACACCTTTTTAAATAGTTAAACAAAATACTAAATTTAATAACGTAATATATTACTAAAACGAATATATTATTACAACGAAAATCTTCGAATTTCACATCTATAAGTGTTACTCAAAAGTTTTTCTAAATTTCCAAGTGACATAATTAATAGTGAATCCTATGCAATAATATTTAACAATTTTATTAATTTTTCTCTATTTTATTCAGAATCCATGTATTCTTTATAGTGAAATAAAATATTATTGTTACATTTAAATGGTACAAACGTAAATTAATTAACCGATTTGGATAATCCTTTGAACATTCTATGTATAGATTAGAACTTCCCGAGTGTTATTGGCTATATCAGTGTTTCTCAACCGGGGTGCCACGACCCTCACCGGGGTGCCAGCAATTTGAAAAATTATTTCAACGTTAAATTGCTCAGAACTTCCGGTTTGTTATAGGCTAATGATAATAATAATAATAATTTTTGCTGACGTTTCGTGGACGTTCGGCGGGCGCGCCCGAGGTGCGTCACTTCGATAATCACGTGACAGGCAAAAAACGAGTTGACTCTCCCTACGTCGTCAAAAAACGAGTTTTGTCAACGTAGGGGGAGAAGCCCGGCGTAGCCGGGCTGAGGCCCCTAGTATTATAATATTTTTATAATGTTCATATCAAAACCATAGGCATAATTATATCTCTTAGTTAATTATATCTCTTACGGCATTAAAACATTAAATATTATATTTATTATTAAATATTATATATAAATATTATATTTATTATTTAAATTATCAGGGAATGAAATTTAAAATTATTAGTAAATAGTATTACGGTATTAAAAATTATACCAGGTATTACAAAACTCGTGCAGTCTGTGTATTTTTTATTGAACCTTGTATGTGGCCGTATTAATTTATGTATCGTTTGGGAACTTAAAATAACAGTTTATATTTTATTTAAGTTACTAACGACTTTGTTATAGGTACTAACATACGTACAGCTGTTACGGCAATTGAAAAAGAATTAGATCCTAAACTGGCGAACAATCCTCACAGTTTCTTTAAAGAACTTAGTGTAATTTTGGAGAAAACTTCTCATGGTCTGAGCGGCTTGATGTATGCTATAATGTTCGAAGCCTGTGCTAAACCTTTTGCTGAGCTGCCTGAAAAAACTGAACTAGATGTCAAAATCTGGCTGTCTGTATTCGAAGCTGCAGTAACAGCAGTGGAAGAGTAAGTAAACATTTTAATAATATTCAGAGATAAATAACAAAATGTTTAAAATTATCTAATAGTCCATATTTTGATCCGATATTTTTTGACAAAACTAATTTTTTTTAATGATGTTGAAGTTTTTGTTATAAGCTGTTCACTTTTGTAAGAACAAACTAAGAGGAAATTTTGATTAAAATATATAAAAATTATAAAAAATGTCAATTTCTTAATAATTATCAGAACCAATAAATCTAAAGTCGGTTTTACAGCGTAAGGAATATTTTTAATTGACATTTAAAGTCCGTATTACATTATAAAAGTAACCAAAATAACTATACTCTATTTCAAATTAGAAAAAAGTGATAGCGCTGCGAACCGGTTCCGATTTACACAGGATAAATACAGTATAGCGGGAAATTTAAAATAAGTTACAACTAGGGCATGGGCGTAGTAACAGGGTTAGCAAGTGATTTTTTTAATATAAAAAAGAAATTAGTTAATAAGATATTGAAATTAACAAGGAAGATAATACACTTACGTTATTTATACGACATAAATTCAGTATAATGGGAAATTTGAAAAAGTTAAAAAAATAATAATTTTAAAAATTATGTATTATATATACAGTCTGTTTCAAACGCTTAGGCGGAACTAAATGGAATTTCGTTCTTTTAGGTTGTCACGACAAGGGACCTTGCTTGGGTTATTTCATTTTTCACGTTGCAATGTCAAAATTTAAAATTACAACAATGAAACCATGGAAACGAATTACCTATGTCAAAATTAAATTATTTTTTTAATATATTTTAATGACAAAAAAATTAATAAATGGGAAATTTGTATTAATAATGACACAAAAAATCAAAATATAAAGAAAATGACAATTTAAAATGATATTAACCTTAACAAAAAATGTGTATTGTAAGTATGATTTACAAAGCTTAAACAAAACGGTCGAAAAGCACGATTTAAACGATGAAAGTAACTAGATTGCAAAATTTAGTTCCGCTTAACCGTTTGGAACAGACTGTAAAAAGAGATATTTGCCTAAAAGAGTTTAAATAAAGCAATAAAACAAACAATATATCTTTAGAGCTAAAGTTTCTTATTTAAATATTTATTGTAAATAAAAATTAATTATATATGTATATATGAAGGTCTAAAAATTATATCAATAATTTCTTTTTTGGGCACTATCAGCTGGGCTCACATTGTCAAGTGTCAAAAAATATTTATATGTCACATTATCTAAAAAATATATAACTACGTAAAAACAAATTACAGTCTGTTCCAAACGGTTAAGCGGAACTAGATTTTGCAATCTAGTTACTTTCATCGCTTAAATCGTGCTTTTCGGTCGTTTTGTTTAAGCTTTGTAAATCATACTTACAATTAACATTTTTTGGTTAAGGTTAATATCATTTTAAAATGTCATTTTCTTTATATTTTGATATTTTGTGCATTCTTAATACAAATTTCCCATTTATTTATTTGTTTGCCATTAAAATTTGTAAAAAAAAATAATTTAATTTTGACATGTCATTCGTTTCTATGGTTTCATTGTTGGAATTTTAAATTTTGACATTCCAACGTGAAAAATGAAATAACCCCAGCAAGGTCCCTTCTCGTGACAACCTAAAAGAACGAAAATCCCATTTAGTTCCGCTTAACCGTTTGGAACAGACTGTACATAGAGAATTTTCTCCATAAAATCTACGCCAAGAATATAAATAAAAGTCTAAATATGTAAATAATAACAAAATATACGAAAAATATAAAATAATATAAATAATATCTATTTCCAATGTACGACACTGAACATCTGTCAACTTGGACTAAAAACAGTATTTTAACATTGTAATAGGGCTGGTGTTCTAAACCAATCAGAAACATGGACAAACAGCTCCTATCTTCTTACACACATTTTTCTAAGCTGACATAGAGCATAGATCTGGTTTGTCCTTACAAAAGTGAACAGCTTATAGATTAAAATAAAAAAAATTATGTGAAGTGTGAATTTTCACACATTTCAGGATTTTGTAGGTATTTAATAAGTGGAAGAAGCCAACATAATTCTAGATGTCAAGGAATATTTTTTCCATAATCACATCAAATTCAAAAGATTTTATGTAATCAATTTATTCTTTATTTGAGTACTTTTTACTAAATTTAAATAATATGCGAAAAATTTGTCACAATAAAATTTAATTTAAAAAATCGATTTTTCCTGCATTTGCTTCGTATTCAAATCGTCATTGTGTTTTTTATTTATAGGTATTTCACTTTAATTATAATAAATAAATTATAAATTTGTTGTAGTTGAAAGTACAATAAATTATTAAAAAATAATTTATTGTATTATATCAAAAAAAGCTCTTAAGACGTAGATAAAGGAACGGGAAGTAGTTTTTTATTATTTTTTTTATTTTAATACGATTTTGCCAAAAAAGTACTAAAAAATCTAAGGGGTTAAATTAAAAATCTGAAAAAATTCTAAGCAATGTATATTGTTATGAATCAGAAACGTACGAGAGGAATTTTTTATCCGATTTTGTTTTTTGAAAATATTACAGTTTTTATGTTATTGAAAAAAAAAAAATAATAATAATAATAATTTAAATTGTATTGTGGGGTTATTAAATGGAAGCTGGCCGGTTGCTGGTATTCCATTTCTAGTATACAGGTGGGCCTTATTTTACGCCGCTTTATTTTACGCCGGTTGGCAGCGACCTTAAAATAACGCCGCTTTGAAACAGTTGAACGTCGGAGTCGGGTGTCGACAATTCAGTGGTCGAAGCGGGGATGTCTCGTGGTTTACGCAGTCGCAGTAATCGCACTACTGAGACGTATTCAGTTGTAAAATAAATTTAACTCGCTTAAGAGTTTCTGCTTTATGATATGTACATATTTAAATTTAAATAAATCTAAATCTAATATTTAATATAATCTAAATTTAATAATTTTTAATTTTTCTATATTATTTTTATTAACTTACTTTTAAAATTTAATTTAAAATTATTGAGTAATAATTATAATTTTCATTAATACCAATGGAAGATATATCTACAAAACACGATAGAAAACAACGTAGGTCTATTTCGATTGAGACAAAAATTGAAGTTATTAAAAGAATAGAGAATGGTGAAACTCGTCCGAAGATTTGTAGATGCCTAAACTTACCTCCATTAACGGTGACTACAATAATGAAAAATGCAGATAAAATTAAAAAATTAAGACATTTGCAAGACAGATCATGATTGCGAACGCAGTTCAACTATAATAAAAAAATATCAAAACATCTATGGAACCTTACATAAGCCTTCTGCGTGAAAAAAAAAAAAAAAAATAAAGAAAAATAAATTTTTAATATTCTTTCAAAGGTTTTGTTTTTATTTTTGATTATAATTTTGATTTCTGTTTTAATTTTTGTTTATTTGTATCGTATTGTTGCATTGTATTGTATGTTCTGTAATAATATTATAATTTTCTATATATATAAGTAATAAATAAAGAAAAAACAAAAATAATTCAAAAAAAAACAAAAATATTAATTCGAATAGAATGTTAATCCGTCTCTGGAATGAACATTCTTTGCTTTGATTTGCGCCGCTTTATTTTGCGCCGGTACGTAACACCGGCGTAAATCGAGGCCCACCTGTATAGGTAATCTGTTAGTTTTTCATATAGTCGCAATATAAACAATGTCTCTGTAGGCGTTATGCTTTGCGTGACAAAAGATCGTCCGCAGTGTTGCCAGGTCTGGATCTGAATAATATTTTTGCAATTATACAAAAAAAAAAAAAGATGTTTTAAAATATATGTTATGGTATTACAGTGGTACCTCGGTTTTCGTTGACTTCGGTTATCGTAAGTTTCGGTTCTCGTCGATTTTTTGCGAAAATTTTTGTCTCGGTTTTCATCGGTTGCCTCGGATTTCGTCGGCGTACCGCGACCCACGTGCTACGCAGTGTTGCGTTGTTTCTCGTTGTGTGAGCATCTAGCCCGCCCGTCTAGCCAAACAATTCCATTGCTTTCCAGTGTTAGTGTTTTTGTGGTTTTTTTATTGATTGCGATTCCTATGAAAATAATTGCGTCGATTTCGGATTTCAAAGATTGTTTTCGGACGGATTATCTACGAAAATCGAGGTACCACTGTATTAGAGATATATGATACACGGTAGAAAAAATCTAACGGCAACCTTCTTGTCGTGCCTATTGATTTAAAGGATTGTAATTTTGTTAATGTAGTGACAGGCATTTCTGGCATCGTTTGGCCCTCTAATAATCATCATTCACTGACTAAATAACCACAAAGCCCTGAAATGTGTGAAAATTTACACTTCACGTAAATTTTTTCCATTATATCTCACATCTGTTTTCTTTTCACCTTGTCGAAAGCCTTTCCCAGCATATCTATAAAGCATATGAAAAGTTTTTGTTGCAGTCTATTCCAAACGATTCGGCGGAACTAACCGGAATTTTCATTTTTGTAAGTTGTCATTAGCTATTTTTTTATATATTGAAGTTGTCTTTTCCTGAACAAAATGATCAAAAGCTTCAATCAATCGGTAAAAGTAACTAGAATTGAAAATCTCGTTCCGCCTAAACCAAAGGAACATATTTTCTCCACGACCACTATAGAATTTACCAATTCTAAAACCAATTTTGACTACAGAAAGTTAACATTCTAACACAAGAGTTGGAATATCATTCTAAAGCACTTATCTTCTTATGAATTTTGCGTGTATTTCTTTTCATCACTTGTTACGGAATAACTATTCCATGCTTGTTGTCATTTGTTTTTATAGGGTTACATTAAAATATATGCAATGTTTACATTAAATAAATGCAACATAACTTCCTAAAAAGTACTAAAATAGTGGCCGATGTGCGGCAAATTAAATTAAAATTAAACAAATAATAAATAAAAAAATAAGTTTAATTAATTGATTAGTTTTTTATGTAATATAAATTATTTGTTAAGATAAAATGTTTGTTAGAATAACTATTTGTTAATTTTTTTTTCTTTCTGGTGGTCGTTGTGAAAGTAGGATCTGTGACTCGGTTGAAAGAGAAAATTCGATGCTCGTGGTTCCTCACGCTTGCCTGCGGCTCGCGCACTGAATGTTCCACTCGCATCGAATTTTCTCATTCCAACCTTGTTACAGAATATACTATTATGTGCGATGAATTTTTCTGTTCTTTGCGTTCCAGAATCCTTGTGTATAACACAATTATAGAGCCACACTTTCAGTACTGCAATACTATTATGTACTCAGTTTATGAAACAGAACTTACTAAATTGCAAGTATTGCAAAATAAAGCAATGAGAATTATATTAAAATGTCCCAGATATACCCATATCAAAACATTGTTAACTGTTTGGTTAAGTGGTTAAATGTCAGGGAGAAAATTGAATTTAATGTGTTGCTTTTTATTTATAAGCTAGATCACCAGCTCTTACCCTCATGTTTTAACTCCATAACTAGATACAGAGATATACATAATTATAATACCCGAAATAAAAACGATATTTGTGTTACGAGGAAAAAAAAAAAAAAGCAGTGCACAATGAAACCAATTTTCGATAAAGGCATTATAAAGTATAACCTACTGATGTTAAGTATGTTGACAGTTTAAGACATTTTAAATATAATCTAAAATAAATGTATTACAAATTATTTATTGCATAAATATTGTACTTAAATGGTTGCTATGTTTTTTCACATATTTGTTTACATTTTTTTTTTTTTTTTTTGTAGTGATACTGTATTTGCATTTATATACCTGTAAATACATAAATATTCTTTCCCGTATGGTGAATACGTGGTACTGTGTACTATGTCCTTTTCTGAATCCGCCCTGTGATTTTCCTAGTTGTCTTGGTCTTTAGGATACTTTAATATAGTAATGCAAAGACCTACAAAATAAATATTTGCCGCCCCTATAAACTGCCGCTCGGGTGTAGTGCACCCCTTGCTCCCCCTGACTACGCCGGTGTAACTAAAATTTTGTTTTCAGACATGGTAAAGTGAGGCCAGGGAATATGTCAATGTTGGATCCTCTGCAAGCAGCGTTAAACACATTTTTGGATAAATTAGACATGCACGAGAATACACTAAATGCCCTGGAGGAGGCAGTGCAAGTTGCAGAAGATACCGCTGAACAGACGAAGGCCCACAGGAAGCATCAGGATCCGGGTGCACACGCCACTGCTATTTGCTTAAGATCAATATATGAAGCGGTCAATATGATGTTGGCATAGGGTGACCATTCATCCCGCATTTTAACATTTTGTCCCGCATTAAGATGCGTCCCGCAAAAGTCCAGCATTTTAATATTTTGTCCCGCATTTGGATTTGGGAGGTGAGGACCTTTTTTTTGCTCTTCACATGGATTTGGGAGGTGAAGACTTTTTTTTTGCTTTTCACTTGGATTTTGGGAGATGAGGACCTTATTTTTTTGCTCCGTCCCGCATTGCCTTCTTAAGAAAATGGTTGGCACCCTATGTTGGCACCCACTTAAAATTAGCAATTTTATATTGATTATGTTTATATAGTATTTAAAAATTATTAATAATCTACATTAATTAAACCAACATTATTATTTCTTTTACTACTATTATTTTTCCACGGGATATTGGCACATAAGTATAGAGAGAGCGTAAACAGGGTTTATAGATAAGGTAAGTGTAGCGGATACCGATAGATAATATTTATAATATAGACTATAGTCCGTTCAAAGGTGAGTTTGCAGTACAGGACATATGGAGTAGTTCTTTTTCATACTCTCTAATGGGTTTACACAATGGTCATTTGTTTTTGTTGAGTGTTATTTTGAGTTTTATAAGAGTTGATTTTTGTAATTCATACGAATTTTTCACATTATTATAATTGACACATTTGACACTTTTACAACATTTGGCAACACCGCTCCCATTTACCATAAGAGCAATACTGCATTCTCACCTTTGAACGGACTATAGTACAGGGTTTCTCAACCTTTTCTAGCATGGACCCCCCCATATTATGTACATATTGTCTGCGGCCCCCCTATCTATCGTCTCCTTAATACTACAACTTGAAATTAGAAGTTTCTCAGAAAATCAATTTTTAGTTTTGAAGAGCAATAAA
The DNA here is from genome assembly GCA_963971575.1 of Liopterus haemorrhoidalis. Lineage (NCBI taxonomy): Eukaryota > Metazoa > Arthropoda > Insecta > Coleoptera > Dytiscidae > Liopterus > Liopterus haemorrhoidalis. The sequence continues at coordinate 163,241,532 of OZ020611.1, forward strand.
CAGCAATGGACAACTGGACAACAGTAGCACTTATTTAAATTTCGCATTACAAAGATAATAATTGGATAGATAGGTGCAAATAGCTCAAAATACCCCAAATTCGAGTTACCCAGTTGTAGTATTAAGGGGACGATAAATATTGTGTGTATCAAGATAGAGGAACACGATGTTCTAGAAAAGGCGACTTACTAGTAAGGTGGGAATAAATTTTGATGAACAAAATGTATCCAAAGAATTGAATAATAGTACTGAAATTATCCCGAATAAACCGGAAGTGAAGGATTCAAGCACAAATTCAAGGACAAATAGTTTTTAAATGGAACATATGTCATGTTTGTATCTTTGGATAGAGCTTGTAAAAAGAAACAACTTTTACTTAAACTTTTATTTAATATCTTTTACGGTTGACGAAAAATTGTATTCTCTATAATGACTTGGAAATAAATTATTTTTATTTACAAGTGTTCAAAGTGCCTTCCAATTTGATTTAAACACTTTCCTATCCATACTCTTGAGTATCTGTAGCTCATAGCATAATAAAACCAGTGGCGAAGGGAAACTTCCGCTAGAGTTGCCCTCCCATAAAAAAAATATTTAAAAAAAAATGTAAATTTAAAAAAAAAATTTTTTTTTAAATATTTAGATAAATCTTCAAAAATACATCAAATTAAGTTCTATACAAATTTTTGTCCAAGGCTTGCTTTACTAGTTACGAATTAATTATCATGACCATGGAAACGTTACATATAGTATGAGAAAATTGAGACTTTAAAATTTTAAATAATTTTACAAAAAATTTTCGAAATTTTTCGTTTTATAAAAAAACGTCTCAAATAAAAGTTATTAGTTATTGCATTTATAGTAACTTTTGTTCAATAAATTTTTTCGAAATATTTTTCTGTTGCTAAATATTCGCAAAAATCTTAAAATCGACAGGAGTAAACTCCCATTTCTAGTCAACCGATTTTCATAAAAAACAATAGGGTTCTTCCCATTTAATAGGAGAATTTTTTAGTACCAGAACGAATTCTCTAAGTTGAACCGTTTTTGAGTTATCGTGTACACACACACACACACACACACACACACACACACACACACACACACACACACACACACACACACACACACACACACACACACACACACACACACACACACACACACACACACACACACACACACACACACACACACACACACACACACACACACACACACACACACACACACACACACACACACACACACACACACACACACACACACACACACACACACACACACACACACACACACACACACACACACACACACACACACACACACACACACACACACACACACACACACACACACACACACACACACACACACACACACACACACACACACACACACACACACACACACACACACACACACACACACACACACACACACACACACACACACACACACACACACACACACACACACACACACACACACACACACACACACACACACACACACACACACACACACACACACACACACACACACACACACACACACACACACACACACACACACACACACACACACACACACACACACACACACACACACACACACACACACACACACACACACACACACACACACACACACACACACACACACACACACACACACACACACACACACACACACACACACACACACGAAATATCGATATTCGCACAAAATATCGGTATTCTTGTATATTTTTTACATTTAAATATATGCTGTTCACTTTTGTAAAACCAAACTATAGGCTATTCCAAACGTTTAGGTGGAACTAGATTTTTAAATCTAGAAATTTATATCTATTAATTCGGACTTTTGGTCATTTTGTTTAAGCTTTGTAAATCATACTCATATTGCAAATTCTAGATTAAATTGATTGCCATTATAAAATGTCCTTTTCATTGCATTTAAATTTTTAATTAAAAAATCACCTATGTCATTCGTTTCCATGGTTTTACTGTTGGAATTTTAATTTTTAACATACCAAATCTGAAACAAGAAATAACCCAAGCAAGGTCCCTTCTCGTGACAACATAAAATAACGAAATTTCCATTTAGTTCGGCCTAATCGTTTGGAATAGCCTGTAAAACGAAATTTTGATTTCAATAATTTGCACCTTTGAAATTGTATGTTGGTATTAAAAAATTATAAAAAATGTCACTTTCTTAATAATAATCATAACCAATAAATCTAAATTCGGTTTTACAGCGTAAGGAATAATTTTAATTTCAAGTCCGTAATACACTATAAAATTAACTATAAAGATCTGGTTTGTCCTTACAAAAGTGAACAGCATATATATATATTTAATTATGAGAGCAGTTTACCAGGAAAATATTATAAAATTGGTTGGTAGCTGGGTGAGTACCAACTGTAAAGTGATTGTCTGTCAAGTGGCGACTTCATTACCCGCCAAGCCAACCAAAAAAAAAAACTGTAATTTAAATATCTTACACGTTACGTGTTAGTTATTTCGATATATCGAAAATATCGATATTTTTACTCGTTATCACACTTACGATATATCGAATCGCGCATATATCGATATTCAAAAATAAATTCCCATTCCTAACCCGGCGATGCCTGGGAGAAAAATAATAATTTATCAAAAATATTTTAATTCGGAAAAATAAATGATTGCTGCACAATCAAAAAAATCAAATTATTTCAATAATGGGTTAAATACCAACATATGTTATCTTCGATTTTACTTATTTAATTTAAGAACGTTTCATTTAGCAAAATAGTTTTATGTAGGGTTTTAACAATGTACGATATCTCATCAATGGGTACGTGTAAATAGCACTCATCTGTACTAAGTACTTCGAGCTTCGAGTACTAAGAGCCTCGTATTCAAGTCTTCATTAGATTAATAAGAAATATATTGATAAATGGCTTTATTTTTTCAGTTTCAGAATTGTATTTCTCACTATTAACAGTGTGTTATTGTTACAATGATTTATTGGCGTTAAGTATTTCCTGAAACCTGGTTCTCAGCTGCTCAGCTGTTTTTTTAGTTTCAAAAAAAGACAGACACTATTTTATACCCTTTTCACACTAGAACTTTAAGATCGGATGTTAAAGTGAATATGTCTTTAAACGCTAATGTGAAAACGTAAGACCTCGTCTAAATACAAGCGATGTTGAAGATAGAGATCTGCGTCTTAAACATCGTCCGCATTGCCAACATAATTTCTATTATTAAAAAATACTCTTTGAATTTGTGCTGTCAACATTTTGTATTATTATAAACAAGAATACTGTATTATATCGACGTTATAAGAAGTTTATACTTATTGTTATAATAAAATTATTTATTTTAATAATGTGTTTAATATAATACAGAGCTACACTAATTGACATAAAATGTATCGACTTACATGTTAATACAGGTGTAATATATTCTTTATTGTAGAATTAAATGAAATATCCATATTTGTTTATAATAATTCAAAATGTGCGTCTACGCAAACAGTTCAAAACTGGTAATTTCCTGACGGTTACTTAAGGACAAAATTACTGAAGCTGATGACAGTACCGAAGATTTAAATATCAAGTGTGAAAGCAAACCGATGTTAAACATCGGTGAACTTTAAGTTCACTCGTCTTAAAGTTCTAGTGTGAAAAGGGTATTAGCCATAAATACAAAAAAATCCATTACATTATTAGCCATAATTTAGCCATGAATTAAAAAAATAATGAATTTTGTCAAAAACTGCAATATTTTTCTAAAACACAATCTGATAAAAATTTCTCTCGTACGTTTCAATGTACATTAACTATATTTTTTCAGATTTTTAGTTTAACCCCTTTAGGTAAAAGGGGCGGACTTTTTTAGCACATTTTTGGCTAAAATCGAGTTTAATAAAACGAATTTAAAAAACCCTTTATTGTTCCTTAATCTACGTTCTAAGAGCTTTCTTTCGATACTACACAATAAATGTAAAAAAATATATGTTTAATGGACTTTCTTGAAATTATAAATGACAACATATATTACTTATTATTATACACTAATCCGAATTGAAAGAATTTTTAAATTCGTTCCAGTAGTTCCAGTCTTACGACAATTTTTACTGGCAGTAGGTGTACTAATAATATTACTGAGGAACACTCTTACAGCTGAACAATCAACCATTATGACCAGCGGCGGTGAAAGGCAGGGGCGACAGAGGCACAGGCCCAGGGCGCTAGCTCTTAGGGGCGCAAAAAGCTTAAATATACATATTGAAGTTTTTATTAAGTTTTTTTTTTTTTTTTATTTAGATCAAAATTATAAATTTTCATTTCTTGTACATATTAAATATAAAACTGAATTTAAAGATGTACACATTTATTGATTAAACAAGGTGTCTCAAAGGAAATTTTATATTTAGTGGATCGATTAAAAAAAAAGTAAGCCGTATATAGAAAAAATGTTTATTAATTATTAAAATACACTTTTTGGGGATTTATTTCTTAAAAATAATATCGTCTAAATGTAGACCCTCGCACTAATTTAATCGAACAGTAAAATTACTTATGACGTCTCGGCAGGTGGACTCAGGGATGGCTGCCATTTCGTGACGGATATTTTCTTTCAAATGCGCCAGTGAAGTCGGTTTATTGGCGTAAACTTTAGATTTAAGATAACCCCATAGGAAAAAGTCCATAGGGGTTAAATCTGGACTGCGTGGAGGCCAATTTATGTCACCTCTCCGGGAGATCAATTTGCCTGAGAAAATTTCACGAACACGTGGCAGAGACATATTGGACGTGTGTGAAGTTGCTCCGTCCTGTTGGAACCATGTTCTTTGGTTATAGCCAGGAAAGTTTTGTAGTTCAGGTACCAAGAAGTTGTCTAACATCTCCATATAACGCTCTGAATTCACTGTAACTGCACGCCCCCTTTCGTCTTCAAAAAAGTAAGGGCCGATAATTCCTCGCGCCGACATCGCAGCCCATACGGTCACTTTAGGCGAATGTAGGGGTTTCTGATGTTTGCGTTTCGGATTCGTTGCACTCCAGTAGCGGCAGTTCTGCTTATTTACGTGGCCATTAAGATGAAAATGAGCTTCATCCGAAAACAAAATGTGGGTAAACGTTGAAAATCGCTCAATCACCTGATTTACGAAATTAAACCTCTGACTGGCATCTTGGGGCTTTAATTCTTGCACCAATTGAATTTTGTAAGGGTGCAGCTTTAGGTCTTTGTGCATAATGCGATGTAATGATGATCTATGCACATTTAAAGCACTTGCGCGCTTCCGAATTGAAAGGTTCGGGTCGTCACGAACAGACTGATTAACATTCTCCACGTTTTCTACCGTTCTTGATGACCTAGGTCGCCAGGATTTTGATTTATCCAGCGTTGTACCAGTCTCTTCAAACTTTTTAACCCAATGTCGAATGAGAGGAATGCTTGGCGCATCATTTAAGTGGCGAAAACCTCGAATACTGCAGAATTTTCTACGCGCTACAGTCGCCGAATCACCGTTTTTGTAAAACTCTCGCACGCATAACGCGCGGTCTGCTCCCGAGAAACGCTCCATAGCGACTGAATTCCCAAGAGCCAGGCTACCGATTGACATAACCCCCGCGCCCCTCGGATACGTTGCGTTCACGCAGTAAGCTAAATAAATATAAAATTTCTTTTGAGACACCTTGTATAATAATATTCAGTCTTCTTTTGGACTGCATTAACTGTCTTACTAGAGTATCTGGAAAACCGTATTTTTCGGTTTTTATAAATCAAAAACCGCGGTTTCGGTTTTTCAGGTTTTTAATTTTTTCTACTATAGATTCTCTAAAATAAATCAATAAATTTTTATTATGTGTTGAAATACACTATTGTACTATTGTACAATAAAAAAACTAATACTAATAAAAAACCATACAATAATTATACACTACAACCTACGTAGGATACTAACTTAAGGTTTATTTAAATTTAAATAAAAGGCTTTTAAAAACACAAAACTATTTACAGAGCCGGCGCAAGGGTCTGCGGCGCCCGTAGTCAAGATTTAATTGAGCGCCCCCCTAGATCAACAAAAAAGGTCCTCACTTTAAAATTTTAAGTGAAGACCTAAAAAAAAGGTCCTCACTTCTAAAATTACATTTTACTACATTACTTTTATTAAGCATCCTTTCGAATCTCACGTCAGAGCTCCCCTCAAAGTGGCGCCCGCATGCACCGCATGCCTTGCACGCCCGTTTGCGCCGGCTCTGACTATGTTTGTGAAAGCAATTTGGTGCAGAAGTTGGCGCTTAATGAAAATGTTCTTTCGGCGTAGGTAGATGTTGCTTTAATAGTGGATAGTGTACTCTGGCGCACTGACTTTCCCATGCGCATTGCGTCTGGCGCCAATACATTTCTTTATGTTTGATATCTAATAAAAAAGAAAAAGTCTAGTTGGTAGCATACATTATGCACCTATCTACTGATATTTTTTTTAAACTAATAAAGCCTTTATTCAAGAATAATACATTTGTTGCCTCATTTGAGAGATTTCCTTCTTACATTTGTATCTTTTTTCTTAAGGATTAATTTCTTAAGGATAAACCGAAAACCGCGGTTTTTTATTGCAGTTTCGGTTTTTGCACTGAAAATCGCGGTTTTGCGGTTCAGTTATAACCGTTTCATAAACACTATGTCTTACACATCTGAAAACATTTGTAAATGATTTTGGTAGCACATTTACACATACAATGGCACCGGTTCATATCTTATGGGAAATCAATTAATCCGTTCTCAGATTAAAATACCACAGAGAAAACAAAAAAAAATTATAAAAAAACAAAATATTCTCAACTAAATGAAGAAAATGCAAAGAAACGGAGAATGAAAAGGAATATTTTTTCACTATAAATATGCATTTTGTATACTATTACATATTAATTTTTATTTATAAAATTTTCTGTTTTACATGATTAGTATGAAAATCATCTTCCATTAAATTGTAAAAAAAGGACAATTTTCATGTGTCTGGTTTTGTGGTTCAGGAGTTTTCGATTTGTTGCCTGTAGTAGTAACCTGTTAGTAGCCTGTTTCTAGTACTAGGGAAAAATGTTTAAAAAATAATGTATAATGTAAACAAGCTTTAATTCATTTGAAATGAAAAACATCACGGTTCGTCTCTAGAAGTCAAAATAGGATATGAAAATAGTTTGAATCTCGAAAAGTTCGTACAGTCTGTTCCAAACGGTTAAGCGGAACTAAATGGGGATTTAGTTCTTTTAGGTTGTCACGAGAAGGGACCTTGCTTGGGTTATTTCATTTTTCACGTTGGAATGTCAAAATTTAAAATTCCAACAATGAAACCATGGAAACGAATGACATATGTCAAAATTAAATATTTTTTTTAGATATTTTAATGACAAAAAAATAAATAAATGGGAAATTTGTATTAAGAATGACACAAAAAATCAAAATATAAAGAAAATGACATTTTAAAATGATATTAACCTTAACCAAAAAATGTTTATTGTAAGTATGATTTACAAAGCTTAAACAAAACGGCCGAAAGGCACGATTTAAACGATGAAAGTAACTAGATTGCAAAATCTAGTTCCGGTTAACCGTTTGGAACAGACTGTATATCTAGAGATTTGTAAGTTGAGATACCACTGTATTAGCAAATTTACTTAGCCATAACTTGTATTCGGTTACAATGTTAAAATATTTAAATTGCAACCATCTAAATCCGAAGAATATGTTTGAAATAAGATTGCGAGCACCTAAACTACCCTCTTCGGTACGCCAGTGCATATTATAAAAAAGGGCGCAGTTTGGCGGGTTTGTCGCGGGCGCCAAAGAGCTATCGCCGGCGCCAAAGAGCTATCACCGGCTCTGATTATAACTGGTTGCGGTACAGGCGAAAAGGTAATAATCTCTAGAATACCAATGATTCCTATAATTTTACTATTTCAGTTCAAACGCCTCTAATTTCCTGTCTTGGTTTGATTTGCGATGTGGACCAGTGGCGTATACAGGACTCATGATTAGGGGGGCACTTATGATGTTATTTGTATAGCGAGGGAGGGGGGATTAAAACAGGAGGCACGCGGGCCCCATACGGACCGCTACATATTTTTTTGTGGCTCCTGAACTGTATTATCTTTATATATAAAAATGGATATTTGTGGCTATGTCCGGAAATTCTAACCCACTTCCAGATACTCTACCGAGTTGAAATTTTGCATACAGGTAGCAAATGGCTTCATCATAACTAGAAAAATCGAAAATCTCAAAAAAGTCCCATCAGAAACGAGAAATTAATAATTTTGTTTTTAATTATATTGGACCATCGAAGTATGTATGATGCGTTCAGCGAGATCGCGGGAATTTCGTTTCAATGGTTGTTTGGACAACTATAGTAAGTTCGTGAAACATCGTTCAATGTCGTTCGGCGCGATTCATCTTTACTCTGCTCTAGCTGATAAGATTTATATATTGTTATTTAGTAAAATTGTTGATTAGTTTATGCAGAGCGAGACTAAAGTGGAGCACCTGTTTTCTGGTTTTTAATTTTAGGGCATTTTTATGAACTTTGTTATTTTTATGTATTTTTTTTTTTTCTATTCTTTTATTTAAATGTTTAAATATAATAGTAAAATCTTTTATATATATAAAACAGAAAATCTGTGTGTACCGAGTTGGAATTTGGTATATAGATAGGAAATGCAGTCAATATAAGGAGGCAAATTGAAAATCAGAAGAAAAAAAATGGTATCACTTAAGACGTAGACTTAACAGAAAAATTGCTTATACAGTGAAACCTCTATCTATCGTTTTTGAAGGGACCTATTGAAATAAACTATGGATGCGGAAAAACAATGAAAAACACATTAATACATATTTAAATGTTTAATATGTACGTACATATATATTCTAAAAATGATACATGTTTCAGGTATAAATCAATTTTTTTTAAATAAAAAAGGAAGCTGCATGCCGACAAAAAAATTATACTTTGTATTGTATATAATCTTTCATCGTCATTTACTTTTTGGCTTTTTATATTGCCGTAAGAAATCAATATTCTTTCGGTGTTACAAATTAAATTTTTTTCGGCATCAGTTATCGAATGCGCATAAAAAAAGTTTTCAATTTGAAAAAACACGAAATTTGCTGCGTAATTTAAACGATGAATGCGGTAAAATGATACAGAGAGAAATGATCGATGCGATCTATTTTTGCGTGTTTTGTATGAAATTAATTCGGAACCGCAAGAAATAACGATATATACGGGAAAATTATTATTCGAGGAACGATAGATAGAGGTTTCACTGTAATAAGAAAGCAAATATTTTTTTTTAATGATTTTTTTTTATTGGATTGATTTACGGGAGTAACGAAGGGACAACCTAAAACTAAACTTTTGAAATATCTCATTTACTATTGACTTAACAGCAAAAACGCACATGAGAAAAGCTGTTTAAAATAAAAATACAAATACATGTTATCCTATAAATTTTTCAATTGGTTAAGAAGCAGGGGAAGGGAGATGGGGGAGGTGCTAAAACTAAAATACTGGAAATATCTCGCTTATTATTTACTTTACATCAACAATTTATAAAGATAATTTATAAAGACTTTGATTGAAGAACGATTATTTTCTGTTTAGTGTAGCTTCTGAATATTTAGGGGGACAGAAGGAGCGCTACTTATAAACTTGAAATATCTCTTAATATTGACTTAACATTAAACATGTGTATAACAGAAGTTGTTACAATATCAATAATATAAATAAATAAATAAACAAATCTTTTCTGTTTAATCTTCTTCTGTATATAGGTATATCATTTATAAAATTTTCTTATCTATATATATAAAATCGTAACTAAGCTACCTACTCATAATCAACGCCCAGCCCAAACCACTGGACCTATAATCATGAAATTCGGCGAGTATATTCCCTCCATGGCGTAAGCATCCACTAAGAACGGATTTTTCGAAACTCATCCTCTAAGTGGGTGAAAAGGGGGTTAAAAGGGGTAAAATGTGGCTTCACGGTTTCCTTAATATCTCTTAGGTCCAATAATATATCGACTTAGTTTTTGCTTACAAAGACTACGCATGCAAATATAAAAAAACTTATTTCAGGATTTTGTCCTAATCAACCCTTAAAGGGGTGAATCTACAATCAGGGTGAATTATAGAACCCTTCGCATCTTCTGTGTTTATTGTGTTATAACACTTCTTTTTGACATATAGATGTCTTTTTAAAATATCTAGAAAGTGTTTTGACCGTTTTTTTAAATTTCACCCCTAAAGGGGTAAATTGGCATTTTTTATTCGATAGGATTTCGTCTAGACAAAGAAACATAAAATTCAGGGAGTATATCCCTTTTATGATTTAAGAAACCCCTTAGAAATTATTTTTGGAAATTCAACCCCTAAGGGGTGAAATGGGGTAAAATGTGTTTTCACGGATTCCTCAATATCTCACAGGTCCAATAATATATCGCCTTCATTTTTGTTTATAAATATTATCCATATAAATGTTGAAAAACTGATTTCACGATTTTGTCCTATAGGGGATAACCCTAAAAGGGTGAATCTACAATCAGGGAGAATTATAGAACCCAACGTATTTCCTGTGTTTATTGAGTTATTAAATTCTTATTTTTCATATAGATGTCTTTTTAAAATATCTCGAAATGGTTTTGACAGTTTTTCAAAATTTCACCCCTAAAAGGGTAAAAGGATATTTTTGATTTGATAGAACATCCCTTGGATATAGATACATGATATTAGCAAAGTATATTCCCTCCATGAAGTAGGCATACACTAAGACGGGATTTTTCGAAATTCAACCCCTAAGGGGTGAAATGTAATTTCAAGGATTCCTAAATATCTCTACGGACCAATAAGATATCGTCTTGGTTTTTACTTCCAAAGATTACCCTGTGTTGAAAAACGTATTTCAGTATTTGTTCTAATCAACCCCTAAAGTGGTGAATTTCCGAACAGGGTTAATTATACAACCCATCATATTCCCTGTGTTTGTTGAGTTATAAAATTCCTTTTGGCATATAGGTGTCTTCTAAATATCTCGAAATGATATTGACAGTTTTTAAAATTCCACCCTTAAGGGGTAAATGGGAATTTTGTATTTGATTGAACATCCCTTGGACATAGATAAATAAAATTCGTGAAGTATATTCCCTCCATGACGTAAGCACCCAATAAGACGGGATTTTTCGAAATTCCACCCCTAAGAAGTGAAAAGGGGTGAAATGTGATTTCAAGGATTCCTCAATACCTCTTAGGACCAATAAGATATCGTCTTGGATTTTGCTTACAAAGATTACCCATACAAATGCCGAAAAACTTATTTCAGGATTTTGTCCGAATCAACCCCTATAGGGGTCTACAAGCGGGGTGAATTATACATACAACCCTTCGTATTTCCTGTGTTTATTGAGTTATAACATTCCTTTTTGGCATATCGGTATCTTTTTAAAATATCTCGAAATGGTTTTGACAGTTTTTTTAAATTTCACCCCTAAAGGGGTAAATGGGTATTTTTTACTCAATAGAACATCCTCTGGAAAAGATACATGAAATTCGTAAAGTATATTCCCTGTATGACGTAAGTACCCAATATGACGGAATTTTACGAAATCCAACCCCTAATGGCTGAAATGTGATATCAAGGATTCCTTAATACCTCTTAGTACAAATAAGATATTGACTTGGCTTTTGCTTATAAAGATTAACCATACAAATGCCGAAAATTTTATTTCTGATTCGGATTCTTTCCTAATCAACCCCTAAAAGGGTAAATCTATAATCGGGGTGAATTATACAACCCGTCGTATTTCCTGTGTTTATTAAATTATAACATTCATTTTTGGCACACCGGTGTCTTTTTCAAATATCTCGAGATAGTTTTGACAGTCTTTTAAAATTTCACCTCTAAATGTAAATGGGGGGAGGGTTAAATGGCTATTTATATTCTATAGAACTTTCCTTGGATATAAAGACATGAAATTCGGGAAGTATATCTCTCCCGTGATGTATGCACCGACTAAGAAGAGATTTTTCGAAATTCGAGCTCTAAGGGGTGAAATGTGATTTGAAGGATTCCTCAATATACCTTAGGACCAATGTGATATTGACTTGGTTTTTGATTACAAAGGTTACCCATACAAATTTTTGAAACAGTTATTCAGGATTTTCCCCTAATCAACCCTTAAAGTGGTGAATCTACATTTGGGGAGAATTATAGAAACCTTTGTATTTCCTGAGTTATAACATTCCATTTTGGTACATAATTTTCTATTTAAAATATTTAGAAATCGTTTTGAAAGTTTTTTAAATTTCATCCCTAAAGGGGTAATTGGTATAAAAAAATTTTATTCGAAAGAACGTCCCTTGACATAGATATATGAAATTCAGGAAATATATTCCCTCCATGTCGCAAGCACCCGCTTATATGGAAATTTTCGAAATTCGACCCCTAGGGGATGAAAAGAGATAAAATGTTTTTCCTCGGATTCTTCATTATCTTTTAGGTCCAATGGTATATTGATTTAGATTTTGCTTACAATGTTATCCGTATATGTGTTCAAAAATTAAATTCAGTATTTTGCTCTAATCATCAATTCCTAAAGGGGCGATTCTAGATTCGGGGTGAATTATAGAACCCTTTGTAGCTTCTGTCTTTGTTGTATTATAACTATGTTGTAATTTTTCGCATTTAGGTGTCATTTTAATATCATTAATTTCAAGATCATTTCATTTTGATCGTTTTTTTCATATTTAACCCCTAAATTGCATTTTTATATTTCCCAAAATTTCATTGGTACATTGGTATTTTTTAGTAGACAATTGAAATTCGGGGACTATATTTCTTCCATGACGTAAGCAACCACTAAGAAGAGATTTCACGAAATTCGAGCCCTAGAGGGTGAAAACGGATTTCTTAATATCTCTTGATGAAATAACGACTTGCTTTTTACTTACTTTGGTCACCCGTACGCATTGTTAAAAATGTAATTTAGGATTTTGCTTCAATCAACACTTAACAGGGCGAATCTTCATTAAATTAGGGCGACTTATATAATGTTTTGTAACTTATTTGTTTGTTGAGTTATAACATTCTTTTTGGTATATAATATATTTATTTTTTTCTAATCTTTAGGCTTTTAAAAGTTTTTTTTTTATCTATAAAGGGGTAAATAGGTATATTTTTGATTAGATACATGGTATTCCGGGAACATATTCCTTCTATAACGTAAGCATCGAACTCTTTATATCTCCTGTGCTTCTTGTGTTATAACATTCCTTCCTGGCATATAGGTGACTTTTTAAAATCTTTCGATAGTGTTCTGACAGTCTTTTCATCATTCCTAAAGAATATTTTATTAGAAATAAGAAATTCCAAGAGAACCCACTAAGAAAGGATTTTTAAACCCCTATGGGGTGAAAAGGAGTAAAATATTTTTTCACGGATTCCTCAATATCTCTTAGGACAGATGAGATATCGACTAGGTTTTTGCTTATAAAAGTTACCCGTGCACATGTTTAGAAACAAACTACGAATTTTACACTAATGAGCCTCTAACGGGGTGAATCTACACCTGAGGAGAGAGTCAGCAATGTGATCTATAAAGAACCTTGACTTATAATAATTACACGATAATGGCAAACCGTCAAATACCGTAGCGAAGCACGGGTACTCAGCTAGTTTAGGATAAAAATGTATTTAAAAATGTAAAATATAATCTCTAGTCCAGCGGTTCCCAAACTTTTTTGACCGCGACCCGGTACGAGGTTTAAAATTTTTCGCGACCCACCTTATGAAAAAAAAAAACATTTATTCATAAAACAAATTTTATTTTAAAGCAGTAGCTTTATAGTAATAAAGAGTAATAAATAGTAATTAAAAGTATGCTTCGACCCGGTGCCGGGTCGCGACCCACACTTTGGGAAACGCTGCTCTAGTCCATTTACTGTTTATAAAAAAAAATTAAGAGACTCTTCGAGATATTTGGTCACTGCTTATTATTTTGTATCAAAAATAGGTCGCGATCCATATTAGTGTACCCCTGCTGTTGGGTATTGATGTTTATAAGAACAAAAAGAGATGATAATTTTTATATTAGCTGATTTAAAAAATGTGATTGTGACACATTTGTTTATATTTTTCGTGGAATGTATTTTTGTTTTTCGTGGAATATAAAATGTCTCAGTATTTCTCATACAATTGTGTTCAATTCTCTAAATCCAACCGCTTGGCCACAATTTCTACTGGACGAACAGATTCATGTGACGGAATAAGGATTTCTTGATTATACGACGAAAACCTAAATATTACATGGAAATATGCATTTTCTATTAATTGCAATATTAATCATAATAAAATATAGCTTATATATTGTAAAATGCGTAAATTATTTTACTGTGTCCCCCACGTGCGCCCAATGTACCCCCTGAATACGCCACTGGCGAGGACTATTAATAAGCCGCAAGATCAAACCCTGAAGATAGCTGACGTTGATTTGCGGAGTCCATGCAAATGTTTAGGCGGAACTAAATGGAAATTTCGTTCTTTTAAGTTGTCACGAAAAGGAACCTTGCTTGGGTTATTTCATGTTTCAACTTTGGTATGTGAAAATTTAAAATTCCAACAGTGAAACCATGGAAACGAATACATGTCAAAAATTTTAATTGTTTAAGCTTTGTAAATCATACTCACATTGCAAATACTAGATTAAATTAACAACTATTAATTATTAACTTTAATTTATCACTCTTGTTTTTCGTCCATAGCTTACTGTATATTAATATTAAAAATAAAAAATTATTTAAATTTCAATCGCAGTTTTTTTAATACTTTTATTATGTAAGGACATTAATTATACATGGTTGAATTAAGAAAAAAATACACCATTGAATAGGTATAAAAAATTGATTGTCAGTATAAAATGTCTTTTTCGTTGCATTTTAATTTTTTGTCTTAATAAAAATTTCTCATTTATTTATTTTTTGTCTTTTTGTCTAAATATGGAAAAATTTATTAAATCTCTTCACATATGTCATTCTTTCCCATGGTTTCACTGTTGGAATTTTAAATTTTCACATACCAAACATGAAACATGAAATAACCCAAGCAAGGTTCCTTCTCGTGACAACCTAAAAGAACGAAATTTCCATTTAGTTCCGCCTAAACGTTTGGACTAGCCTATGTGTGAAAATATGAATTTTTACACATTACAGGGCTTCGCAGGTATCTAGTATGTGAAGGCTGTTAACAGTGGCGCAGCCAGGATTTTGTCTTGGGGAGGGCCGTATAAAATTTCGAGGGCACGCGGGCCGCATACTTGAGCTTATTTAGGGGAAAAATGTATTTAAAAATGTAAAATATATTCTCTTCCCCTTTTCTGTTTATAAAAAAATGTCAAGAAACCCTTCGGGATATTTAAAGTTCCGTCACTGCTTATTATTTTGTATGTAAAATAGACTGCGACCCAAATCAGTTCGACACCCCTGCTGTTGGATATTGATGTTTATATTAAATAATAATTCCATTATTTATTGATAAAAAAATGTAATTGTTAATCCATGTATCAAAAACTTCCACTTGATTTTTTCTTCGATAAATACATATTTATTTATATTTTTCGCGGGATATGTTTTTGAAGTCTCAATATTTTTCTTAATTATGTTCAGTTCTCTAAATCAGCCGCTTGGCCACAATTTGTACCGAACGAACAGACTCGTGTGAAGGTTATACCGAAGTCAGATTTCCACTTTATCTTATCTGAATCGAGTAATTAGTTGTTTAAAACAGTTTTATCATTTGACTGGGCGAATGTTTTAGTCGATGTGTCAGGGGGAAAAAGGATTAACGCTCCCCTTCATATAATTCGTTGGAGCATATTTGGAAAGTGATGTTTTTTCACTTGAACAATAACGGCCCCTATCAAAAGTAGGCAATCATAAAAAAATGTTTTTTTATACGAAAAAAAATAAATAAATAAAAATTGCCAATATTGTTTACAATGAAGTAATTTAAAAATTAACTACTGTTGTGGTTAACAAATTTTATCTTCAATTCTCCGAGCAGCGCCGTGTAATCTACTGGTCCTGGGAGGGGCGTACCGTCAGATCGTACTCTCACACATGCAAAGCTTGTTCACTAACGTACCTGGGTTCTGGCTATCCATCAACCCTTCGGAGGAGCGCCCTTAGGGGATTTACCCGAATAACCGGCATTATCGCCGCCAGCGGAAAGCTTTATTTCTGTTTGGCACCGGAGGTGCTTGAATCCTACCTCAACCTTGTGCGGAACACTCTCGTTAAGCGGGGGGCGGGGGGAGGATTGAAAACATAGTCACCAGCCTCTTTATATGACCAGAGGAAACGGTTGTCCTCATAGTTCACCTATCAGCCCTTCCAGTTGGGCTGGAAGCTTTCATTTGTTGCAGTATTCCCTGGTTCTTCCAAACTACCTGTGCGGGTGACTTGGCAAGCTTGTCCGGCTTGGTTCAATTATTTCATGCCTAAAAATGTTTCTTTTTTGAAATATTTTGTAAATTTTATTTAATTAACTAGAGGTGTGACTCCGTAAGGTTGTCTGTGGAGTATAAAGAATCGGGTTCAATCCCTGGACACTATTTAAGAATTAACATTTCACAGCCCTGTGCACTCAATCCAGGGGTTGACTCCAGTACTCATTTATTATTAAAATGAGTGTTTATACATGGATAATAGGATCAAATTGTCACCTAGGCGTTGGGAACCTATTATTTGTTTATTTTTTATTTAATTAATTGTAAATTTAATATTTTTATTTAAACTTTTAATACTTAACTGCATAGTAGTTGAATATATTTCTTGTGTAGGGCGTAAGGGCCCCATTTACCAGGTATGCCCGCCTGTATTCGCCGGTATATGTCGTTAATACCGCCCGAGACATGGAAAAATTTTAAATAATTTTACAAAAAAGTTTCGAAATTTTTCGTTTTATCAAAAAACGTCTCAAATAAAAGTTATTAGTTATTGTATTTATAGTAACTTTTGTTCAATAAATTCACACACACACGCACGCACGCACGCACGCACCCACTCACGCACGCACGCACGCAAGCAAGCAAGCGCGCGCGCACACACACACACAATAGGTTCGAAAATAGGTTTTTTGGAGTCCCTGGACCATGAAACGTGGTTTCAAAATCTCGACATCGAAAATTTTCGCGATTACAATACTTGCCCCTTATATATTAAGGTCGGGCAAGTAAAAATATATGTTCGCCAAAGTAGCAGTAGTCATTTCTTGGTACCGCAAAAACTCAAAAAAATCAATATTGATAGTAAAGTGTTAGGGTTTTTTAAATATTTGTCTAAAATTTATCTACCTTTTTCAGTTTTTACGATATGTGGTTATTTGTAAAAGGGTATCTAGCACTAAAATTGGTGCCCCAAAAAAATTGAAAAAATTCAAATCTACAGAATAAAAGGCGCTTTTTTCAAAAATTTCTATTATTTTTAATAGTTTTAAAAAAATGCATTTTTAAAATTTACAAATAGTGGGGCAGTCGAAAAATGGCTGTAGCTCGAGTACCCGTATCTCAAAAAATTTGAAAACTTCAGCAGTGTTAGAATAAAATATTTCCATACCAAAAATATATAAATCAAAATTTTGCAATTTTTAGTTTATTATAAATTAAACTTTGAACGAACACATCTTCACAAAAGTAGCAGTAATCCTTTTTTCCTGGTACCTCAAAAAATATGAAAAAATCAATATCGGTAGTAAAATGTTAGGACTTGTTAAATATTTTCATAAAATTTATATATCTTTTTAAATTTTTGAGATATGTGGTTACTTTGTAAAAGGGTCTCTAGCACTAAGTGGTGCCCCAAAAAATTAAAAGAATTAAAATCTACAGAATAAAAGGCGCTTTTTTCAAAAACTTTATAATTTTTCTATTATCTTTCATAGTTTTTGAAAAAATGTAGTTTTTAAAATTAGCAAATAGTGGGGCAGTCGAAAAAATGGCTATAGCTCGTGTATCCATATCTTAAAAAATTTGAAAAAATCAGCAATGATAGAATGAAATCTTTCCATTCCAAAAACATACAACACAAATTTTTTACTATTTTTGGTTTTTTATAAATTTAACTTTGAACGAACATATGTTCACAAAAGTAGCAGTAACACCAAAGAAATTGACAAAATTAAAATCTACAGAGTCAGAGGTGTTTTCTTCAAAAACTTTAAAAAAATTATCTTTTATAGTTTTCGAAAAAATGTATTTTTGAAATATACAAATAGTGGGGCAGTCGAAAAATGGCTGTAGTTCGTGTACCCGTATCACAAAAAAATTGAAGAATTCAACAACGATAGAATTAAATCTTTTCATTCCAAAAATATATAATTCAAATTTTTACAATTATTGGTTTTTTATAAATTAAACTTTTAATGAACATATGTTTACATAAGTAGCAATAGTCCTTTTCCTGGCACCCCAAAAAATTTAAAAAAATCACTGTCAATAGTAAAATGTTTGGGCTTTCTAAATATTTTTATAAAATTTATTTATCTTTTTCTGTTTTTGAGATATGTGGTTATTTGTAAAAAGATCTAGATACTTGAAAAAGTATCTAGTTACTGTATCTAGATACATTACAATACTGGTAAAAATATTGTCGTGATCAGTAAAATATTACCTTGCACCGTTAAACTAATATCATGCACAATCAAATCGATAACTAGATCGTTAGCGTCTGTAGGTAATGTTACAAAATTACTGGTCTATTTTTAAAAATTCCTACATTTTGTTAACCATTTAGCTTGAAAATAAGGTATAACCTACTGTAGCGTAGACCTGTTACGTTACTTCAAATAGTATTATTTGTTAACTAGGTAGCCTATGATATTGTCACAAGTATGGTATAATTGTGTTCTAATGTCTCAATTCCTTGAGCGGCCTTTAGGTGGTGTAGGTCAAGGTTGCTGACTTACGGTTTTGGGAATTAAAGAATGTGTAGAGTGTTGCGTGTTTGTCAACATAAGTTTTGAACTACATTCTAATGTGTTGATAAACAATATTCAATTGTGATGACTATGGTCTTTAAATGCTGCCAAAAATTACACAAATGAATAATGTTTCCAAATAAATTGAGGTAGGACAGTTATAACATGGTCTTAGGGAATAGAGTCCTGGTCAGTCATTCAAGTTAGTTATCCTTGGTAGTCATTCTTGTGAGCACGCTGCCCAAGGACCACCCCAGCTGTTGAAGTCGCCAACACGAGATGTGAGTGTCGTCTACAGGGCTTCTCCACGTGTTCGCCTCGTGCGGATACCTTCCCGTGGTTCGACCGATCCTGGAGAAGCCGGGGCAAGAACGAGATATACATCAGCTTCTAACGGACAACACCAGCAGCCATTCTGACAAATAATTGTGTTCTGACGTAAATTAATATTATATAATAAATTTTGTAGAAAAGATTCCCTGCTTGAATTCACCCCGTGACAATATTATGCAATGCACTACAATTTCAAACTGAAGTGAGATTACTGACTAAAGGAATTCGGGTACTAAGCGTTTGATCCAGGGTTCATCAATATGATGTGGGTGAATTAAATGATATGTATTGGTACTTACAGTATTTCCAAAATGAAATGGCCACTCTCACTTTCTGATTCCAATAATGACTGACAGTATACCTTATACCTGCTGAGTTTATTGTTCTGTTAAAAATAGTTGCCAGGAAACGTATTTTCTTACATGATATTTAGAATGAACTGTATATACTCACATGACATTCCTTCACATTTTTATCAGGCTTAGGACTGCCTATATTTGAATTATAAATATAGGCATGTTTGTTTTAAAGTTTTTATAGTCTACATTAAATACTTCAAATTTGCACATATAAAAATCTTGTGTCACTACCCCTGTCATTTAAATTATTAATTATTGAAGATTTATAAATAAAATTGTTTCAATTGTCTTTACATGTTCTACAAATTTTTTTCTACAAATCACTACTTATTGCACTTGTTTCGTATTTAATTAATTGTACTACAGTGTCACTTTCTGTCGGTGTTGTATTTTTCTGGCGCACATTACCTTTTAATTGGCTCCATATTAGTTCCATAGGTTCTGTAGCCACGTCCACATTTTCGCACTCCAAATCACCTTGCACAGATTCACTATTTTCACTACAGAAATTAAGAATTTCTTCAAAATAAAATGGTCGTCAAAGAGCCATGTTGTTAAGAGGATCCTATACTCTTTGCGTTAGGGCATCTATCGTTCCCGCCTGCTCCCCCCAATTCAAGGAGGCGTGGACGATATCACTGACAGTACACTCAGAATCATAACACACATTACACACATATTTGTTATTTTTGTGTGTGTCAAGGGTCTGAGATATCTTTCTCAAACCTCGTGCAACGTTCGAAAAAAATGTATGCGCTTTAAGATTGACAATACTTAATTAAAATTACGATATCTATTTGAAGAACATTTTAAAAAATCAATACAACAAAAAATAGTTTTTAAAAAAAGAAAAAAATAAATAAGCGAATTAAAAAACTTACCAAGAGATTTATAGGTACATATACATTTAGTGTTTAAAACAGTTTTTTTGGACTTTTAGCTTCCGCAAAAATGTCTATTAAATCTTCATACCTCATTAATCTTGCTCGATCGTTTTCAACACTAATTAATGTTAAGTCACAAAACCGCTGTTGTCCTATAGTACTACTTAGAAAATTTTTTATACTTTTTAACTTCGAAAATGTTATAGGAAATGTTAAAAAATAGTATAAAAGCTGTGCATTACATACCGTCGAAATTGGATAAAATCGTACTATAGTCTATTAAAAATATTTGGGCAAGTTCTCTTGTTCTGCAACATAATTTAATTTTGTCCAACAATGCTGATCTAAAACTTATTAATTTTTTAATTTTATTTTTCGAACTCTTTGCTTCGGATACTACATTTTTGTTATTAATTTTTAAAATAATTTCAGTCAGTTAACGATCTTAATATTTCAATATCATTAAATCTTAATGCAATTAACGAATCATACCTGGAGGACTTACCAAGGCGGACACAGTTTCTTTAATATAACGGAATTTACAGGTAATTGTTTAAGTAATTCCCATCTTTTCTTTTTTACACTGTTGCTAAAAAATACATAGATTTGGCAAACAATATTAAAATATTCTGAAGTTTGTTGCCTGCGGCTATAATGTATTCAATCGGTCCGCGGAATTACTATTATGCGTTCTCATTCGCTCGTTATTGCCATAATTGGAAGTTCAGTGTTGCGCATTTTTGTCGTCCAAAGAACTGCAAGGATTTTATGCGGAGTGAGAGAGAACACATTTCCCGCGTATTTTCTGAGATGGATTTTACTTTATTTTGAAATTTTTGATCAATTCGGCGCCCTATAATTTTGGTTTTGCGCCGCGCCGGGGTGCATTCGCACTGCCAGCACCCCCGGTAGCTACGCCCCTGTACTTAAGCTATTTTTTAGGAGAACTATTCATCAGATTTACACTAGAACAGGAATCTGCAACCTTTTCACGTCGGGGCCGCATTTAATAACGAAATTTTACATTTTTTAAGTCGCGGGCCGCAATCAGTAAGAAAATTTGTTTGGCGGTTTTAATTCCTTTTTTAATTTCTCTATTTTAAGATCTTAAGTTTTTGTTTACTTCGGTTTACATAATTTATGTCGGAGTAAAAACCCCTAATGTGTCAGATGCCTAATCAGCTCGGTAATGTGTTGACTACGCTGGATATGAAAAGAAAATATTATATTTTCCTACTGGTGAGCCTACGGGGTTCAGCCGTAAGCTGAATAATGACATTTACACAATGACGCTAGATGATGTTTATTGGTCTTTGTCATAAACATAGATTGTTGGAGCAAAAGAAAGCGATTGTTAAATGTGCTCTGCAAGTACATTGTTATATTTCAGAAATTCAATACCATTTTTACATTGCTAGAGTGATGATTAGTTTCTAGTTTTCTGGTACTCTGTTACAGTTATTAACTTTGTTAATCCTGTGCTTTGTAATTAATAAAACTTAAGACAATATAGAAAATAATTTTATAAATAAGATCGGAGTAAAATTATAAATTATATTAATTTATATAGCCTTAAGGGGATAAAATTATAAATTTATAATTATATAGCCTTAAGGGGATCCTACACTGTACACGCAAAGAAATCACTGTATTTATATTTCAGATAAAGGTTAATTATTATTTATGTGCATATGGTCTCAATACCTCTAATCTGTTAATTGATTTAGTTGTCGTCTGTTTAAGCAGTTTCTGTCAATCGCCCCATATTTTGGCTGCGCCCGACGCAAAGTGCCTCCCAAAACCGGCGCCCCATTATTGGCCGCGCCCGGGGGAAAACATCTTACAAAAGCGGCGCCCTATTCTTTGACTGCGCCCGAGGCAAAAGCGCCCCTACGAAAGTTGCGGTTGGTGGCGCTGTATTCCGGACGGTGTTCCGAGTCAGAGCCGCTTCTTGGGATTTTGCCGCGGGCGCAGCAAAATATGGGGCGCAACTTTCGTGGGGGCGCTTTTGTTTCGGTCGCAGCCAAAGAATGGGGCGCCGCTTTCGTAGAATGTTTTCCCCGGGCGCGGCCAAAATATGGGGCGCTAGTTTTGGGAGGCACTTTGCCTCAGCCAAAATATGGGGCGCCACTTAACCCCTTAAAATATAAAAAAAATATTTATTTAAAAAAACACTAAAAATGACTTAGTTCCAACCCTTTAATGATTTTTTTTTTTTTTGATTTATTCAAAGGAATACTAAAATTAACTTAATCCACCCCTTAAAATACAAAATTTTAAATTTATTTTAAAAAACTAATATGTATATAATCCAACTCTAAAATACATTTTTTATTTATTTATTCAAAAGAACACTTAAATTTACTTAAGCCAACCCTTGAAAAACATTTTTTATTTATATAGTCAAAAAAGCACTAAATTTTACTTAATATAACTCTTAAAATACAATTTCTTTTTAATCAAATAATCACGAAAATATTCTTAAGCCAACCCCACCAATTCCCACCAAAATGTACTTAATCCAACTCTTAAAATAATCATTTTTAATTTTAAACAAAAGAAGACTCTAGCTCTTATAGTTATGGCCCCAATTGTGAAAAGCCCCAATTGTGTACGGCCCGAATTGTCCATCGCCCCAGTTGTGAATGGCCCCAGTTGTCAAAAGCCCCAATTTTGTACGGCCCGAATTGTCCATTGCCCCAGTTGTTAATGGCCCCAGTTGTGAAAATCCCCAATTGTGAACGGCCCGAATTGTCTTACTGCCCCAGTTGTCTGGTTACCATTCTGATCTTAAAAATTAGGATAAATTAATTAAGAAGATTTAAAAAGACCGGTAAATAAATTATAAATGATTTTTTCCCTCTAAAATATTTTAAAATCTTCTGTTTATACTGAAATAATCTATGAAATAAATCTTCCGAAAGCTAATAATGAATGACCTTGGATAAGTTTTGTCACTTTTCTTACTTGACTGTACTTGGGGCGGAGTTTTATAGATTCATACTTCTGTCCGCTAGAGGCAGCATATTTTCAATTAAAAAAATTCATTTTGACTATTCGAATTTTGCAGTATTACTAACTAATATAAGTCACAGTTGTGTATGTATGTACAACCGACACATTAAACTTTGCTTCCATTGTGTATTTTTTTCATTTTTGTTTGTTTTTCTTTACTTTCAAATTGCTTACTTTGCAAGTGCAATTATTCATAAAGAGGAAGAAATTTAAGAAAAAACAATCAACAGGATCAAAGATTTATATATTATCTTTACATATGTTTTTGTTAAATTTTGATCAGTTGATTAGCGTAGGTAAAATCCGACAAGTCCTAACATGTGTTTTACGTTCCGCGCGGACCGAGTATAGGATCCTCTTAATGTATGCACACTATGAACGTTGAAAATTAACTAATAAACAAGTATAACAACCTCTAAAATTTAGAAACAATAGGATTATAAATTTGGAAAATATTCTTAATGGTTTTTAAGAAACTTCAATTGAACTAGTGTTACATCTATTCTATTTAAATTTAAAATTCCCTTAATACCTCTTATATTCTTTTTACAGCAACGAGTTAAGACTCTATCCCCGCCCCAAATTTCCTGGGTACTCGTGTAGTAAAGTTTTGTTAAGATTTTTTTCAAATTATGTACAATAAATATATTGTTTCATTTTTTTACCGATCCTTTTCATTTTAATTACTGCCATAAACACATTACCGCATTGTTAAGCTTCTTAAAAAGAGTGGCCATTTCATTTTGAAAATTCAATACAAACCGACGGATCAGGCATCTTGTAGTTAGTATGGGTAGCTGATCACTTAAGTTTTTAGAGGTGAATGGTTACACACGTTAAGTAAAAGAATATGGTTTTCAAATTAAGTTTAAAAAAGTATATTGTACAACGAGCACAGGAATTATACTCATATCTCACGAGTATGAAAGTTTAAACCACGAGCCCTGTAAATTCATTTGAACATTCCGTGAGAGACATCAATACGTGAACCACGGACAAACAAAAAAAAAAAAAAAAAAAACAATTGTCATGTATTAAAATTATATGTAATTTTATTAAAAAATATTTATACAAAACCTTGTACGGTGCATTTGAGAATACAGTTTGTCATTTAAAATTCTCTTACATAAATGTTTATAACAAAATTCATTCCTAACGTGTTGCCGCAAAATACTCTTTTTATGCGGAAAATTAATCACAGAACATTGATATAGACTGACAAAACAACCACAAAAAACTCAAGTAATGTCTTCACTGCACGGTACCAGTTAGGTGTTCTCCTATCAATATCTCCTCCACAATAAGTTCTCCTATTATGCTTGTTTTTTAATTCGTAACTTTATTTCTACGCACATAAAGTTCTAGGTAACTTTCAACCCGATCTGATTGATCATGTTAACCGAGAAACACACTCACCCGGGAACCCTTCACTATTTTAATTATACTGCAAGTTTTTTAACAGTTATAGCATTGTAACAAAAAAGTATAGTAACTAATGAGTATACGGAGTGTTTTTGGGAACTGTTTAAGTATTGCTAACTTCTTTATTATAAAAGATGAAGACAAAATTGTTTCGAAACCGGGAAATTAGCCAGCAACAAGTGCTTGCACTTAATTTCCCAAAATTCAAGTGATGACCTAAAAAAAGGTCCTCACTTCCAACCAAAATCCAAGCTGATGACCTAAAATAAAAGCTCATGAGACTTAAGATTCAAGTATATTGTCACAATTATGATATAATTGTATGCTAATGTCCAATTCCTTGAGCGGCCTTTAGGCCGTGTAGGTCGCGGTTGCTGACTTGCGGTTTTGGGAATTAAAGAATGTGCAGAGTGTTGCGCGTTTGTCAACATAAGTTTTGAACTACTCTCTAATGTGTTGACAAACATTATACAATTGTGCCGACTATGGTCTTTAATTGCTGCCAACAATTACACAAATGAATAATGTTTCCAAAACAATTGAGGTAGGACTTGACGTCATAGTGTCCTGGTTAACAGTCATAAAATGGTATTAGGGAATAGAGTCGTTAGTCTGTTATTCATTGAGAGTCAGTGATTCATTGAGTCAGTCATTGAAGTAGTCAGTTATTTAGTAGTTATTCATTCGATCATTTTTGTGAGCACGCTACCCAAGGGCCAGCCCAGCTGTTCAAGTCACCAGCCCGAGATGTGAGTGCCGTCTACAGGGCTTCTCCACGTGTCCGCCTCGTGCGGATACATGGGGTGGTTCGACCGATCCTGGAGAAGCCGGGGCAAGAACGGGACTTACATCAGCTACTAAAAGTCAACACCAGCAGCCATTCTGACAGTGATTTGTATTGTGATGTAAAATTATTATTGTATAATAAATTTTGTAGAAAAGATGTCCGTTCTTGAATCCACCCCGTGACAATATTTCTCAAAAACGATAAAACCACTTGTTTTTTGAGGTTTTGGGGGAGGGCTCAAGCCCATCAGCTCCCGCCTGGGTACGCGCCTGAAGTTCGCACAACATAAGAAAATTCTCACGTGATCTGAGCAATGAACGCATTTTTTTTTTTTGGACATAGCAATGCTTAAACAGTTTTCCGCCCCAAATTTCCTGGGTACACGCGAGTAAAGTTTTGTTAAGATTTTTTTCAAATTATGTACAATAAATATATTGTTTCATTTTTTTTTATCCATCCTTTTCATTTTAATTGGTAAGGGAAGCGGTTATATTTTATTTATATAGTTAACTGTTCTGTCATTATTTTCTAGCACAACGTATCTCATTTTTCTGATTTTTATGTTACGTTACTAGATTTGGACATTTTTAATTTTTCTCATAATACCTTCATCTTTATTACGCGATTTTGCATAACATAAGGTTTATCGGGACGCACTGTCGCGTAGTGGGAGAACTAATTGTATATTAACTATTTTCATCTTCCTTCATCATTTGTTCTATAAGTCTCTTTCTCTCTTCCGCTTGTCTCAATCTTGTAATTACCACACTTTCGTAATCGCTGTCCTTCACTAAACTATTTGTACTTGTCTGTTTTTTATTATTTATTTCGTTGACCCATTGAAGTGTTAAGGGATTTGTTGACAGACCTTGTTCCATGTCCACCGCCATTTCCTGGAAAACAATAATTACAATTATTTACTGTTCATAAACCTAACTGAAACAATTACAGCCTTGGACAAATGGTATGGAGCACCCATCGTACATATATAATTAGCAAGTGTGTGTTTGTGATCTGGGTAACACTGTGACACTGTCATTTTTCCTAAGGTTCTCGTGATTGGCATACTGGGGACTCTTGAGTTCTCTTGATTGACAGGTATTTTGCAGATTTAATCTCTAAGAATCTACGAATATAATTACGTTTAGAAATGTGTAGGATTTCGTAGGCATAAACAAGAAACTATAGATACAACTATATGATTTGACCGATATGAACAATATTTTGCAGATTCATTCTCTAAGAAACAGCGAATTAAATAACATATAGAAATGTCTAGGGTTTCGTAGGCATAAACAAGAAACTCTACACACTCCTATATCCTATGATAGATATGAAAAATACTTTGCAGATTTATTTTCTAAGAATCTGCGGATAAAATAAAGTATAGAAATGTCTAGGATTTCGTAGGCATAAAAAAGGTTCTCTAGACAATCCTACATCTTTGAGTGATATGAACAATATTTTGAAGATTTATTTTCTAAGAATTTACAAATATAATTATTTACAGAAATATCTAGGGTTCCCTAGGCATAAACAAGACACTCCAGACACTCTATCCTATGATCGATATAATTTTTTTTTTTGCAGATTTATTTTCAAAGAAACTGCGGATACAATAATATATAGAAATCTCTAGGGTTTCGTAGGCATAAACAAGAAATTCTAGAAATATATATCCTATGATCGATATGAAAAATATTTTGCAGATTTATTCCTTAAGAATCTACGAATATAACTATATATAGAAATGTTTAGGCTTTCGTAGGTATAAAAGAGAAATTCTAGACACTCTTATATCCTTTGACCGATATGAACAATATTTTGCAGATTTATTCTCTAAGAATCTACGAATATAATTACATACATAAATGTCTAGGATTTCGTAAGCATAAATTAACGTCTCAAATTATTTTTAGTTTTAACAATATAAATGTAATGTACTGAATAAAAATGAATCTTAAAAAGTTCATGAATAAATAATCTAACTATATAATTAGCAAGTGTCTGTATATATTGTCGGTAACATTATGACGTCA